>CM031922.1:27891393-28209787 GCA_018703695.1 Prunus fruticosa | reverse complement strand
TGTGAAAATTTAACAAAGGCACCCAAAAAGCATTAGTAGTATTTTACAGAAAATTGAGTTTTTCAGACAAACCTTTATCAAATTTTTTGCCACCTGGATCCACTTCTCAATGTAAAAATATCATCAAAAGGAAATTTAACCATTCTTACAGAAAGTTTTTTCTCAATGGAAAAGCTACTGATAATACAGGCAAGAAAAGAAAAAGAAAACATAAAAATAAGAAAAAGTCTCTTATAAAACAGAAAGGAAGTTACAATGTTTAAAACCAAATAATTATTAAAGAAACTCTCAATAAGATTATGACCAAAGTCTTGGGTTTAGGGTTTAGATAATGACATATTTCCTTACAACAATTTGTAGAATTCAATATCTTGGAAACCAAAATTTACGAACAGGTAGAGAAAAAGCCAAAAAGGAGATGAATGGCATGTTTTTCTTAGAAAAAAAAATTCATTTGTTTAATTATTCATCTTCCGGTTTTCGAGGATTTCTATTTTCTCGCTGTAGTTTTGTCAAGCCATGGATGAGACTGAGAGAGCTTCATAAACAGTGAAAACGAGAAGGAGAAGAAGCAGAAGTTGGCCTGGGGCAGCTGGGCTCTTCCTTGGTCAGACACAGAATAAAACTTTTTATTTTGAAAAGTCTTAAAAGGATTCTTATTATATGCGCGGCCCAAGCCAGAAACCCAAAACCATTCCATCTAGCCCTCCAAAGCGAGCACTCTTCTCCGTCGCTCACGACTCTCACTCCGTCATTTCATCAAACACCTCCTCCGCCCTTTCGCGCCTCACTCTCTTCCACATACTCTCTCTCTCTTTCTCTCTCTCTCTCTCTCCACAAAGCCATGTTGAGAAGGTACTGGAAATCCTGAGGAATCTCTCTAGGGAATGACTTCCAGTGACGCCAATGCCTCTACTAACAATTTTTGTTTCTTCTTTCGTTCCACAGATCAATTTCTGCGAGTTTCGTGTCGTCGTGGACTTAAGAGAATATTCCGAGGTCAATTTCAAGTCAGGCATGTAAATTTCCACTTGATTTAGAGCTATTTAGTGTACGAATTTGGTGATGCTTTTGTTGATAATAACACCTAGGGACTTCAAATTGCAGCACGTTTCAAGATTTCTGAAGAAGGAATTCTCCGCCGCATAACCTGGTAGTGCAGGCAGTTTGCCGCCGCCGCCTCCGAAAAAAAGCAGTATATCACACATACACACATATATATATATATATATATATATATATATATATATCTTAATATTAAAGGTATTATGAGTCTTGAAATTTGTGTTTGGTTTGGTCATGTTCGTTTGTGATTCAATGTTGTGATTTCAGTACTTACAATGCTAACTTTGATGGTGATGAGATGAATGTTCATTTTCCGCAAGATGACATTTCCCGTTTGGAATCTTACAGTATCGTAAATGCAAATAATCAATACGTAAAGCCGACCAGTGGAGATCCCATTAGAGCTTTGATTCAGGTACTCTAATAATTATAATAGTAATTTGCCATTTCGTATTAACTATTGTATTTTCATCCTGCTTCTAAAACGTGACATGGGCTGTATGGGGGCACACTCTCTCTCTCTCTCTCTCTCTCTCTCTCTCTCTACTTACATACATAAATATCAATTAATATCTCATAAAACATGGGATATTGGAGTATTAACACATGCCATTGGATGTCTCAGATAAAGTCTGCTAGGGGTGAGCATTTCAATCTTACAAAAAATTTGGTTAAAATGGAGATGTATAATTTCTTACCTGTCTTTCCTTCCGATTTTTTTTACACTCATTTTGTGACCTAGTATTCTTGATTCATTTGTCTTAATGCATGTTTGATGTCTTGATCACACTTGCAAATCCCATGGAATTGCAATTAAACATTTGAAAATTTTATGCAGAGTTTCAAGAAAGTCAATTTCATTCTCCTCTCAACTTTTTCGTTAAAAATGATGACAACAATAAAAACTCCTCCTGACATGGGCAAAAATATCTTTTAACACCAAAAATTTCTTCCAAACCCAATTTCTCTTCTCCCCCCCCCCCCCCCCCACACAAACCCATAGCTACAATTTTGCCAATACATCAACACATAGCTATAGGAAGTGACCAACTTTCTCTTAGCATATCAATACACCTTATGAAAAAGCTAGCAAATCCAAAGTAAACAAGAAAGTGGGAGGCCCTGGAGAGAGAAATTTCTTTTGATGGTTTTGATGTCCGTTCTCTGGGACTTTTATTCTGTTCAATGATAAGGCTTTTGCAATTTGAGTTTAAAGAAAATACTTCTACTTGCTGGCAGACTATTAATTTGGGAAGAATGTCAATATGAACCATCTTTTCGACCTCCTTCAAAGATTGAATCAATTTCTCTTCACAAATCTAGAGCTCATTTCGAGCCTCCTTCATGGGTGAAATCGCATGCGAGCCCTCTGTCATATCTCCAAGACCCTACTTCAGTCTTAATGAGATTGGATTCCTCCATACTTTGCAACGAGATTAACATATCCTGAGGTAAGGGTTACTATTGGGCTCTTGTGGCTTCAATGGAGCGTCGATGTTGTTTTTTTATTTTTAATGACGATCTTCTCCAGAGAGTTAGAGCATCCACAATGGACTCCTTAAACTACCCCTTAGACAAATTTTAGATCCATCCTCTTTACCTAATCCACCCAATGGAGGTCCAAGCTTGACATGCCCATCTTCGGAAGAATCGACAACATCTTATTCCAATTTGTTCAGGTGCATTCCTTAAAAATCGAAAGACAATAATAGAGCCCTGATAGGGTGAGGTTCATATTGTAAGTTGATCAGCTTCTCTTTTCCAAATACCTGGGCCCAGGACGTAATTAATGTTCAAGAAGTTGATGAGGTCCTTAAGGAGTAAGAATTTGAGCTTGACCATCAACAAATCTTTTTACCAAACCATCAAAGACGGCGAATTCATTCACTCCAACCCCACGAGATATAAGGAAGACTCATAGGTCCAACCTCTCAAGATGAAGAATGAGGGACAAGTAAAGAATCTTTCTTTGGCGCCATTTGATTAGAAAGTTATCTTCGTTCGAAAGTTCGAAGTTTGGAAAGGCGGAAGGTTGAGGTTTTTTTCTTCTAGAAGCTCTCAGTTCTCTCGACGTGACAGGTTAGAAGACATAAGGGTGAAAATGGAGAAGGTCACAAATCATCAATTTAAAGCTTAACGCTTCTTTCAAGTGAGCCGTTTGTTAGACTTTTCCCACGTTTCCAACCACGACCTTTACAAATCCGTAAACAAAAGCACCTCAAATGATGTGGGAAAAGCTGAACTTTATGAAGATAGGCCCAAATAAAAACTTTAAAGGCGTTTCAGACACCCATTTATTCCTAAACGAATTTCTTTTTTGGCTTTGTTGTTTATCGCTCACAGAAATAGATTCAGCCGCATCCTCAACTTGTGATACTCGCAAGTGCACGAACCGTTTGGTAGTATAACATATGTAAATGCGAGGTCGATCCCACGAGGATTGGTAATTGAATGATCCAATTCATTTCCCCTACACAAAACAGAACGAAAAAGAAAATAAATAAAACAAGAAAAAAAGGAGATAACTCAAGCAAATAAGTTCCCAAGTTCAATTAGATTAACGGATTGATTCTAGCTAAAGTATGATTAACCATGGTGTTTGGTCAAAACCTTTGTGTTCCTAATTCCTAATTTGATCATTTGTTGTCTAACCTAAAATTAAGCATTAGGAACCCATTAAGTATAGAAGAACAATTTAAACAACCAAGCATGTATCTAATCTCTACTTTGTTGAATGTCCATACATACTCTTCCTATTCATAGTTCAATTGGAATTAAAGCATGGTGTATCTCTTAATTCGAAACCAAGATAGCTAACATGCAAACCTAAATGGTGATCAATCATTCAAACTAGCATATTAACTTATAAGCATAATGAATAAGAACAAAAACCATAATTGAAACTTGGAAACTAATTAAACTTGAATACTTAAGAAAGAATGTACATTACAAATAAAAGTAAAGTGGAACTAAGAAAACTTAAAGGAAAATTTAGTAAAATCATTTTATTACAACAATTGAGAACTTGAAAGGAAACTAAGAGAATTTGAGGGAGAGAAGGGGAAGGGGGCTCTAGAGAAGTGTTTGAGAGCTCCCCCTGGGGTGTGATTTTTCAGCTTCAAGACTTCTCTATTTATAGGGCTAAGAGGGAGGAACATCATGATGAACTCCCACACCATCCTTCATCTTTTGTTGCACCTCAAGCTTTCATCACATGGGTTCAAAGGTGGTCAGATGTGGCTGCCTTTTGCTGCCAAACCATGTGATCTTCTTTGTGCCAACCCATGTGGTTGCCTTTTGGTTCCTGAAAAAACAGTTTCTGGAACCAGGCTTGGTGTAGGGAGGCCAGAGGTTTCAAAACGTATCCAATAGGGCTAAATTTGGATATGTTATACTAGACACCCATTACAACAACTTCTATGAAGACAGTATTCCCATTGGAGCAGTAGAAACGTGCGTTTTGGCCTTTGCAAGTTGGCAGCATCACAGAGACTGGAACTTGATTTCATTTCATTTCCTGCTTCACATGCATGCACATGCCTTCTCTGCAAATAGCTCCAGCATGTACCAACCTGCACCTACAGACTTTCATAGCTGGAATGCCTCCCCCTTCACTCATTATGTTGGATCCAAAGTTCATGGGACCCAGCTGGGTGAGGCACATGGCTGAGGCTGGCAGCTGCAATCCTGCACATGGTGCACTTTGATGGGACCACGGATTGGCCTTGGCTTCATCAATTGATACGTTTTTGCAGTCCATTTTGTAGTTCAGAATCTCTTCTTTCCAACCACATATTATTTGGGCCAATCCAAGTTGTGAGGAGGAAGTTAAGGCCGAAACAAAATGCTAACTGAGTCTGCTGAAAACCCGCACCACTTTGCAACTTTTCCTATCCAAAGCCACCATTGTGACCTAAAGCCCAAGGAACTGAAAGATAAACAGAAAAATGGATTAAAAGCACAAGTTTAACTCAATAACATAACCAAATCATAAGCTAGAATGGTACAAAATGATATACAATTATGGCAACGATCAGGCTCAATTAACTCTTGTAGATAATAAATAGTCAGTTCATCTTAAATATGTCTTGGGTATAATTTAAAGGACCAATTAATGGTTAGTTAAATATAACGAAATAAATTGAAAAGGCAACAACCAAAAATATGGGTCTCAAAGCTAAATTGTCAGAATTCATACAAACAAAAATGAGTCTTGTTTAGCCCAAAAAGGGTAAGGCCTTTTGGAAAAATGGCTCACCTAAGGATACAAGGTTGTTTTGGCGCTGAAAGGAAGGATTTAAATCCTCTAAAAGCGACCGGTCGCAGGACATTTGTGACCGGTCGTTTTACACAAAAACGAAGTTGTAGGGAAGTCGGACGAGCGACGGGTCGCTATCTCCTGGTGACCGGTCGTCCCCAGGTCGTGCCTGTGACGTTTTCTTACGTGTTTTCAACTATGTTTTCGAGGGCTATCGCTTTCCATAATATTTCATAGGCTTAATGGGTCACTTCTAAGGTAAAAGAGGGTTGACTACCTGCTGGATAGTTGGGAGAGCACTCATGGCTAATTGGTTATCTTATTTTGAATAATCTTCTCTCCATTTTCTGGTTTAATGGAGGTGGCTGAGTGGGATTCTATTTACCTACTTGATCTCACATTTAGTCTAAAGTGGTGACTAAAGGAAGGAACGTGGAGGACAAGCTCATATCTTATCTCTTGTCCATTGGCTTGTGTAGGTAATTGGATGAAGTAAGATAACACAAGAGGAGAAGAACAAGTTGAATAATTGTAAGTGGCAGAAGCTCTAACCAAGTGAGAGAGTTGGAGTTTCAGTTTTGTCAAGAAAGCCAAGGGGAGAGCAAGAGAGTTCTCTAAGTGTATCAAGGTGTTGAGCAAGGGTGTGAGAGAAACTGATTGTGAGGGTAGTGTTCTAAAGGGGTTTCCTTTTGTAAACCAAAGTTGTAACCTATCTTCATTAGTGAAATTTCTCAAGGTGATCACCAAAGAGGATGTAGGCAAATTGCTGAACCTCTATAAACACTTGGGTCATTTGTGCTTGGTTAATTTCTATGTGTGTGTGTAAGTCTCATCCATCATTGAGTTCTTTGTCCAAAGTCCATCAACAACAAGATCTTTAAGGGCAGTGAGTTAGTCATTAATTCACAACAAGGCCTTGGTTCAATAAATAAATTCTAAAATCGTAGAAATCAGATCTGTTACATTGTCCATTTCTAGGCTAAGGGCCTTGTGCATTGAAGCTGCCTTTTTGCTAGCCAATCTCGCCTGAAAAGTGTGAGAAGTCAGGTCTTGAATGGCAGGCTCACTAGCAACAATTCAAGCTCGACTCTTTTCTAACTTCTCCTCTAGCTTCACCTTTATTCAAGATCAGCAGCAATGTCAGACTCTGAGCTCGGCTTCTTCCCTTTCTAATTCTTCAAGTTTGTCCAGAACGTCTCTCTTGCTTCAGTGAGCTCCAGAATATTGGAGTTTTGCTCTCGTAATGGTCTTTAAGGACCTTTTTAGGATCCACTGATAGGGGAAGAATCTCTCTGATTATGCTGATGTGTTTGAGTGTCTTGCTCAACCATTGTTCCAAGGATTGGCATGCTGGGGCCAAGTGGGGTTTGACTCGTACAACTTGGGTAAGCAAGGGTTGGATTTGGAGAAAGCATCTAGGTTCTGAATCAGGTCAAAATTTAAGCTTATTCGTTATTCGGACCCAAGATAAGGGTTTAGGCCCGAATAGAGCTTTTTTATTCCAAAAGTAAGGGCCTATCTAGGCTTGAACTACATCATTGGGCCTGAATTGGTTGAATCTTGACCCGGTCTAGGGTCATCTTGGGCCCAAGCTAGGTTTTTGAACCCAAATGAGGGAGCATTGACCACCAACATCGGTTTTCTTCTTGTTTGATCAAGTATCGCTCGTATCTATTAAACCAACAACGCACGAGTGAAAGAATATAGAAGTCCTCTTAATTGAGTCATAGAAAAGAACTCATCTAAGTCAGGACCCCCCTTGGGAGCACAATGGCTTGATCAGGAAGTCCAGAACAAGTGCGAATCCACCAAACAGATATCCTACATCACATATACTAGGTCTATTGGGCTAGTCTCATACCCAATAGTCGCACGCCTATGCAAGTCTGTGATCAAGTAGGGAGAAGCAAGTCATCAGGGCCTAGCCCCAAGTTCGCCCATTCTTGTCAACCTGATCTAACTTTCAATTTTGTCCAAAAGTTGAAAGAGTCCTCTCGCGAGCTAGAAATCCAGGTTAAGGGCATTGGTGTTGACCTGATAGCCTTTCCACTCTCTCGAGCAGCTCAACCAGGAAGAGCCAGAGTGTCGAAAAAAAGGACCAACAATTATCGCCATAGTTTTTTACTGAAACCAAAACTTATCCGAACCAACAAGGTGGCAGCAATTTGGTCGGTTATTGAAGGATGGAGTTGGGATTCGATTACGGCCGGGAAGCAAGTAAAATAGAAAAACTCATATTGGATTTAGGGATAATCAGGCTCAACTAAGGTCAAACCAAACCGTGCTCAATTTTCTAATAATCATGTAATGTTGAACCTTACTTTTTTTTTTAATTTTGATTCCACCTGGTTTCTATATCACAATACGAATGTAATTTTCAATCAGATCGCGAAAATTTTGTAATTAAATTTCATTATGCTTATAAAATTCGTGCTAGGTTCCAACTTTAGATGGCTTTGTAAAATGAACAAATCTGTGTAAGTTAAAAGAAGAAGTCGAACCCCCTAAAATTTTAGATGGTGCTATGATAAGAAGGATTAAATTATCTAAAGTTGTTCTCAAACAAGGACCAATTGATTTAGTGCTTCACATGAGAAAACAACAAAAAGTACATATTAATATGTGTATACCAATTTTATATTTTTCGTTCGAAGGTAACATCGTTGGATTTTAGCAATGCCAAAGGCTTCATGTTTCCTTTACTCGTTTTTCTTTATACATAAGGTGATATTTTATTAACCAACTAGTTTTTCGCGGAAGTGGTATTTCTTTTCTTCAATGATAGAAGATTCAAGTTCAAATACTTAAGGTGAAGAGAAACAAAATTGTATTAGAAGAAAACACTAAAGGTTATTATAATCTTGGATCAAAAGATCCGCAAGCAAATCAGGCGGTTCCACCATCAAAACAACATGATTTAATCCCACGGCATAACGTGCTAGCCTATGAGCTACAGGGATCTTAGTTTCTAGATATATTTAAGCATCCTTGTACATGCTTGAGCATGTTTGGGTTTGTCTTTGATTGTGCAAAGCATTACCACGCTCATAAGGCTGGGTTTTATTGAAAATCCCCTTGCACACAGTTTTTAGAGAAAATAAAGCCTGGAAAAAAGCATAAACTTTACCTGCATTGAAGAATTCTTTCATCCAAGATATGATACAGTCCAAAACCCTCCTAAATGCCCCACTGAAAAAGCTAAAATAATTTAACTAAAATAAAATAAAAGAGCTCTCGACAGAAATCACAACAGTACGAAAGTGAACATCCACACGTGTACGGTGTATACGTAAAGGCCAAGAAGGAGATGGTATTTGGTTGCTTGCTGGTATGGTTAAAGTACATTGATTATAGTTGGACTAGATTATGATGGCACCATTTTTCGGCAATTGAATGCTTTCTATCTACTCTAATATTTTAATGGCCATTCCACTTCAATAAAGTTCTAAAACATTGATCAGTTTTGATGATTGGTTTGCTAATTAAAAAAAAATAAGCATTGTCGTCAACGAGGTCTAATCCAGGTAAAAAAGGGTCTTGACTTGCAGACAAGAGGTCTAAAGTTGGAACCGTCATGGCATCTTAGTTGTGTTTGTGTGAGAAATTCTCCTTCCCTTTTAGTTTCGACTATCCCTTGTGCTAAAAAAAACTTAACATACCCTTAAACCAATCAGAAGAAACAGAAGTTTCTTTTTTAATTTTATCCTACATATAATGCAACTTAGATAAACATCACCAAGTTTGAGCGGAAAATTTGGGTTGAGATTAGGATATGAAAGAAATAATCAAGTGGCCAAGAGAAAACTTATGTTATCCCACCAAACTTATGGCACCTAATAAAATATATAATCACTTCTTGATCCCAAAAAGAAGAGAAAACATCTAATTGGTTTTAAAAACTTTAAATCCAATGCAACTGTTGGTCAGGCAAGTTGGATAAGATGGTATGTCTGCCACCACGCAACGGAGTTTGAACTCATTCTCGTATATTAGAATAGTTTAGAATATCATTTTATCAAATAAAAAAAACATAACAAAACTTTAAATACAATCGAAAATCAATAAAAGTCGAGTCCAAAAACTTGATCAATTTAATTGAACTACATAGGTGAGATTGCTTCTTCATTAAGGATAATTTGTGAGAATAATCGCACAACCACTTAGTCCGGACTCTTGAAGATAATCATAACAGGTCAAGACTCGAATTCATATTGATGGCCAATTTGGTGGATCTTATTTTTTTCCTTAGTCAAGTTTGGTTGGTTTGGTCGTTGGACAACGTCAATGAATTATGAACGATTGTTTTATGCAGAAAACTACAAATGGACAATAAAATGACAAAACTGAACATCTTTATGTGTTTTCAACAGATTCCAGGTTGTCTTCACTTTGATATCAATTTAAAATCACTTCTGCTGGCAAAAGAAAAAGAAGACAACATGAATGGATTAATGCAATCTCTTGCTAGATTGCCCAAGTCCTTTTCATGGTCTGCATGTTTCAACATTACAGAGCCCAGTTCAAAGCTATAAGCAACAGAAAACTCATTACAATAACACTGGGAGTTTGGACAGCATATTACTTTCTCCTTCCCTGTAATGAGTAAATCCTATTTTCCTACCGATCACAGTTTGCTATGCATATAGAGATTTTTCCTTTTGCATTTTTCATAAATTATTTTTGCATGTCAAATTGTGATTTGCTGCTAAACCATTCTTATGCCATTGCATAGAATGGCTAAGAATGGTTTAGCAGTGACTGTAAATGCCTAAGAATAGCATGTAAAATTCTTGAGAAAAAGGTGGCAAAGGTAGCAAAATGTTGAGATTGATGGGTAAAATCGAGGAAAAAGAAAAGAAAAGAAAAATTATATATATATATTATATTATATTATATTAATACAACAAAAGCTAAATACAATGCATGTCCCTACTACAAGCCCCAACCAATCCAATGACACGATAGCGAAAAAAACTGACGCCAATGGATTACAGACCTGCTCTATATATATGTATTTCAAGGCAGGAAAAGAAAGGAGAAAACCCTGCATTTACATGTAAGACTACATAAATGATCTACGATATACGGTCACATCCTCCTAGATGACGAGGAGGATCAGAAATAATACAAGCAGTAGAGGCAACAATCTCAACGAACAAGACTGGGATGAGACGAGCCGGCTTGATGCAGCTGATGGTTTTGAGGGAGCTCTTCCAGCAACAGCAGGAGCAAAGCCACCCGGTGTGCCCTGCTGCTCATTTGTTGGCAAGGGGTTTGGTGGTGTGCCTTTTGAGGGAGTTAGGGGCATACTCTTAGCATCACTAAAGTCTTGGCCTGCAAAGTATATTGGTAATTATTGACAAAAGAGCTCTACCTCAATAATTAAACAGCAACAGCAAAGAGCTGTGCTTTTCACTTTCTAGTTCATCCTAATACAGTGGCTTGAACTAGGCCTATAGCAGTGTCAGACAAACTTACAGTTAGGATAAATAAAACGAAATTAGCTAGTGACATATCACTTTCAGGTCAAACAGATGATATTTCACCCATCATATGGTATAAGGACAACCAATTGCAAACAAAATAGTCAGTAGGAAACATCCCTAATGTTTCAGAGAAAGCCAGAGAACTCACAATTTGAGTGAGACCAGCCTAACTTTAAGTTCTCTCTATCAAATACTGTCCGGTATCCCGTCATGAAGTTCTCTGCAAAAGAAAATTCTCAAGTAACAAACCATTTACCAGGAAAAAAAAAACAAAAGCTAAGCAGCATTCTTGCTACAGAGAAGACTCATGCTTACGTCCAATTGTTCCAATATCACCATCTGTTGGCTGTATGGCTAAGCAAAACCCAACAACTCCCTGCACCAGGAAGGCCTAAACTGTAAGATTTTATCTGAGTGATTATCTCTCACTGGTATATATTACTTTTCTAAACATCAATAAAAAAAATGTTTATGGCACAAAATACATATGAAAAGTAACCTGTATGATCTTTTCTATATGCATATTAAGAGTTCAGAGTATATCAGTACGGATGAAAATCAACACATTAAAATCAGTTACACATTGTATTGTACAGAACAGAACAATGTCATGAATACTCAATTACAAATTCAAGGCATCACAAGAAGAAATTTTAAGGCAAGACAAAGTCATGAATAGTCAATGACAATATAGAACACCAAATATATGTTCCATTAGAGCTTTTTAACTAGCAATTGTTGAACTAACTCTAATTCCTTGTACAAAGTATGGTTAAATCCTTGCAATTCCATGTCAGGCTCTATTGGGGAGAGAAGGGCACATGTGAAGGAAAGTGTTATAATAGATAGAAATTGTTGCCCCACATCCGAAAGCTTAAGGTTTGGGAAATAGTGGTAAACCAACAAACTTATAAAGTACAAAGAGAATGCCTTCTCATTATCAAAGCCAGAAAGTTTAACATTAATAAGCAGGAAAAAGAACTGTATAATAACCATGATATTAAAGTGCATCAGCATTTCTTCTTCAACCAAAGATGGGAAAGTGAAGTATCAAACTAATGAATTTAACATAAATTGCACCACCAGCGGACTGCTAATGAGAAGATTTAGAGATTAGGTTCAGGTTTGTTTGACTGAGAGATATGACATGTCTAGACAAGTGAGCGCATTTATAGAGTTCATTCTCATTCAAATTAAAATAGAGTATCGGAAAAAGCCTCTCGACTATGACAACAGCAATTACATCATAAGTTGACTTTTGATGTCGTCACTTATTGTACGTAAATAAAATCACTTTAGAAGCAAATTAATCATCTAGTTTATTATAAAGATACTACATGGTCTACTATCAAGCTAGCTTGAATTGTCATACTACAATCATGACACAAATTTTTACCACACTGAACAAAAATTAAAGCTATACCATTTTGAATTAAAAGTGTATCATGACTTAACAACAATCTGGCGCAGATATCATATTATTATTTTCATCATGAAAATGAACTTCTGGAACCATTTGTCTTTACTAAGTTGTTATATAGCCCTATGAACTCAGTGAGCTATACGTATATTGACAGAAATAAAGAAACTTAAGTTATTTCACATCCACTCAAAAAATCTGAAGAGCTAGTTTACCTACCTGATTACCATTTATCGGAAAGACAGGGTCATGGACCACAAAGCTGTTGTTTGCCACGAACATAAATGTCACAGAAGGCACTTTGGGAAGATCTTGAGAACTGTTCTAGGAAAAACCACCAGAACAATGGCATAAGATACAGACACACACAACTGAGGTAAGTGGGGCCGGGAGATTCTCAAAGCTTATAATTTCTTGAAATTCACCTTGTATTGTAGCAGTACTTCCAAGGAGATCCTGCATAGTTGGTGATTGTCGCATTTACCCGTCTGTCAAACTATCAATGAACGGAAGTGGTATCAGCCTACCAGGTATGCAGATAACAAACTCAGATATTGGAATTTAATGAAAAGATGTACCTCCTCTGAAATTTTATCATATACTGCTTCTGGAAGAAATGTAAATGATGTCCCACTGTCAACAAGTGCTTTGAAGCTTGTCTGCTTAAGACAAGAATTTCCAATACAACATGCTTCCACTCCAACAATATAGGTTTCACTGGAACAAACGATTACACAATGGAGATTTCAGCATCTACAAGAATGTTAGCTTAGCAAGCATTTAGTAACTGTCACTTAAAGTTGTAAATTGAACAGAAGTGCATATATAGTTTTTACTAGTTTCCATTTGAAGGCAGGAAAGGTGTAGATTGTTGTGTAGCTGGTCCCTGGTCCCCAAAAAATAGTCTCCCAGAATCATCATCAAAGCACATTGAGAAAGAGTTCTTGGTCAATCCTGCCTTAGCAAGGAAAGTAGGAACTGAAATCTCTCCAAGTCCTAAACCCAAAAGACCATCGGGAGCAATCCCATCCAGGTAACCACCACTTTGCTTCATACCACATCTGCATTATGCCAGAAGCAAATTTCTAAATCTTTGCTGGAACCATTTCCGACATTTAGTTCAAAATATTAATGAAGCAAGAAATATCAACCAAACACACCCTATGATAACAGGGGCTTCAATGGAAGTGTTTGGCCCATCATCACCGCCAGCTGCAAAGTGTAATATGTCCTCCACAAGAAGTCCAGAACTCGATGTATTTTCTGTGTAGTAGTCAACAGTATAAGGGCATGACTGCTTGGGACTCTTGCAGTTTGTACCAGACTCACATAACTCATGGCTGCAAGATACATGCTTGCTGGTGTTTGAACCCGATGCGCTGTACTCGTTCAAATCTCTATCCTGCATAATAGATGCCCCAAATACGAGGGAGCACCTGCCAATCAATTATTGGAAATAAGTGCTAAACCTGTTACCAAGCCTTAGAAGAGACTTACTAACTTCACTCAAACATAGGCACCCAGAGTCTACTTAACGAAACATTGACCATTAACCAACAACAATTGATTAGTCTGGACCTTCTATATTGAATTCCTCATATTTCCCCTTTTTTTTCTTTTGCGGGTTGGGAGAGAGTGTCCTCAATTCCTCAAGAAAATGCAAAAATTTCTTCTTTTTCTTTTTTTCTAACAATCTTGGATACACATTAAGTTTCCAGTAGCTCATGGCATGAAAATAAAACGATGAACATAAAATTGAAGGCAAAAGAATCATAATTACATAGAAAGGTGGCCTACCAGGGTACTATAGTAAGAGGCAGATAAGGGAGCGCACTGTATGCAATCACATGGAACCCAAAATAGATCACTCCCAGTATCCAAAGCAACCAGAAACGAAACATTAGGCGTCCCTATATCAATCCACGTATAATGTAACCTAAAATACACACAAAAATACATCATCTTTCTACATTATGCAATTATGCTTGAAAACAAGAAATTTGAAACGAAGTGAAATGAGGTAAGAAAGAGACGCACCAGCCGAAGTCGTTGCCAAACGACACCGTGTTGCTTCCTTCAGAGGGGAAGAGGAACTGGAAGTGGCGACGAGAGCCGAGCTTCATCTTTTGTTTCTGGAAGTCGGTGCTTGCAAGTAGGTGATAGTAGTCCATGGAGTTCTTCTGCGGCCACCGACCTAAGTCCTTGGGGTCTTCTCCGCTTCTCGAAATCCGAAGCGCCTTCGCCTCTTCTGAGAAGCGGTGTATGAGCCTCGCGGACAGCGTAAGCGCGCGAGCATTCTGAGGCTCCAGAAGCACGCACGCCAGTAGAAGAAGCACAGAGAGTAGAGATCGAGCCGCCATGGCGACTCCAAGAGAGAAACCTCAGCTTGAGATCTGAAGGAAGAGAGAGGAAGACGAGAGAGAGAGAGAGAGAGAGAGAGAGAGAGAGAGAAAGAGAGACTGAAATGGAGTGAAAGGTAAAGTGGAGGGGAAGAGGACGAGGAAGACGCACAGCTATGGCCTATGGGAATGCGAAGCTAATTAATAAATTTAAAAAGGATAATTAATTATGATTATTTAGTTACTTAATTAATTAATTTGTTAATTTGTTAATTAAAGTGAGAGGTGAGGAGGTCTTTACGTGTCGGTGTCGCAGACTCGCAGTGTCACAGAAAACGACGTGCTTTGATTGGAGGTGACGCTGTGTGTCTGACACCTGGGCTGGGACCGCTGGCCCCTCCTCCATGCTCTTTTTCTTGTTTTTTTAATTTTACAATTTAATATGTACTTATTTATTAGGAGTTTTTTTTTCTTTTACCTGTTCAGATTCATAAAATATAGGAAAGATGTGACTTTTTTTTTGGTCAGAAAGCTAAAATGTGACTACTCATATTATTACAATACATACATTTGTACTTCGGGTGGTTTGGATGCTCATAGTAGTTATGTAACAACCCAACCTTAATTATTATTTAATTAATAATTTATTAGATGAAAATACTAAACTACTCTCAGAATATTTTATTTTATTTTAAGTTAAATTTTTGACCGGGAAGAATTTTGAAAATCTACTTGTACCGTTGCATAGAGCGCGACAAAACGAGTCCGTAGACACGCGTAGTGGATTTATTTCCGAGTTGTATTGAAGGAGTTACGAGTAAATTAGTAAAACGGCAAAAAAAAAAAAAAAAAAAAAAAAACAGATTTTATAAAAAACCAGATTTCTCTCTCTCTCCTCACTCTCCCTCTCTCCCCGCGTCTCTTCCCTCTCCCCCCTCTGGTTTTCCAGCCACCTCCAAACCACCATAACCACCAACACACCCCACCACACCTCACCGGACCAGCCAAGAAATCACCGCCGTCACCTCCGCAACCCAGCCCCGCCTGCACCGCCGTTCAGCCGCCACGAATCTGCCCAGAAAATCCGGCAGATTTTCTCCGATTTTCAATTCCCTCAAACTCCCTCATCCGGCCACCAAATCAGACAAATGAGGTATGGTTTTTCAACTGATTTTCATGCTCTAGCTGATGGTTGGGTAGGATTGGAGAGATTTTGAGGTTTGACAGGTTAAAATTCGAGTTTAGTTTCTGCCGAGTTTGAGAGCTGCGTTTCAGTCACTTCCAGTCATTTTTTGGCCATGGTACAAGAACAAAAGTTGTTCCAAATAGGGTGTATTAACTAGGATAGGAGTTTGGGCCGGCGGTTTGGAGATTTTCCGGCCGCGGAATTTACTATTCACACCCATTTTCCGGCCGGCGCGTGGGCGGCCAGGTAGCAGGGACCACTCTTGGTCCCAGAACGATCCTCGTGTCCTCACGAGCGTGTAGGAATTCGCGGATCTCAATTCGGAGAACGTTGAACCCCGACAGAGATCTCGCATAGTGTGCGTTTTATGGGTTCAATACGTTCGGGCCGTTGGATCGTAGTCAAACTGGAGTATGTTAATCTAGATAATTTTATAATCGTGTAGGATTCGACGGATTGTCAACGGAGTCCCAAATACTCGAAAAGGCCAACCCTAGGGTTAATGTTACGAAAAAATCATTCGTTTTGCCAAATCGTGCAATCGTGAGCAATAAAGGACCGTCCAAATCGAGACCAAACTCTCGGGACATGTGTCCCAAGCATAGTGGAACCTCTAGGAATGATTGGATTGAAATTCTGAGGTCGTGGACCCCACGGGTCCCGAGTTGACTTTTTTGGACTTTATCGCTTTTAAGTCCCAGAGATACTTTTAAAGCGTGTCCACTTAGAGGAAAAGCTAATGTAAGCAAATGAATGACTTTTAAAGTGATGCACGCACTTTTAGGAGCCGGGGTAAGGGTTTTTAATTTATTATTATTTTCCTAGAGAGTTATTAATAAAAATTGTGGTGGTTATTCAGGCACCGGGCACGAGGTGACCAGGAGGAGGGACCTTCAAAAGGGTCCAGCTAGCTCAGAGTATCTGTGAGTGGACTTTTTGTTTTATAAATGATTTTATGCAATTTATTCTTATTATTTGATCTTGAATAAGTTATTCATTGATCAGAGTGTTAACAGCTTGATTTATCGCTTTTATATGTTTTAATTATTATATGCTTTTAAGCAAGTCAATTTATATGCTGCCGAGTGGGATATCCTTAAGGGATATAGGAAAAATGGAAAATCTAATTAAATAACAGATTAAATGGCAGCAGAATTCTTAAATAAATAAGAATTCATTTTATTTCCTTTTTAGCTTTTCTAAAATCATATTTTCTTAGAAACCACCATAGGTACCCAAGATTAATAAAGGTTGCCTTCGATAATATGTTGCCTTCGGATTTAAATGGTTGCCTTCGGTTATAACGATGTCTACGGACATCTAGTTGCCTTCCGTTAGGTCAGGCATGCTGACACACTGCCCCATGAGTTACGGGGATGCCCGAACCATGAGGTGCGAGATTGCGGGATAAGGTTGACCTAATGTCCCCTGAATCCTACGAGATTGCGGTTTGGGTTGACCTTGCGTCACGGAGACCTCGAGAATGTGTCACTCTGGTGGCACAAGAAGGGAATTGACGGATTATAAAGGAATTGACGGATTTCTAAATGGGTACACCTAGGTGGTAGATTATAGTTGATTTCAATGCTTTTAAGATTTCATGTTTGATTAAGTATTTGAATGATTCTATAGATATAAATATGAATGCATTGATTTCAGTATGAATATAGATAAAAGAAATGTTTTAGTTTTATAACGTTTTTTAGAGGGGTTAGTATGTTCGTAGTTTATTTTCTAAAGCTTTGTTTTTGGTCCACTCACCCTTTTCAATGTTTTACGCCCCCAGGGCAGTAGTTGTGTGTCGTGCGCCACCACCGGGCCGAGTCCAGCTTCCGCCACACCTCTTGACGATGTAGGGTCTCGTTTAATTATTTTCTTCTTGTAACTTTCTGTATAGAGCTCTGATATTGCCCTAGTATGTTTGTTTTACTGTTGGAATGTAAATATTTTGCATGCTGGGAGTTAGTGTGTATTTTGGTTGCTTGTGGACAGGTGTAGCCTTGGGATGGGTCTAATTACAAGGGAGACTCTGCGAATTTTCGGCAGAAGTCAAACCCCAGTTATGGTTGAAATTTTGACTAGAAGGGCAATAAGGTCAATCGTGTCTGGCACCCGGCAGGTGTCGGGCACGTAACAGGGTTCGGCTTAGATTCCAAAGCGGAATTTGGAATCGGGTCCTGCCAAGTTATATGATGGTAGGGGGAATTGAATCTAGGACGTTAGATGCAGTGATAAATGGTTTTAACCCATTTACAAGCCCTTTGCAAGAAGAAAGACTTCCATGAAAAAAGGATAACACTATTTTTGTTATTCCCGATTAATAACGTTATGACAGAGTGATAATACTTTCACATGGCATAGTATTATTGGCTGGAGATTGTATAATTTTTCTCCCTTGCAGTTTCTTGAATCAATATCCGTCAGAACTCGAGTTTTAATCACTTCGCAAACTGAAATTGCAGTCTAATTTGGCTCACATGGTAAGCCATCAAGTCTCAGACTTATTAAAAACTTAATGGCTCACATGGTTATTTGAAACTCTCCGTACATAACTTGTATGTCATAAGGTAGAACAATAATTTTGAAATACTCTTCTTTATATCAATGGAGCTGCCAAATTTTGGTCATTTCTTAGATTTGGGGCTCCAAGTTTTTTGAAGCTTCCTCCTTGTTGCGATTGTGAGTAGCCAGTTTAGATGACAATATGATATTATTTTTATTTTTATTTTTTTTTATACAAATTATATTCTACTTTAATCTAATTTAAACTAAAAAATAGCTTAGATGATATTTTTTGTTAGGCTTGCCCCATCTTCTTCGGCCCATTTTATTTTTTATTTTTTTATTATTACATTGAAAGAAAGAAATCGAACCAATCTTTCCTAATGGAACTTTGATTGATGAAACAATCGAGACCACATGCCATGACTTTACAAGACCACATTCCATGTGGATCCACAAAGAGAAATAATATTGGACCTTAGTCCTTTGTCGAGATGGAGGAAAATACAAGAAGATAAAGTGAACAAATCATTAATCATTGCTATTTATTATCCATCAAATAATACATCAACATATGAACTAGCCCAGAACCCATAAACAACTTCATCATTCCACTGACAAAGCACACAAGAAAGTTACATCTTTCCCACAGGTTATAAAAGAATACATTCACAAATGACTACTTACT
Source organism: Prunus fruticosa (assembly GCA_018703695.1). Taxonomy (NCBI): domain Eukaryota; kingdom Viridiplantae; phylum Streptophyta; class Magnoliopsida; order Rosales; family Rosaceae; genus Prunus; species Prunus fruticosa. The sequence goes on along the minus strand of CM031922.1, from coordinate 28,190,843 downwards.
GGACTGTTGGAAAAATCAAAATCTTTGGGATATGTACATTGACATGACAAATAATCCAGAATGAAAAGAAAGAAGAAAAAAATGAATCCCTTTTTGAAAATGTTTTCCTCTAATAATTCAATTTTCAGAAGAATAACAAAAACTCCATATGAGGTTGTTACTTGTTAGACCACTGGAACTCTATTTCTAAATTCCGTGAGGGCCCACTTTTGCTTTCTGGCAACAGAGTGTACTCACCGGCAACGGCTCCCAGCATTACTACCCGATCAATCTGGATGGTAACTTTTCCGAATGAACTCTGTCAATATATCAAAAGATAATTGGTTACCAGTTACTAGGTAGAACAAGAATAAAGGATCAGCTGAGAAAATATATCCTATTATTATAAAGAAAAGTGTCTCTATGTTGGCAATTTCTTTGTTCACTTACCTTTCCCATTTTGCTCTTGTTCTTGCAAGATATGTGGAGCTTCTGGCCTTTCGGGGGACTCTCAAAGGACCACAAAAAGGTTTCATCCCATTCTGGATTAGGGCCAGTTGAAACAACCTGAAAAGTTCAGAAATTCATGGTGAGAAGTTAATACCGATATCAGGCCAAATATCACTGCAGACACAGAAGAGACACAATGTGCATAACCATCTCCAAAAAAAATACAATCAATACGTTTCCAGTAAACATAACCTATCCACATAATTTCAATAATTCTGTTGTTCTTGCAATAATTGCAGAAGATACCCTGTTTAATATACAGTACATGACCCACAAATTCAACCAAGATCCTAATCCTCAACCAATCTGGAAGACTATTCAAATTAACAACCAGGAAGAATTGATGAACTAAAACTAATTATCTTATTAAATCCCTAAGTTCTAATCCTAAGAATAAATAAAATAAACTTAATTTCTTCTTGAATACGCATTGTAAAGACTGGCTGCAGTCTTGCATTCATGGTGACATAATCAAGCGTTCTATGTGGCATGCAAATGAATGATGAATTCAGAAGAAGATTATCCAAAAGAAGATTCAAATCTCTTAAGAATAGGAAAGGAAAGGTAGTGGTAAGCACATTTAAGGCATTTTACCTTAGTTTGCTTAGGTGGAGTGTTGCCGAGTGTAATCTTGCAATAAACACTAGGGTTTCCCACTGACTGCTTCATATTATTTCCACGTTTGATTATGACCACCAATGTCCCTGGCAAACATTGTAACAAAAATTCTGTCTTCTCCTGAAACCGAGGTGGGCCGGACTGAATTAAGTATTGCAGCAAGGGAATTGCATCGGCAGCAGCAATTGACTGAGCCCTAGAAACTTCCGCGGGGCATGCTGACCAGGCTTGCCTAAGAAGAAAGAGTGCATCCAAGGCAGCTTCCTGAGTTGCCTCTGACCCTGTCTTGAGGGATGTAACAAGATGAGGAATGCTTAGTGTTGCAGGTTCTGTGGCTCTAAGACGTGGGAAATTGCTAAAAAGAGAATTCAGAGCTTTCAGATACTCCTCATTCACAGTTCCAGTTGCCCATAAATCCTTTTCGATAGCAGCTATGAAACGACAAAAATCTTATTAGATTCTTCTTTAAAAATGGAAAAAGAAATCTGATTCAGTGATGATCGACCTAGGGGTTCTACTATCTCAGACATTGTATAGCACCATTTAAAAAGAGAACTTACCAGTAATGGCCCTTACTGTCTCACTAGAAGCATACTCTTGAATGGTATGATTTGAAAAGAGAAGTTTAACAAACATTGCAGCCTGAATGGACGTTTCTGGATCACTTGAACCAATCAGATCCAACACAACCTGAACACCACCAGCCTCAGCAACGGCTCTTTTATTGGACCGACTGTACATCACAAGGTTTTGCAAAGCACATATCGCTACAACTTTCATTTCTTCAGTAGGTTGGTCTTCAAGCACATTTACGAGTGCACGACAAGCAGATACAGCGTCAGCACTTCGAGCAAGGCCTTCATTCTGGAAGAGATCACCAAGAGCTAGAGTTGCTAGCAACCTCGCTTGCTGAGCTTGGGTTTGCGGATCCAAGAGGTACTGAGACAATGGTACTATGGCAGACTTGGTAGCCTTAGTTTCTCTGATCTTCACATTGTTCAACAATACTTCCAACAGCCTTGCAGCTGTTTCCTCACACTGATGAGATCTGAGAAGTTCCAAAAGGGCCTCTAAAGCACCACTTTCGGCCATTGCTTCTGCGCTGGTTGCATCATCACTTTCCAGTACCAGAAGAGCATTCAATGCACCAACTACTGTGCTTTCTGAGCCAGAACGAAGCAACCTTACCAACACAGCAACAGGCACTTCCAAATAAAATTCAGAACTAAACTGCAGAATACTTGATAAAACAGAAGCAGCCGATTCCCACAAAGCATGAGGAAGAGATGGATCTGATTGCAATATCACCTTGGACAGTTCAGTGACACCACCCTCTTTAGCAATTTCATTTGGCCATATTAGTGCAATACTAACAAGGGCCTTCACAGCTCTCTGCTGCAATATGTGTATACCAGAGCCAAGAACCCGTATGAGAGGACCGATCACTTGCTGAGTCACTGAATCCTTTTGAAGTTGTTCTTCAAAGAGTAAATGTGATAGAAGCTCAGCAGCCAACTGTTGTACTGCAGGAGCAGGAGAATCAAGCAGGGGGATAATTGGTTCAATAGCTTGGTGGGATGTCAACCTATAGTCAGAACGACACTGTGGATGCTCCAAAATGTTGACAAGAACCTGTAGTGCACTATGCTGCCCATCAGGTCCAAATTCTGGTCTTGTTAGCAGCATAAAAAGGGGCTCGACAACTTTTGAAGCAGAAGGTCCCTTAGCTATGCTTGCATTGTTGGTCAATATTCGGAGCAGTTCTGCAAAAGCAGCACAGAGAAAATCGGGTGCCTCATGGAGGATGTCAAGTATGCTCTCAATCACTCCAGCTTTCACCATTTCCATCTTACAAGCAGGCCTGTCTTTCCCTAACTTCACAAGGGCTCTGCAAATAGCTTCGTGGAGCAAGAAATTCTTACCATAGAGGAGGCCAACAAGAGGAATAACTGCACCATGAGCAGCAACAAGTTCTGCAAGTTGCTCATCATCCACAAGTTTATCCAACGCTCGGACAACTGAATGCTGCGCAGGACTGAACTCAGTAACAAGAAGAGACACCAGAGGCTCCACACAGCGAGCTGCAGCCATTGTCGACCTGATTCTTGTATTTCCAAACAGAACACAACACAACTCGGCAGCATCCCCTTTCAGCTCCATTGAGCAATTTGATGAAAGAATCTTGCAAAGAACATCTACTGCATTCATTTCAACATCTGCAACTGCTAAGGCTCTTGATGGATTTTCACTCAGCAACCTCACCAACGCAGCAATTGCAGCATGCTGCTCCCTCTCAGAACCAGTATTAAGAATCTCCACCAAGGGTTGAACGGCTTGCCGAGCACTTTCTGCATTCCTTATATGATCAGCAGAAAATAAGCTTTCCAATGCTTTAGCAGCACTATACCTGGAAGCTCTTCCACCTAACCGTAAAACTGCCACAAGTTGACTGACAGCACCAAATGAAGAGTCATGTCTCCTTATCTCAGCACTGCCAAATAGTATACCTAACAGATCTGTAGCAGCTTCCTCAGTTGCATCTTGAGGACCAAGTGAGAGATACCTAGTCAGTGCTTCCAAAGCTCCTGATTCCACCATTACAATCTTATTTGACGGACAGTCCTTTGCAAGTTGAGTCAGAAGCCCAAGTGCTAAAAATGGTGCTCCAGGACGATCTGGAATTGGTTTGAGAAGATCCACAAGTGCAGGTATTGCTTTTCTAGAAGTAGCACCAACTCTTATGTCTTCAACTCTGAACAACCTCTCAAGAGCAACTTGCTCAGGATAACGCACTAAACCAAACTCTTCTGACAACTGCAAAAGATCACTTATATCAACATCGGCACAGCCAAGTAGGGAAATGAGCCCGCCTGCTGCTCCAGAATTTGCAACAGATAAAAGAGTACCCCTGCTACCATTACAGACTAGGCTGGCCATTGCCTGTGCAGCAAAATATCTGGTGGTCAACTCCTCTGACCTCAACCAGTTTGCAAGTACTGGAATAGATTTCATGGTTGCGTGTGCTCGTATGATATCTCTGTTTTGAAATAAGATTGCGAGCAGCAAAGTATAAATCCATATGCTACTATCTTCTTTAAACTCAATCTGCATAAATTACACCAAGGACCGTACCAGGTTAGATGATTAGACTATAAACCCAATATTTGATGGATAGAGAACAATAAATTTATATTATGGATCAGTGTATATAGAAATTCAGAATTTGGCAAATGTATCTCGATCTTCTTCCTTATGAATGAAAACATAAAGCGGAATAGAGAGCTGATTACCTGAGAGTAGTGTGAAAAACAATTTGAGATCCTGTCTGTGAGAACTTCCACCGCCCCAGCCTCCATAATCACAATTTTGCACCTTTCATCATGACAGGCGAGAACAGACAGAAGCCACATAACTAAATTAACACCATAAATAACTCCTGTGCTTGAATTATATTCATCATTCTTTGTTTCTTCTTTACTATGCCTATAAATGCTAATGGAGTCATTGTCATCATCCCCTGGGTTTCCCAAAGAAGTAAGCATTGCAACAAGAGATTGAATAAGATGGGTACATAAGTTTGATTCACTAAGATCTTCTGTAACCCTCTGATGACTAACTTTTGCAGCACAAATAAGGAGTGCAGCTCCTCCAATTTTAACCTTTGATTTTGTTGAATTGATCACCCTTTTAGTGATTGATGATATACATCCAGAGGCAGTAGCAACTGTGTCCCCCAATGCATCAGGCTGATCTCTGCAAAGTCGGGATAATATTTCAATAGCTTTATCCTGCAACAAGGGTGCTGCATCAGCAATGGATAAAACTATTGGGGTTATGCTTTTCGGGAATTCAGCTAAAACTGCCCATGCAGGTTTTGTTTCTCCAGTAGCTCCTGACCTGGACAGAATAGCAAGTGCCTCAAGTGCCTCTGACGTTGCAACAGATGCATGAACAGATTCTAGAAAAGAAACTAGTGCAAGAACGGTTCCAGCCCGATTCACACAATCGGTTAAAGCATAATCAATTTGACGAGAATGGAGCAGGCGAGCAATTGCTGCTGCTGCATGGGTCTTTCCAGATACCGAGCCTTCACGCAAAACTCTAGTAGCTGGGAAAATGATTTCTTCAGCAACTGCTTTCTCTGAAACTTCACTATCCAAAATAAGATTAGCCAAAGCACATGTTGCTAGTTCTGCAACTTCCAGAACTGAAGAGTTAGCAAGCACAACTAACGGAGATAATACATCTCGAGCAACAGCAGCCACATCCCGGTTCTCTTTAATCGAAAGAAATATTGCTGCAAGGCAACGTGAGGCCTCTGCAAGGATACTTACTGATTCAACACTAATCAACTTAATGGCTGACCAAAGAGTTTTAACAGCAATGCTACTTTCACGCAAGTCCTTCCTAGATTCAAAGATTCCAGCTAAAGCTGATGCAGACTTGGCCTGAGTCTCTTCTTTAGTTGAACTCAATATTTTTATCATTGTCTCAATTGCATCATTAGCAGCACTACCTTCACGTGATATATCATTGAGGGGGACCACCGACAGCATACTTTTCAGAGCATCCAAGACATACACTTTAGATTCAGGTAGATCACTGGTTAATAATGCAGTAAGTTGGCTGATGGTTGCTGTATCAGATTTATGGATTAAATGATTTAAAGTCTTCGCTGCAATTTCTTTTCCGTTTGGGCTTCCATTCTTCAGAAGCCATAATAATGCAGGAACAGCATCAGCACTTTCGACACATGCACGTATATCTTCACTGTGATTGCACAGGTTCCTAAGGATTGATGCTGAATCTTCCTTGGCTTTTGCAGATCCCGTCTCTAGAATCTGAACCAGTGGAGGTATGCCACCAGCAGCAGTAATAGCCCATTTACTTTCGTCATTCTCATTAGAAAGCAGGCAAAGCAGTGCAACTGCACATTCTTGCTGCTGTTCTGATGAAAGCCCAAGAAGTGATATCAACAGCTGAACCCCTTCACGGCCTTGAAGCGCACGCCAGAGACTTTCTTCACTATTGCAAAGTGTAAGAAGAGCTCTCATAAGCTCATCCTGAACTTCATTTGTAGCCATTGTGATCAAACCAACAAGCAAACGTTTTGCTTCTGAATTAGAGAGTTTAGTTGAGAGTACGGAATTCCCATACAAACTTGCAAGGGCCTCTATGGTTCTTTCCTGAACAAGAAATGGTAAACGAGGTTTGAATTGTGAAACCAAAGTCTGCTCAATAACAACAGGATCTGATGCTCTATTAGATTCTGCTGTACTATCATATATCATAAGAGCTGAAGCTAAAGCCCCTAATGTATCAGCAATTTGGGCAGGTGAAGAGCAAGATTCAAGGCTTTGACCAAGGCTTGAGATCACATATGACAAACCACCAGAAATATTTGCTAAAGCACACATAGCATTCTCCTGCAACGCTTGGGCATACTCACCCTGCATGAATTCTTTTGAAGGGGCTATCGTAGCATTTATCAACACAGGAATACCATTGAAATTAGCTATTTCCCGCCTTGCTTCTTTGCACTGGGAAGAAAGAGATTTTAGAGCACCTGCTGCTTCTGCTCTAACACAAGCTTCATTGCCAGACCCCAAAAGCTTGAGAAGTTGCTTTGTAGCCTCTGAAGTCAGCACCTTAGAACAAACAGATGCATCTTCCATCATCATACATGCAAGAAGAAAGCACACGTTAGCTTGAGTGTTTGGCTGCCCAGTCGAAAGCAACTTCACAAGTGCATCCACTCCTCCAGCTTGAAAGGTTGCAGTCCAGAATCCCTCCGTGCTGCTGGATAGGTTCTTTAATGCTCCAGTCAACAAGCTATCAACCAAGCTACCAGTCTTGACCCCTTTTAGCAGCTGCTCCCAAAGCACTGGCACAACTCCTTCAGTTGAAAATATTTTTGATCCAACATGATCCCTAGCACCACCTTGAGAAACAGCATAAATTGTTTTTGCAGCTGCAATTTGCCCTTCTGCCGAGCTGGACCTGAGTAGACCAAGCAATGGTGGAATGCATCCTCCAAGCAAGACCTTCACCCTTAGTTCATTCTCCTTACAGAGAGAGCCTAAAACAGTAGCAGCTTGTATCTTAACTCCAACTGAACCTGATCGAAGAAGAGAAACAAGTACTGGAACTGCTTGAGAGTGAGATCCAACAGCACTGAAAGCATTTTCACGAGTATCAATAAGCTCAAGCAACTGCTTCAACGAATATTCCTTCTCTTGTACAGATGAGGAACTTTGACGCAGCTGCTCAATGCATTGAGCAACACTTGCCAATGTCCCATCTGCATCCTCCATGCTACTACGATCCCTGTCAGAAAATTTAGAACAACAGATAATTTAGGCAGAATTATCCTTTTTTATATTATTATTATAAGAAACATAGCTTATATAACTAAAAGAAAATACAACACACAGGACAAGGTGTCCCCTACAAACATCAATTAGTCTACATCTAAAACAAGAAAAAACAACAAAACAGAATTACAAGGCAACATTATCCTAATACGAATCATAGCATGAAAAGGCAAACCCCTAACCTCATAGGAAATAGCTGATGGTAAAACTTAATATTTCAAATTGACAATCTTTACTCCAACTTGATTTTGGTGAAACTAAATATGGTTTCTAGTCAACATTGACAATGCATATGCTCAGTAAATTCTCTATCAAATATTTGTTTTTTTAGATTAAGGAAAAGAAAATAAAGATCATTGACCCTGGGATTAAGACAATGTCTAGTTTCAAGTTGAAAGCAGAATGAAGAGTATCAGTATGAGTGAAACAGCATATAGAGGCATTAAAGTATGTAAGGAGATTACCACCAATTAAGAACATAATATTCCATGAGACTAGACAAGCAGACACTTGCTCACAGAAAGAAAAATGCCCACCAGCATAATCTACAAGAGCCTTAATGATTACCAAGTGGCAAACAAGTTCCAAGATGCAGACAAAAATAATTCTACCAAACACCACAAAGAATTTGTAGAATCAAATTTTAACTCACCTTGAACCCATTTTTATAATAGAATGTGGTGTTGGAGGCTCTGAATCTTGAACTTTTGCATCACCATTTCTTTCCTGTAATCATAAGAATGAAAGCAATAATCCATTATCAGTTTTCATATTATCTAAAAATGAATCCACCTCCTCTCCTTTTTCTTAATATTATTCTTAATTTTTTCATCACTTGATCCATTGTGAGTTGCAATTTAACATCAAAGTCGGAACAAATATTTAAGGGGGATAACACAATTATCAGAATATCATTTACCAATTCGATTACACATTTAAATTTTCCCAAACTCCCAGAACCTGAAACACTTAATCAGCGTAACATAGATTGTCTATCTACACTAATAATTTACACCTACTGCACAATGAGGCTTATAGATTGGAAATTGAAACAAGAACAGGACAAATGTGATCTAGTGCGTCCCCCCCAGTATTCATAAGAGGCACATGAAACTTTCAGTATCTTAATTATACTCTTTCAGCTGGATTTATAATCTACAATCTCGAATTACGATTCAAGAACATAAAAAGGAAGAGAAAAGAAGAAAAACAAAAAAACAAAAAAGACCCATATAAGAAATGAAACAAAAATGACAAAGGAAAGTACCAGATCATTAGTGGCAAGGGTGCTGCCATTGCTGGCAGCAAACCTCCAACCCAGTGTGGTTGCCAGCTTTGCTACTCTTCAATATTCAAAGAACAAATCAATGAAGAGACCTTGCCCTTCTCCAGATCTACCTCACAGCCTCCTGTCAAACACAATTGCAGACCAAGATTACACACAAACCAATTTCCAATCTACAAATCTTTCCCGGAAAAGGAAAAATAAAAAAAGAAAAACTGAAGCATTGACTTAAGTGAGCTAGTGAAGCTCAATTCAATTCAGATAACACTTGTTCCTCACTTGCATTTCTACAAAGTGGGCTATTTGGGCACAGAACAAAGGAACAGATCAAAGACAATTCACAGAAATTGGACAAGATCGAATCAAGTCCCGAGCTTGTCAGTGGGTAGTCAAAATGTGAAACTAAAAAATGCAACCCAATTCATATTTTTGTATGTGTGTGTGAAATTGCAGCGCAGAATCTGAAGAATGCAACAAAAGTGTTGACCTCAGATTTGGAAGAAATTACAATCAATTGTGTCAGAAGAAGAACCAACGCAAATGAGAGAGAGAGAGAGAGATGGGTAAGCTCACCTTGAGAGAGTGAGAGATGGGGAAGCTGTTTGGTGCATCAATTCAATTGGGTTTCGTAAAAGACAAGGGAAGAGAGCATCAAGAGCAAGAACACCACAACTACAACAACCAACAGCTACAAGCAACAAAGAAGCTAAAATGAAATGAAAAAGCACTCACAATCAAACACAGATTGATATAATTTTCCCTTTTTTATTTTTCTCTTTTATTTTTTCTTCTTTTGGTCTTTTTTTTTTTAAATTTTATTTCTTTTTTGTTTGTTGGACGAGTTTTACGTTTCCATAGATACTCTCTCAAGCCAGAGACAGAGAGTGAGAGAGAGAGAGAGAGAGAGAGAGAGAGGGTGTGGGACAGACAGCCGCACCGTCACAGCCTAATAAGACCACCGACAATTTGCAGCATAAAATGCTTTCATGGCTTGGCTTCGGCTTTTTTTCGAGCTCCAGCTAAGATTTTTATTTTTATTTTAAACATTTGTTTCTTTTTCTTTTCACCATTGCGTCTACAAAGGGAAAAGAAATATTTGAAAACACAATAAATACAAAAATAAGGAATTTTTGAACCCAAAAAAATTACCTCTAAATTTCGTATACATATTTCAGGAACAAAAATTTTGGCAATTTGAATTTAAGCTATTATGAAAAGAAAAAAAATATTCTAAGTTTTGTGAAATTGTGCAGTAGAAAATTTTGGAAAATAATTAATGAAATTGCCACACGAGATTTTATGCAATTTTTCCTAAATGCCTAATCTTTTGGTAATAATCCTAAATATTAATTTTTTAGAAAATAATATTTTTTGGAGAACATGGAATATCAAGAGATTCATACCACATGGAAAATAATAATAAAAAAAGGTAGAAGGTCGGCTCAATATCTTAAGCTGAGCCAAGCCAGATGGAAAATCAAGAGATTCATCCTATCTCTCTCTCTCGTTGGTACTCTTTCTCTTTCTTAGTTGGCTGGAAATTAAGTGTGCAATTTATTATTTTATCAATAAAAGGCAATTAGTGGCATTGGCATAGCCAAGTAAGATACAACTAATAAGTATACAACTATAACTAATTAATATTCAACAATTCTTATTTTTTGTGCTAAGCTAACTGAAAACTCAGCATTTTGGCATGCTAGCTAAACTTTCCTTATGTACCACATGCCTTGTACAAGTTATAGTCTGAATGAGAGGGTTTAGGGGGATTTCTCACGTACACTATCACGGTGTCATGGAAATTCGAATAAGACCATTAATCTATAAATCAAGACCATTTTCCACTGAACTAGACATGTTGGCATAAATTATCTACTCTTATTAGCCTGCCTCATGGTAAAAAATAAATAATAATAAAAAAGAAGAAAAAATCCAGTTTTATTTTATCTGCCAATTTACCCAACCATTTGAACCCTACATATACCCCATTTACTGAGCTTTTTTACAGCCTTCATCATTCCAGCCAGAATCTAGTAAGTCAGGGCTTGAAAACTAGTTGGGTACTGATTGTAGCAATCAATTAATTGAGTAGCCAGCAGGACTTTATGTAAATCCAAAGTGAAAGCTTGGAAGTCTTTTTTAAAAAATTTCTAAATCAAATAATTCCTCTTGTCTGTTAGCATTTTCTTGTAGGACCTGGAAAAATGATTGAGATCCAGTACCATTACCAGCTGCCAAATTTGTGGAAAAGATGGAAACCAAAACAGGCTGCAATTGCAATACATGGGCAGTCTTCTGGTAAAAGCTGAAATGGAAGAATTTCATTCTAATGGCTCGCCACATGGATGTTGTCCGCACAATATACGTAGTATTTTATACAAAATACATCGATGTTATTAGTACCGGAACAAATCATCCTAATTAGAAGTGAGTCGTAACAATTTCCTTCATTACCCAAAAAAAAATAAAAAATAAAAACCAGAGGAGCAAGTTGATAAATATTTTTGTGAGTGGCAGTGGAGCCCATGGGTGAGGGCCATGTTCTTTTCATTTTTTTTAATGTAAAATGGTTTTCATGCGAATTGATTTCTCACCAATTATGATTAAGATTGATAACTCTCAGACTAACAAACGAATCAATGATTTATAGATTGTAATTTGCAACCACGTCATCTTCGCTGTCAAGTGATATACAATTTGCAATCAGCAAGTTTCCGATTGTCAGACACGGATGTTTCTTCATATGTAATGCTGCAGGTAAGTTAGGAATGTGACATTTGCGCTAAGTTTATTTATTAATTAATAATTTTCAGGCACATGCTTGTTTCTTGAATTTTGACAAATGTTTCAAATAAAAAAGTCGTAGAAAAATAATATCATTTTAAGAACTCAAAATTTTGGACCAAAAAAATAACTCAAAATTTCTTACTTGGTAAGAAAGTGAATAAGTAGAAATTAAATATAAAAGCTATGAGACAATTAAATTGTCAATAGTACCTCTAAAATCGCCATTACAATAACACACAACTATGGCCAAAAGTTTGATTTTTTATTTTTTATTTTTTTATTTTATAAAACTATGGCCAAAAGACCTTTCAATTGTCAGGAGGCTTGGTAGTACCATACAAATTAGGAGTGGAATTAGTTTAGATAATTGAATTGAGAGACTAGAATCGCCCATCGAATTGACCAAATTGGTGGAGGAAATTCTGATTTTGATGCCGACCACATGCGGTTTACCTAACAAACGGTTTAGTGTTGGTCGATTTATTGATAGAAAAGTAAATCTAGAGGGGTGAGAAGAAACACTCACATGTCATGGGGATAACACTGTTTTGCTATCCCCATCTAATTTTGCTCTATCATGTGAAATCCTTATCACTCATGCCAGAGAATGATTGATTAGGGATAGCAAAACAGTATTATTCCCGTGATATATAAATTTTTCTCAACTTAGAGAAGGAAGAGTGTTGAGGCAAAGCTTGGGTGAGAAGTGCAATGTGCATGCCTTTTATCTTGTGGCATGAAGGCTTGTCGTTGTCTTGAGTAATGAATCTATTCCTTTAATGGTTAAACCTTAAGAATGTCACCTTAACCGATACACAAGCTTCAAGTTTTCACCAAAAAGAAAATCATTGTCACCTGACACCACTTCCGTTAAAATATGTCTTTTTTAATGGGTGCATTTTTGCTCACCACTTTAACCATAGGTGTACCCTCATCACCATCCTCAATGCTTGACACGTGTCCATGGGTATAATCATGATTCCATAAATACAAAGCAAAAGTTAACTATGGTTGTCTATGGACAGGTGTCAAGCATTGAGGATGATGGTGATGGTACACATATGATTAAAGTGGTGAGCAAAAATGCTCCCCTTTTTTAATACAAATTATATTTTAAACTACAAAGGGAGGAGGTTTCTCACACACACGCTACCAGGAGCGCCATTGGAGTTCGAACTTGATACCACTTATCTGCAAGTCAATACCCTACTTCACTAGGCTAGACCCTGCCGAAATATGTATTAAAAGTAATGTGTCATGCACATGCCTGACTTAGAATAATAATGGCAACAATAAGGCTTAAAATGTAAAAATAGTCCCTGTGTTATATCATGGTGGCCAATTTAGTCACTGTATTCTGAAGCAGTGCTACAGCCTATAATGCCATTATAGCATGCAAAATTCTTTTGCAGCATTTGAAACAAAATGCCACTCAAGAGGGTAACAGATAATCTACTCAAGCTTAAGACGAAAAATACAATTGCTCAGAAACTTCCCATGACATTAAAAAACCCCATCCCCCCGGAAAAAAAATGACATTTTCAATCATCCTGTCGGTAACACATTATGATTTGTTTGTTTACATCAGAAACAGGCAATTATCGGGAGCTACAACACTAGACCAAAGAACCCTTATTTCTATCAAATATGCAGCCTCAGTATGCGTACTCAAGAAGACTTTATGTGACACTGATAGAAGTAGCATACGATTGGAGAAGTGTAAGAGCTTGGTCTGTGATAGCCCTATTCCTAGCACGCTTCACCCATTCGCGCACTACTTCTGTTGCTTGGGTGCCTTTCACGCCTTCTTCAAGTGCTTCTGCTGCTTCGGCTATTTTTCCGTCAGCAAGGCAGGACTCCACCTTGTTGATGATGGATTCAATTCCATCCCCAGATTGGTCAACTTCCTTTACCTAAACAAAATCCCAAAAACAAGTACAAAGAACATTCGAATAAATTAATTTATACTGGAGATTTAGAATGGAAAACCCAGGCCGCATATCTACTTACCTTCAACCAGGATGCTATATGTGCTAAGGAATGTGCCAAAATGCCGCCACCACCAAGAGGGATTAAGCTGAGGTGCCGTACTGTCCCTTTCAAGGCATCGAACTGCAAGAAGAATGAAGTTAGTACAGCACTGAGTATTACCCTACTTACTAGGATTTCAAGAATTAACAATTCAGAACTTGAAGCACTCAACTATTCTCATTTCATACTATAGATTTCCATAATTCTTGTATCTGCAGAAGTTGAATTAATATCTCATACATTTTTCATATGGATACTCATTAACTCACGAAATGGCTCGCACTGAACCTGTATCCTTTATGCATTTATTAAGGAAGCCACTAAGCCAAAGTTTTGAATATCTCAACCAAATAGAAGACTAGTGATCAAGCAAACATTTGACAATACTTGAAACGTTAGTCAATACGTCCTTAATGAAGCATATTAAATTTAATCTTACATGTTTTTACAACCAAAAAGTACGCATGAGATAGAGAGAGGGGAATTAGAAACAAGGCTTCAGTTTGTCCAGGACAAAGGGAAAAGGAGTAAAAAGGTTTCCAAATTCCGAGCATATGAAGCGGTGCATTTCAGTCAGCATGATAAAACAATTTAAGGCAAAATACTAAAGAGATCCTAGTCAACAATAACTATTTACGAATATCAGCCCCAATTAAGTCCTATAGTCATGTCTTAAAAATGGCAGATGGGGCAATTGCCACCCTTGCTAATAAATGAACAAATGAGTAGACAGAATCTCATCAACAGTTCTGAATGCTTATATACAGAACAATTCAACCCAAAAATCTAGTCAGACATCTTTCATGCAGTAGTAACATAGAATATGTTACATATCTATAACCTGTTGCTCTATGTATGACTTCTGAGGCAACTCTTGAGCACAATTTTAACAACTTTATGTCGAAAAACTTAGACATGCATGAATTACTAGCAAGTCAATGTTGGGCATTCAAACTATCTAGGAGGAATATTATTCCTCCCGTCAACTATATAAAGCAGTATGGTCAATGTCTTGGCCATTAATTAGAGCGGACCAAAGCAAAGTTCAATCGTAAAAGTAAAAGGTTACAGAAGGATGTTAATAGTTGACGGCATAAGAAGGGTGAGTCCATTAGAAAATATTTAATGAAGTAAGAAAATAACTAACCTTCTGATTCAATTGCAGTAAGGTATCTGTGCCATTCCTTCGTGTTTCCTCAGGAAGAGATGATAGGACCAAATCTAAAATTGAATCTTTATCAATGCCTTCAAGATAAGTGTGCAAAGCCTCTATTTCTGTCTGGATTGGTAATCCTTTTGAAAGTGCATCTTCTAGTGCAAGTGCTCCCTGCAAAGACCCACAAAACATATCATTGTTAAGAAGTAACTTACAGGCTTAGAAAATCACTAATGAGGGTATTAACACATTAAGTTCTCTTCTAAATAAAAAGTTGGAAGTCAATGAAAAGAATAATAATATTCACCAAAGCAAGCTTGTGAGCAGAGTGAGTCTGACGAGCTTCTTCAGATCTTGCATAGAATGCCACACACAAGGCATTTATCTACAAAAAGAACTTAAACATCAGATTTCGTAATCGACCAATTCAACAATCATTATTAGAGACATTATTAGAGACAAACGTACCATGCACCACCCAACATAGAACTATTTAAGCAAGATTCATCAGTTATTATCACAAAGCTGTATAAAATTGAAGTCTACATGCCTTAACCCTCTGAACAGGTCATATGTGGACCATTAAGTATGACTGCATTTATTAAACTTTGACATACAGATATACAGTTAATTCACTTTTTGACATACAGAGGCTTATAATCTAGAAAAAGTGAGCAAAATTACAAGCACATTTATATACCTAGAGCAGTTTACACCATTTAATGTGGCCTGCAAAACTGGAGTTACATTTACGTCATGTTCGAACATGGGCAAAATGGATCTACAAAAAAATAAATACATAAAAAATTTGCATCCCAGCATCTATCACCCTCCTTATTGTTTTGTTCCTTTCCTAAACTACAAAGTACAAGTAACCACTAACATAACTACGACTATTTGTATTTGACTGCTTGAATGGAGTGGGAATTTACATCACATATGGGTGAAGTGAGTTCATTTTCTGAGCAATACTCTATTAAGCAACTGTTATAGGCAACACTACGAAGCATCCCCACCTCTATTTTTCTGGTTTTAAATAATCCTCTATTTTTCTGGTTTTAAATAATCCCCTCAAAATCTTAGTGTCACCCTTTTCACTAAAACCTTTTTTTTCCAGACAGTTCAAATATAAATCAACAGCAAATTAGGACCATAAATCCACATTTTGGTGTGTTTATCCATTCTTAGGTGATTTGAGCAGTCATCTTACATGAAGATTTGCTTCTGCCATTTTCTCAATCTGGGTTGTCTTCTCACTTGCAATGGCTGCTGCCAGTTCTGCTTTTGCTAATTCCTCAACCTTTTTCAGCTTCATTTCTTCTTCATTTTCCTGCATTTACTAAAATTATCAACTTCAATTTACCAGTCATCATCTGCTGATGCACCATAAAGAAAGAAAAAAGGCTTAATTATCGATGTGCCCCTTGTGCTTCACCGAAAATCCCACTTTACCCCCTACATTTCAAACTAGGTCAATATGCCCACTGTGCTTTATTTCCGTGTCCCTTGTTCCCCGTTCCCCCATTCCGTCAATTTGGTTAGTAAAATCGTTAACTTGCTGATGTGGCATAGGTATATAGTAGTTTTAGCTATTACAAAATTTCAAAATCTAAATTAAATATAAAAAATAATTTAATAATAATAAGATTAGAAAGATAAAAAATTAAAAAAAAAAAACCAGCACCCAAATAGCCCCACCACCACAGCTCCCACCATAACCCAACCCTTCCCGATGGCCAACTACCACCCCCAACCCATGGCCACCATGCCCTCCCCATCTCGCCACCCTGGTTTCTCCTCCGCCATGGTAAAAAGCTATTGAAAATCAAAATAAAGTTCTTCATGACTGCACAGAGAATATGGGAAAAGGACAAGCATGAAATCAAACCCAGTTGGAAAAGAAAAGAGAAGCTGTGGCTTGGGGTTTTGGTGTTTGGGTACTCTGTTGGGGAGGCTTCGGCTTGGGGCAGATTGGATTATTGAGGTTGGGTGTGAATTTGGGGTGGCGGCTAGGGGTGAGTATGGCTGCGGGGTGAAGGTGGCTAGGTGGATTGGAGGGAGTGTTATCAATGTTTTGGTGTGGGTATATCACTTGGGTGGGGAGATCATATTTGAACCATGGGTGGGGGTGGCGGTTGGCAGTGGGGAAGGGTTGGGCTGTTGTTGGAGTAGGGAGTGGTGGGAGGTGTGGTGGTGGTGGGGCTTGTTAGGTGCTGGGGCCTCTTTTTTTAAAAATATGTCTATTCTTATTTATTATTAAAATGTTTTAAAACTAGTTTTATATTTAATTTAATAGCTAAAATACTAAATTAGCAATGCCATGTCAGCAAATTAAAGGTTTTACTAATCAAATTGACGGAATGAGGTAATGGGGGACGTGGAATTAAAGCCCAAGGGGCATATTGACCCAGTTTGAAATGTAGGGGGCAAAATGGGATGTTCAATAAAACACAGGGGGTGCATCGATAATTATGCCAAAAAAAATTTAAAAAGAAACTGACAGCACCAAAGTAATTCTGCACCTTGTGCTCAAGTTCTGTCTTAAATTCCTCTTCAAGCTTTTCTTGAAGTGACTTGAGTGCAGCAGCTGCTTTTGCTCTTTCTCTCTTTAATTCCTGAAAAACCAAAAAAGAAATTATGTATGAACAATAGCTACATCTGAAGTAAATAGAAACTATTTGTAGGTCCTGAATAGTCAAAACAAACTGGATCTGAGGGTGGGGAAGAATCTCATGTGACTCTCTGCACATGCAGGTTATCTATCTCCACTCCTCATGCGTTACATTGCTAGTGTCTTCCAAGTTCCAACATAATCTGTGTCCTCATATAGACCTTCATGCAGAGAAGTGACGCTATTTTCTAAACTCACAAAGTTCTTCAATAATAAAACCAAAGATTTATTCACAACCCAATTCAGGTTTAGACTTCTGACATGATTGCAAAAATCCACCCCCCTCCCTCTCCCTCTCTCTAACAAGAAGATAGTCTTTGAAAATAAAACAAAGAGAAGATATATAAGAGAGCTCTTTAACCTTGTCTAGCATTGCTGCCTTTTCTGCAAGCATGAGTTCCCTGGCCCCAGCATCCTTTAGTCTCTTTTCATACTTCTCCTGTGATGGGGTAGGTGGTCAAATTCATGAATAGTAGACAGCTCTCAACAACACTTTAGTCGATCATTTTAAGGCAAGGGAATAATAAATTCTTGTAAGTAATATTAGAAACCTTTAACGTTCTCCTTTCTTCAGAAAAAACATGAGCATCTAATTCAGCTTGCCTTTTTTCAGCAGCATGAATGGCTTGTAAGAAGTCAAGAACTAGCTTTCCATCTTTGGATATGTAAGCATCATTCAACCCTTCAATCGCATCAACGAGAGCCTGTTATTCAGAGAACCAGAATTTAGTGAGTTCCATTGGACATTCTCTTTTGGCATTGCAACAGCACTACAGAAGAGAAAAAAGTAAAATAAAATAAATGCTGATAACTACCTCTTTCTCTTTAGAAACTTGATCGTTTTCATTGTTAGAGTTGGTTGCGATGCTTTCATTAGCCTCTTCGCTCAGATTATATGTCTTGAGGAGAGAACCCGATGGTTCTTCATTATTACCTAATGCAACCTGTAACAAAGTTCCACCAAAAGAACTTCATATAAATACCATTCAAAATAAGCTCCCTTTGATGTTAAAGTCTAAATGAATGTATCAAGTTTC
Organism: Prunus fruticosa; assembly: GCA_018703695.1. NCBI lineage: Eukaryota > Viridiplantae > Streptophyta > Magnoliopsida > Rosales > Rosaceae > Prunus > Prunus fruticosa. Next base: position 28,172,395 of record CM031922.1, on the reverse strand, counting down.
ATTGACAAGTGCAGCCTAAAATTCTAGCATTCACAAGTGTATCCACAAGTATTCAGCTTGTTAAAAGGAAAATAAATGAGAACTACCTCTGCCTTGTCTTCTGTGATATCCTGTTGATGTGGCAATGTTTTCACCTCATTTTCTTGCTGCTGATCTGCATTAGTCTGCGAAACTATTGGCGATGTTTGTACCTCCTCATTTATCTCCACACTAGTTTTTTCCTCTGTACTTTTCACATCTACATTTCCTTCAGATGATAACCCAAGATTTGCATTTTGGGAAAACTCAGGCAAAGCTTTCTCACTTGTTATGTCACTCTCAGATTTATTATCATCCACCTGAGAATGTTCTTCACCATCTCTTCCACTCAAACCCTCAACATGAGCAACATCTGAATGAGTTTCAATCTTCTCCTCAACATTGCCAGCTTTTTCTTCATCATGCTTTTCTTTTTCCTCAAGTTTTTCCTCCACACCAATCCCAGCTTCCTTATGCGAATCACTCTTCTCTTTTGCACCAAAAATCGGGTCTAGATACCCAGTTTTGTAAGCTGCCACAAGCCCAGCACCAACAACTGCACTTCCAAGGAAAACTTTGGTACTCGAACCGCCGTTCTCCGCCGGCGGCGGCGGCAAACTGCCTGCACCACCAGGTTGCTGCGGCGCAGTTTTGGACGCTGCGGCGGAGAATTCCCTTCTCAGAAATCTTGAAACATGCTGCAAATTTGAAGTCCCTATGTGTTATTATCAACAAAAGAATCACCAAATTCATATACTAAGTAGCTCTAAATCAAGTGGAAATTTACATGCCTGACTTGAAATCGACCTCGGAATCTCCCTAAGTCCACGATGAGACGAAATTTGCAAAATTGATCTGTGGAACAAAGAAGAAACATAGTGTCAATAGAGGCATTGGCGTCGCTGAAAGTAATTTGATAGGGAGATTCCTGAGGATTTCCAGTACCTTCGAAACATGGCTTTGTGGTGAGAGAGAGAGAGAGAGAGTGAGGCGCGAAAGGGCGGAGGAGGTATTTGATGAACTGACGGAGTGAGTCGGTGACCGACGGAAAAGAGAGCTCGCTTTGGAGGGCTAAAACGAATCGTTTTGGGTTATTGGCTTGGGCCGCGCATATAATACTAAGCCCTAGACTTTCAAAATAAAAAGGATTTATTCTGTGTCTGACCAAGGAAGAGCCCAGCTGTCCCAAGCCAACTCCACTGTAAGTCCCTGCTTCTGCTTCTTCTCCTTCGCGTTTCCACTGTTTATGAAGCTCTCTCAGTCTCATCCATGGCTTAACAAAACTACAGCAGAAAAGTAGAAATCCTAGAAAACCCAAAATAAAATAAAAAACGAAATATAATTTTTTTTCTAAGGAAATATGTCATTATCTAAACCCTAAACCCTAGACTTTGTTCATAATCTTATTGAGAGTTTCTTTTAATAATTATTTGATTTTAAATCCTGCAGTTCCTTTCTGTTTATGAGACTTTTTCTTATTTATATGTTTTCTTTTTCTTTATTATGTAGGTATTGCTTTGCTGTTGAGGACAAGCTTTCTGTAAGAATGGTTGATTTCCTCTTTGATGATATTTTCACCATTGAGAAAGTGGATCCAGATGGCAAAAAGTTTGATAAAGGTTTGTCTGAATTCTTGTTGCCCTCTTATGATTGTATTGAAGGGACTTATGATTCTCGTAACCGAAAAAAAAAAGGGACAGGAGATTACAGTTTGTACTGATAAGAAGTGAAGCAAATTTTCCTTGTCCTAAATATAGTCTTTTTGTTTTTCAAGCTTCACCAGATGCAACTATCTGCCTTTCAAGCTTTTCCATCAACTCCTTTTTAGATTAATTATGGTCATGATATGCAAACAATGAAGAAAATAGTTGTCCTCTCGCTGGTGGTCTGTAGACATTGTGTTCTTTTTTTTTTTCTTTGAAGTGGTGTAGGGTTGAGGTTCATTTGATTTATGCTACATTGAATTTTGCAATTTAAAAATATGGAGAAGTTTCTTATAGACTCTTTTTAATGGTTTCTTTCGGGTTATGAGACATTACTTTGATTTGATAAATTGTGTAGAGGAGCTCATTGTCACCGACCCCATATAGTTATAAAAGGCCTTTTACATTCTATTAGCTTGGTATGATCGATAAAACTTTTGAATTTTTCTGGAAAATACTCTAATGCTTTTTGGGTGCTTTTGTTTAAATTTTCACAAATGTGCTTCTGTAGTTTCCCGAATTGTAGCACAAAGTGAGAAGCGTGGTGTGTCGCTGATCCTAGATGTGAATACGGAGATATATCCAATGCATGAGAAGGAGAAATTCTTGATGGTGCTGTCTCCCACACTTAACTGGAGCGGAGCTCCTGTTGCTGGAAAACAGGGACAGGTACTGTACTATACTTTTGAGGTGAACTTGGAGAGCGGGCGTATCAAAATTATGTCAATTTTAAATGGGAGAAAATTCCATCCACAGATTCATGTCTAAGATTAGCATCTTCCTTGCATGGCCAATATCCCATGATCACTCGGTGCTGATAATCATGATGGTGTGGATTGTGTAATTGAACAGTGATGAAAATTAAGAATAACATTCTGTTTTAGTTTGTATTTCGACATTTTCTATGGACTATTGCCTGTATGTTGTGCTTTCTGAATTTTTTGGAATTCTCTAATTGCCCATTTACTGAAGATGATTACCTTTTGGCAGGTTGAGCAGAAATCTCTTGCAGACAAGTTTGATTATATAATGCATGGATTGCTGTATAAAATGTCAACAGCAAAAGGAAAATCAGAGTATTCAAAAGAAGGTGTCAAAGTGTAAGTGACATACTGCTCAAACTATATTTTTCTTGCAAATTATTCACAGAGTGATCATTACTTCCATGTTGAATTAGCGTATTGAGGTACAGTGGTGTCTGGCTAGATGGGGTTCATTTTTCTGGCAATTATTTAGGGATTGCTTGTGAATGCAACTAGAACTTATGTTGTAGAAATCATAAAAGGGTTGAGATCCATTTGGTCTCTTTTATATTGCTTTCGTCTTATAATATCTCGAATTTAAATTGTCCGAGTGAAAGAAATCCATTTCTGTTAATCTGAATTTAGTGGCTTTGTGGTTATCTAATTTACTGGGTTTTCTAATTGGCTTCAGGGAGGTATATGCTTCATTTGGTGGGCTTCAGATGATGCTGAAAGGCGATCCAACCAGTTGTACTAAGTTTAAGATTGATCAGAACATGTTTTTGCTTATTAGGAAATTGATATGAAACTTTGTCATATAATTGAATAGTGTGGCCTGTTAAACTCACATTTTTTCTGTATAAGCCTTTAGATACACTAATGGGTATGTTTACTAATCAGGAATTGGAATTCTCATTAGGAATTGAATTCCGCCTATGGAGAATTCCTTCGTTTACTTCACATCAAAGGAATTGAAAAGAAGCGGGGCCCACACAAAATTAGGAATTGAATTCCTGATTTTGGAGGAATTCAATTCCGGAATTGGAGGTGGTATTCTAATTCCTGGAGAATTCACCAATTAGGAATTCATCTTTTTTACCCATTATATCCTCACACAATTTTCAAAATTCTAAATATGCTATCTACTTTAATAGAAAAATGTGGACATTTTAGTAATTAATATCACTCATACCCCAATTCCATATGGTTTAGTAAACAACTTCAATATGAATTCGGAATCTAACTCCCCTCAATCCATATGGTTTAGTAAACAACTTCATTAGGAATCTGGAATCTAATTCTCCTCAATCCAACTCCTCCTCAATTCAATTCATCCTCTGTTCAATACCCCTTAATTAAATTCTGGATTATTAAACATGCCATAATTCTCTTTTGTGTTTCATTAACGGTGATATGTTGCAAATTTTCAATATTCTGATATTCCTTGTTTCGTTTTTTACTTGGTGAACCGTTTTCTGAGATTAGGCAGCAGGCTAATAATTTATAGTGTATAAGGTAAAACAAAAGATATATTATTCCCAGACTTCCGCAGACAAAACTCTTGGATTACTTTGAACTCAATAAATTCTCAATTAATCTCCTTTTTTATGAAATTATTATTAATCCTCCTATCAATTGGTTTATCCCTTATTAGGGGATGGCTATGGTGCAAACTTTTTTTGTCTGCATTTCTTTTCATATTTGAAGGGGGAAAAAAGAATTGTAGACTTTGTGTGGGAATTGCGTATAATTTGATTGTGTTGATATTTGCTCTTTCATGCATCTTCTTTGTTATATTTAGAGGCTCTGGTTGAAAATCTACTTAGAGAATAAGAAAATGAGAAAACTGCTGCCAATATAGAAAGTAAATTGAACTTATAATAACTTAAAATATAAAATGCCAACAAAATGCCACTGGGTTTTTTTTTTTTTTTGTTTGTTTTTTTATAAAAAAATTATTTTATATTTTTATTTACGGTAAGAGGGGCCTTGTGCTCAAAGAGGGCTTGTGCTTACTATCTTCAAAGATTTCTTATATTCTTAATATCCTGAGATTGCTTCCACACTTGATCTGCGGTGGGGCGCTCTTCAGGATCATTTGCAAGGCATTGAAGTAGAGGCATATTGCCCTTTAATGATAGGATCTATGAACTTATAAAGCTTCTTTTTTTGAAAATTTTCCAACAATATATATAATAATAATTATTATTATTATTTTCTTAAACATATTACTAGTTATAGAGTATTTACCCGATAACGACGCTTAATTTCCATATCCGCCAGATACTTTAAAGTATCCTTAAGCCTCCCTTTTTTAAATATATCAACAGGTGCATTTATCATGCAATATGTGACCAATTCCAGGAGTACCACACCAAGTCCATAAACAGCTCCCATAAGAGCCCATTGATCTGTTTCATTCAATTGATGATATTAAGTTATTAACAATAGTGCAAACATAAAGCTATTAATTTGGAAATCTGAATAATTTTATTCATTACTAGAATACTTGGGAGGAGACAAATCCTTGATTCGGGCAATAATCTGCTACTAACATAATACATGTGAATCTGATTCTGCTCCATTTAGTTAGTTAATAATATTTAAAAATTAACTATAGATATTAAATTGAAAATAACAATTAGTTACTTACCAGAATACTCGGGAGCAAAATACTGGTCATAGAACGATATTTGAGTAAGATGATATCGGAATTATTGCCAGCAGAAGCCTAACCATTTCACTTTTGAGTTATTCAAAAACAAATAAAACAAAATTACTTAATATAATTAAGGATAACAACAATAATATTGAGATTAAGAAAAAATGGATTTAAGTACCTCATTGAGGTGGATGTTCATCTCATTGAAGCACGAAATAAACCCCACTGGTGGTGACCCACCATGCAGAACAACCAATCCCTTAGCCGCTTTGGCAGATATGGAGTCACGACCCAACTCCCCTAGCAAGATATTGTCCGCTTTGGGCCTCCCCCACACGGTTTTGTTCTTGGGCTCAAGCTAATGCTATCTTGCCCAAAAGGTCTCTTACTAGGAAGAGAAGTTCCCACACATACAAGACACTTTATCTTTCCCTCCCCTAGCAATATGAGATTGCTCACCGTTCTTGTTTCTTCGAGACACGGGTCTTACAATCCACTCCCCTTGGGGCCTAGCATCCTCGCTGGCACACTTCCTATTGGGGTCCAGCTCTGATACCATTTGAAAATCCAACTATATCCATGTTTTTAAATTCGCACAAGAATTAAGACTTGCATATTTATATACATATTATTGATCATGCATTCAATCAAATCATCGAAACCTTTTGAAAACATTGTAAAGAAATAATTCTCTTCCACCTAAGTGTAACCATAATAAATCCATTAAATTTTTAAAAAACTGGCCAACTTTTCAAGATTCAGCCTCTACCTCTCCAATTTTCGCAATAGATTTTCAGACGAAGATACTCTCCGCGTCCGACCACCAAATCTGGTGCCAAAACTTGCAAACTCTTCGTCTCTCTCTCTCTCTCTCTCTCTCTCATCTTTCCATACATACCCATATCTAGCCATGATTCCAAGCGATTAAACCAGAAAATCGATCAAAAACAGAGCCAAAACAAAGCCCATTTCGGGCTGTTTCTAAACAGTGACTTTCGAGGCCTTTTCCGGCCACCACCCGCCACCAAATTACTCCCAAAACACTCCCATACCTCCCCTTAGTAATTTCCCTCAAAGACTCGACCCAATTTAAATTAGAAATTGTCAAATCTCAATCCAAATTTTTTTAGGTTTTCAAAAATAAAATAGTTCGTTCGAGGGCTTAAACAGTGGAATTGATCTTCGAGCCAAGGTACTCGAACTTCACTAAACCCATAGGAAGGACCCTCGAAGGGTCAGGCTAGCTCAGATGCTCAATGAGTGGACATTTGTTTTCTAAATAGTTTTAAGAAATTCTTGAATGGTGATTATTAATTGTTTTGCTTATGGAATTGGTAATTTATGATTTCCAGTTTTCTAAATAGTATTTTATGCATATTCGAATTTAGTTTGAGAATGATTCTGAAGGATATATGATTGGGTTAAGTTAAGGAATTATGTATGGCTTTCGCTTTCCAAGTATAAAGTTTGAGTTCAAATACTTTTATAAAATTTTGTTTATGATTAAATGAGAATGGCTTGGAAAGTAGAAAAGGAAATAATAACAGGATTTAATGATTTAATGAGAAATAGTATGATAATTTTTCCAGGAAAGGTTTTTAAACCACCATAGGTACCCAAAAAGGTTGCCTTCGGATAAAATATTGCTTTCGGATAACTTGTTGCCTTCGGATATAATGATGTCCACAGACATCCTAGTTGCCTTCAGTTGAGTCAACGCGCGTTGACAGTTGCCCCACGAATCTTAGGGATATCCGGACCTCGAGGAGCAAGGAATGCGACTCATGTTGACCAAGTGTCCCCTGAGTCTTGCAAGGAAGGCAGCTTGGGTCGACTTTTGTGTTACCGAGGCCTGCGAGGATGTGTCGCAAGGAATTGACAGGTATGATATGGGATTGCTCATCGTTCTTGCTTCCCCAAGACACGGGTCTTACAATCCACACCCCTGGGGCCCCAAGCATCCTCGCTAGCACACTTTCGGTCAGAGTTCAGCTATGATACCATTTGTCACGACCCGACTCCCCTAGCAAGATATTGTCCGCTTTGGGCCTCCCCCATCAAGGTTTTGTTCTTGGGCTCAAACTAATGCTATCTTGCCCAAAATGCCTCTTGCTAGAAAGAGAAGTGCCCACACATATAAGGCACTTCACCTTTCCCTCCCCGAGCAATGTGAGATTTTTCACTGTTCTTATTTCCCTAAGACATGGGTCTTACAATCCACCCCCCTTGGGGCCCAGCGTGCCTCGCTGGCACACTTCTGATCGGAGTTCAACTCTGATACCATTTGTCATGACCCGACTCCTCTAGCAAGATATTGTCTGCTTTGGGCCTCCCCCCTCACGATTTTGTTCTTGGGCTCAAGTTAATGCTATCTTACCCAAAAGGCCTCTTGCTAGGAAAAGAAGTGCCCACACATATAATGCACTTCAACTTTTCCTCCCGAGCGATGTGGGATTGCTCACCATTCTTGTTTCCCCAAGACATGGGTTTGACAATCCACCCCCCTTGGGGCCCAGTGTCCTCGCTGGCACACTTCCTTCGAGGTCCAAATCTGATACCATTTGTCACGACCCGATTTCCCTAGCAAGATATTGTCCACTTTGGGCCTCCCCCCTTACGGTTTTGTTCTTGGGCTTAAGCTAATGTTATATTGCCCAAAAGGCCTTTTGCTAGGAAGAGAAGTGCCCACACATATAAGGCACTTCACATTTCCCTCCCTGAGGGATGTGGGATAGCTCTGATCGGTGCATAATTACATATCATTTTATACCCTTTTAACTTATGATTTGGTTATGTTTTTGAGTTAAACTTGTGCTTTTAATAAGTTTTGTGTTTGTTTCAGTGTTATAAGCTTGAGACTCACTAATTGCATTTTGGAGACAAGTTAGCTCAAAACGGTGTCTGCAGATCAGTCAACTTCACGGATTAGACTGTACTTGCTCAAGAAGAACCAGATAATGAACTATACATCATTGGAAATATACGGAAGTCTAGTTTCTGTAGAATTTTACGGTTCATGATTCCGAGTCTTCTAGAGAAAGTTATACATGTTTTGGCAACTTAAGGTCAAATTCGGCAGCATCTGCGTTACTGGGCCAAAAATCACATTTGAAGGCCTTCCCGATTTTTCCTTGAGTTGGGCTGCATATGCTTGGAAAGATAATTCAAAGAGCTTCAAGATCCATATTTTTCCAGATTTGTCAGACTGGAGCCACAAGCCCAAAATGAGCCCACAAGCTGGCTGCAATGCATTGTCATGCATGACATATGCATGATGAAGTGTTGTTGATTGTGGGAAAGTTTGGTGAAGCATATTCAATACCTATATTTGAGTGGAATTTTGCAGCAGGCAAATGAGCCAAAAGATGATGAAGTGAGAGTTGCAACACTAAGCCTAAAGACAAGATGAATTGTTTTCAAATGCAATAGTGTGTTAGGTGAATTAAGTGTTGTAAGTTGGTGAAGTGAGTGTGGTTAGTGAACTCTATTATATAATTCAGATTTTCACTTCCCCTAGGCCTATAAATAGGGAAGTTCTCTAAGCTTGTAATCACAACCCCCAAGGGGGGGAGCTCTCAAACACTTCTCTAGAGCTCCCTTCCCTTCTCTCCCTCAAATTCTCTTAGTTTCCCTTTGTAGTTCTCAATTGTTGTAATAAGATCATTCTACTTTTCTTTTCTCTTCTTCTAAATTCTCCAAACACTTCTCTATTCTCTTTCAAAGTTCTCCATGCTCTAAAACATTTCCCATGTTCTCAAACACATTTCTCTTCCCTTCCAAAAATCATCCAAGTTCTCAAACGCTCTCTTCCAAATTCTCAAAGTTCTCAAACACTTTCTCTTTCAAAATCCTCAAGCTTTCCAAACACTTCTCTACTCTCTTCCACATTTCCCTTCTCTTCTAAAATTCTCCAAATCTCTCAAACACTTTCCTTCCTTCCTTAAATGCTCTCTTTATTTTTCTTGTAATGTACATTCTTTCTTCTTGTTTTGTTTCTTTTGTTTTCAATTTTGTTTTGTGTAGGAAAATTGAATTGGATTATTCAATCACCAATCCCTGTGGAATCGACCTCGCACTTACATATGCTAAACTACCAACGGTTCGTGCACTTGCGAGTATCACAAGTTGAGGATGCAACTGAATCCATTTTGGTGCAGCTGTATCTACACAACAAGTTTCTGAAATTTAAATGTTGAACAAATTTCAAGAAATTTTTTGACATGCAGGTAAGGATCCTCTCTGGTCTAAACCATGGAAATTGGGCAAGAGTTGAATGACTTGAGTTCTCAACTCAAAGCTGGTTGCATTGGTGTTAGGCAACACTATGCAAGATGGGGAATTAGTGGTGACAGGAGCAAAGCACTCCAAGAGAGTTTTTTCTGGCTAGCTTCTGCCATCTCAAACAGAGGGTTGGTTATCACAATCCTAGGTTTTCGTTCTTCCCTAAGCGTCCTTTCAATTTCTGGATCGAAAGGCTCTAAGTTTAAATTTTGAGAACGACGACCAAACATAAACTAAACAAGAAAATACAAAAAATAACCACACAAATAAATAAGCAAAAATTATAGGTTATTTTATTTATTTATTTATTTTAAAGCTCTAAACAAATCCTTCTCTTAAGAGCAAACTTAAGGATGACTAGTGAAAGGCTTCCAAAAATCACAGCCAGGTCTTTTCCGGGAAGAGTGGAAGGGTCACAATGGTCCCACTTAAAAACCAGTCCTTCTTAAACACCGAAGGTGCCTCCTTAAAGAACTTTCCTAGACACTGTAATGTTTAGAAGTTATTCACTGGAGTTACCACAAGTTAACGTCTTTCAAGAAGGGCCTATAAGTTTTAAATTTACTAATTACTTATATGCGAGAAAAACAATATAAAAATAAAACAAAAAGAAAATTCAAGCAAGAATTTAAAAGAAGAGTTAGAATTTTCTTACCAGGTGTCCAAGACGCACCTTTAATTTCACTCCTCCAATAAAATCTTATGATACCTGTAAAAACAAGCACACAAATTAGTTCAAGCAATAGAAACAAGCACACAAATTGACATAAAGAAAAAGAAATTAACTTTCTTAAAATAAAATAAAATATGAAACTTCTTCCAAGTCCAAAGCTGCACCAAAAGAAGCTTTGATGATACAACTGAAACAAAGAAATGAAGTATTAATACACAATGATATTACAATAGAAACAAGATAATTGACAAAATCTAATTTTTTTTAATACTTTATAATTTCGTTTTTTTTAAAGTTTATATATATATATTACAAAACTAAATTATAACTAGTGGAAGAATTTAATTAACCAAAGTTTGATTAGTTTTCCGTTGCAATCCTCGGCAATGGCGCCAAAAACTTGTTGTGCCTCAAAAGAGGTGTTTTAAAATTTATAAACTCGCAAGCGCACGAATCGAATATAGCATAAGCGTGTAAGAGCGAGATCGTACCCAAGGGATTGCGTGTAAAGATAGAAAACCAATTATATCCAAGTTAATTTCATTTCCAACCTAGTTGATTCAAATGGTGATTTGTTTGTTGATAAAGAAAATTTAATAAAGCATGAAACAAATATGGAAATGACAATAAACTGAAATTAAGATTTAAATTTATGAGAAAAATAACTAAGGTATTAGAATCCACACCATTATTTCATAAGATCCTAATTATTTATCTTTCAATTCCCATGGAGTAGCAATCTAGAAATCAATCTAATGCTTTCTCAAGATTTATCAATTAAGCTTGTACTTTAGATCATAAGTAAATTTTCCTTCCCTTCATAAGTACAAATTCTAAGCATAATATGTAAACAAAATTATTTAACTACAAAGGATCAAAGTTTCCTAAGCATCCTATGTGAAAAAGTTTATTTGAATAACAAAATATCAAAGAAATTTGTAAACTAGAAATATAAACCAAGGATGAATTAATAGATTAATCCAAACTCTTAACTACCACAAATACATGTTATATGTCACAATACATGATAGAAGTGGTGAAAAGAAGATTAATCTATTAATCATGTGAAGTGAAAATTATAATCATTGAACACCACAATATTTGAGAATTGAAGATAAAAACTAGAATTTTATTTAATAATGGTGTTTCATCCAACCTTAGTTAAGTAATTTAGCTAGACATAATCAATAATTAAAACAAAACAAAGAAACTAAAATACATAAATTAAATGAGAACTAAGAAAGGTGAAGAACAATTTTAAGAGAGTTATTAGCTCTCGGTTCTTTCCTTTCCATCCTTGTTCTCTTTCTTTCTCACTTTCTCACTTTCTTTCTTTCTTTCCTTTCCTTCTCTTTCCTTCTTTCTGCCGTGTATCACTCTTGAATCATCCTTCCTATTCTTTGAGTTGCTGCCTATTTATAGAAGCATGAAGTCCCTTTCATTCCAGTTGTATGTGCAATCTGTCCTCTCATGAACCTGTCTTGGAGTTTGACAGCCTGTGGATTGAGTTTTTATCCAATTGCTCCAATTTTTGGATATGTTTTAGTCGACATCTTATTGAACAAGTGTCATGAAGGATATTTATTCATTTGAGCATTGGAAAATTCGTTTTTCAGGTCTGCAAATGGACTGTACAGCATGAGCTGTAAAAGGCAAAGTCATCAAATCCAAATTGAGTTCTTCCTCTCTTTTTGCAACACATTGCTTATTCCTCCTCCTCCTCATGCTATTGGTGGAAGAAACTTAATATCTACAAACAACCACTCATTAAATACAAAAACAAAGATTGGAAATAACCAATACAAATACTATAATAGATTTACATAATACAAAAGAAAATACTAACAAATATAAATTTAAGGGTAAAACTTGTATTAATTTTGTGCTAATCAAATACCCCCAAACTTATATTTTGCTAGTCCTCGAGCAAAAGAAAATAAAAACTAAGTAGAAAAGAAAACTAAGCCACTTTCGCAGGGATCTCGATTGCATTTAGCATATGCAACAAGCCTTTAAACCCCTAGGTTACCCTAGTGGACGAGTATAGTTTCGTGAGGGCTTTCATGATGATACCCACAAACATCAAAATGAGAGATTAAAAAAATTATGCTACAACAAAATTGAAAATTTAAACAAATGCTTAACCATCATCAAAGCTATCTGGATTGAAAATTCATGAACAATTTTTAAAAGAGCAAACACGCTTCAAATTGATCCCCACATAAAGTCTTGATCACTTATAATCATTTAGTAAATTTTTCATTTGTTTCCTTTGGTGTTTAAGTGAACCAACACATTTTAGAGACAAAAGTCAATTTCAATCACAGTAACCTCATTATTTCAATCATTATCAAAATCCAGTGCAAATAACTAACCAAGGCATATATATACTTTTTTTTTTTTTGGTTTGTGACTGTGCAATGTTTAGTTCCATTAAGCTTTCTAATTAACCCATGTAGCGAGATTTAGGCCAACGACTCTCAAACCAAAGGTTTTAAGGCATTAGGTGTAGAAACACCCCTAAGGGTTTATTAACTCGAGTTAAAAAGGCTATAGAACTAAACTAGTCACAAAATGTATTTACCCTAAAACTTTACCGTTTGACGCGAACACTCGCTGCTGTTTTGGCAAGAGGCCCGGTTACTAAGTAAAACTCTGGATAAATTAACATTATTATTATTTTTATTTTTATTTTTATTTTTTTTACGCCAAGGTCAATCAAGAGCAATGTCATCTAACTCTACTTAAAACAACAAGGTTAACTGCAATTGATCTTTTCTTTCATTCTCACTAAAGTGTTGATGTGCATGTGAGAGTTCAAAGTGTAACTCATAAATTATCCACTAAATAGAAAATAAGTGAAAAAAAACTAAAATTATGGGTTTAAAATCTAATCATATGTTTCCAATCGTAAAAATCATTCATGAGTGTTAAATCTGATTTGATGATAGTAAACATAAAAATCTAGAGATAACACCATTTTTTTTTAAAAAAAATTTATTTTGGGTGAAATAAAATAATAATAAAAACAAAACTACCCTAAAAACAAAACTTCTAAACTTTACCCCCAAACCTAAACCAAACATTGTCCTCAATGTTGAAGAATTGAGGCATCAACAATTAAATAAAACAAAATCAAACGAAACAAAACCAATTAAAACTACAATTTAGTTGCAAAAACAAAACAAAATCAAACGGAACAAACCAAAACCAAATACAACAGTAAGCCCTAACAACAGTTCTACGCACGCAGAAATCCAGCCCAATTAGAATGTCCAAATCAATTGAAAACCCAACCCAAACGAAAGCCCAAACACTTCTTTTATTATGATTATTATTTATTATTAATAAAAATTAAAGAAAACAAAGAAGTGTTGTCAGAAACGCAAGGAACAAGATTTCTGAAAAGAGAGAAGGGGGCCGGATGTCTCGTTTCCTGATAGGTCAAGGGCCAAAAGAGGTGAGGGACGTGTCAGCGTGTAGAGGCAGCTTTCACATCCCCCAAGCCAGAATTATTGGCTTCGTAGGAAGGCGCGACGACTTTTTATTTCTTGAAAGCGCTGAAAGGCAGAAATACAATTAAAAGGGTTAGGGGACGGGTGCGGCAGAGATGGAGATAAGCCATAGGGGAGCACGAAACTCAGAAGCGCAGCGGCTAGGGTTTAGAAAAAAATTAAGTCTATAAAAGGCAAAGAAAAACATGAAAAACATGAAAAACACAAACTCCTAAACACACAAAAGAGAAAAGAAAGAAGAAAATATAGTGAAAAATCAAAATGGCCTCTTCCTATCCATTTTCGTTGGATCTTAACTTAGCTCCAAGCAGTGGCACCAATATGGATGCCCTATTTTGCCTCTGCACGGGGCCTGTAACAGGTAAATGACTCGATACTCCTGGACAACGATGTTGCCAGTGGAGTTGCGAGAAATCTAGTGACTCCCAAAGATATACGTGTGCTGGGCACAAGGGAGGACAATCGGGTCGTGAGCGACGCCATGGCACTAAGCGTGAGAGTACAACATGTGTCGCAAGTTTGGGTCATCGCCTACTTGCGAAGTCCCATGAGATAGAGGTGCTGAAAGGTCAGTTGGCGGAGAGCGAAGTATGGTTGAAGATTGTCAGAGTGTTATAAAAAGCTTGAAAAGGGAGATGTCAAGGATAGTGGAGGTGAATCGACACCAGCTAGAAGTATTGCGGGACGAGAATACAAATCTATCAAAAATGGTAGAGTTGTACTCTCGAGACATGCGAAAGCAACTGGAGGACCTAGACCGACCGGGAAAACGCAAGCAACCAGATCGCGAGAGAAGTTATCCTGAAGCGAAGATTGCGATCTTTGGGAGCTCAAGTGAAGAGCCCCAAGAGGCTGTGCGCGAAGACCCTGGAGAGGACATCCAGAGGGCCAAACTCAAATCTCCTATGGTCGAGACACCAAGCACTGTGAAAAAATAAATTCTAATGTATTATTGGTGTGCTTGCTTGTTTCGCCATTTCCCTTGTATTTTTCATTTTCATTTTGTTTCACTCTTTTTTTTTCGGAAATAAAAGAAATTAAGTTGCAAAAGAAAAAGTAACCACACTTCCCAAACTTTTAAATAAAATAAAGAGGACAGGAGAAAGGGAAAACACACTTTCCAAACTTAAAATAAAACAAAGCAAAACACAAAGCACCAGAAAATGAAAATAACGGGCAAAAACATAAAACACCAGAAAAACACGGAGGTAAAAAGAAAAGTAAAGTGAAAGTAAAGCTCAAAAACACAAAACACCAGAAAATTAAAGTAACGGGCAAAAACATAAAACACCAGAAAACACGGAGGTAAAAAGAAAAGTAAAGTGAAAGTAGAAATGCTCCCTTCTAAATGCATGCGTTCGCAAAATCCTCGTGAAGCGTAGGGATCCGAGAAAAAAGGGCAACGGCTGGATAGCAATCTGGAGATCCGAAGTGGATGTCGGCTCCCTCATCAGGAGATGTCTATTTAAACCGTGCATTGGTTAAGTGTTGGAGTACCCTTCATTTCTTCCTGCAAACTCAAGAAAAACCATCAAATAATTCAGAAACGAAGCAATGGCATCCTCATGCGCTCACCTTGATGATCTCAACCTGAAATTGTCCCCTGCACCTCCGAATGCGCAGTTAAGGGCTCCTCCAAACCCTGTCTTCTCCCGAACTCTACATATCATCACGGCACGGCCTCAAACTTTGCTCCTGAGGCAATACCGAACTTTGCTGAGGCAAGGCCGAGACAAGGGAGTGCTGCTCCTGGGAGGCATGATTGGCAGCAAGCTCACACCGGGGCAGATCATTGGCATATAGCACACAGGTCTAACAAGGTGGCAGTGGATGAGTCCCACACTTATACCGCGCTCCAAGCGGTCTCGGCCACAAATCTGGGCTTGCGCTTATTGGCGAGAAAACGGGAGTGTTCAGACATGAGTGAGGAGGTGTCCTCCTTGAAAGCTCTGGTGGCGGACTCCAGAAACGGCTCACCGTGCCAACCAGAATGTAGAAGCATTGCAGAAGAGAAATAATGATCATGTCGAACTTTTGCAGGTTCTACAAGTAAGAGCAAGTAGAGGCAATTAGCCTGATGCCTCAGGTTGCTCAGAATCTGGAAACAAACAAGTGATTGAGAAATTTATATATGCATTTTCACATTTGTGTATGTAATCACATGTTTATGAAATGAATAAGTTTTTGAGCCAAATTTCTGTGTGTGCAATCATGAAGCTATCTACTTCCCAAACTTAAAACAAATTAAATACATAAACAAGTAAGAGAAAGAAAGAATTACAGTAATAAAAGCAAAGCGAAACAAGAAATTCGGAATAAAAGCATAGCAAATGTATGAAATAAGAGGGTAAATGAAATAGAAAGATAATACCTGGAAAATATGCGTGCCAATCCCTTTGGTATTTATCCATTGCAGAATAAAAGACAATAAATATATAACAAAAATCCAAGCAAAAATAAATAAAGACCAAAATGAATTAAAACACACAAAAAGAAAACTAAAAATCTATACAGACACGCAGAATAATAATTCGTGATAAACAGGTTTATCAAGAAATATCCCCTCTACTTCTGGGGATTTCAACTCAAAAATGGTTTCAGTCTTTGACCATTCACTTTGAATATGTCTCCATTTTTGGGATTTTCAATCTCAATAGCTCCATGAGGGTAAACAGTACGAACAATGAAAGGGCCCGAACCAACGAGATTTTAGTTTACCAGGGAAAAGATGCAAACGAGAATTATACAGAAGGACTTTCTGACCATTCTCAAACATTTTTCGCAAAATTTGTTTGTCATGAAACACCTTCATCCGGGCTTTATATGATTTAGCACAATCATATGCATCATTTCAAATTTCTTCTAATTCATTGAGTTGGAGTTTTCTTTGAATTCCTGCTTTATCTAGAGAAAAATTAAGTTGCTTCACAGCCCAGGAGGCTCGATGCTCTAACTCAACAGGTAAATGACATGCCTTTCCATACACAAGTATGTACGGGGACATTCCTATGGGAGTTTTGAATGATGTACGGTAAGCCCACAAAGCATCAGTGAGTCTTAAAGACCAATCTTTCCTACTAGGATTAACTGTCTTTTCTAAAATATGCTTGATCTCCCTATTTGACACTTCAACTTGACCACTTGTTTGGGGGTGATAGGGAGTTGCAACTCGATGTGTAATGCCATATTGTTTCATTAATTGCTCAAATGGCCTATTACAAAAATGTTTACCTCCATCACTAATAATAGCACGAGGTGAACCAAAACGAGAAAATATATTCTCTTTCAAGAAACGGACCACAACCTTATGATCATTTGTTTTGCATGCAACTGCCTCAATCCATTTAGACACATAATCAACTCCAACAAGAATGTACAAATTACCGAAAGAGTTAGGAAATGGTCCCATAAAGTCAATACCCCAAACATCAAATACATCGACAATGAGGATAGGGTTTAATGGCATCATGTTTCTTCTAGAGAGACTCCCTAATTGTTGACAACGCTGACAAGCTTTGCAATATGAGTAAGCATCACGAAAAAGAGAAGGCCAGTGAAATCCACATTGTAAGATCTTAGCGGCAGTTTTCTTGGCACTAAAGTGACCACCACAAGCTTGGTCATGACAAAAGGATATGATATTGGTCTGATCATATTCTGGAATGCATCTCCTTATGATCTGATCGGGGCAATACTTAAATAAATAAGGATCATCCCAAAAGAAATGTTTGACCATGGATAAAAACTTTGATTTATCTTGCTTTGACCAATGAGAGGGCATCTCACTAGTAACAAGATAATTTACGATATCAGCAAACCAAGGAATGGATGAGACATGCATAAGCTGCTCGTCAGGAAATGTTTCAGTGATTGGAATGGAATCCTCACTAGACTAAACAATTAGTCTAGACAAATGGTCTGCTACAACATTCTCGGAACCCTTTTTATCTCAAATTTCAATGTCAAATTCTTGAAGCAAAAGAACCCAACGGATAAGACGAGGTTTAGCATCCTTTTTAGACAAAAGGTACTTCAACGCTGCATGGTCTAGAGTAGATAATGACTTTAGATCCTAAAAGATAAGATCCAAACTTGTCTAAGGCAAAGACAAACTGCTAGCAGTTCTTTCTAAGTGGTAGAATAATTGAGTTGGGCATCAGAAAGAGTTCTACTAGAGTAGTAAATGACATGGGGAAGCTTGGCAATCCGCTGTCCCAAGGGCGGCACCAATCGCATAATCAGAAGCATCACACATGATTTCGAAAGGAACACTCCAATCTGGAGGACGAATGATGGGTGCAGAAGTCAAAAGTGCCTTTAGTTTTTCAAAAGCATGGTTGCAATCATCACTGAAGACAAAAGCAGAATCTTTGGCAAGCAAGCTACACAAAGGACGAGAGATTTTGCTAAAATCCTTGATGAACCTACGGTAAAATCCAGCATGGCCTATGAATGATCTAATTTCTCTCACTGTTCGTGGAGGTGGAAGATTTGAAATCAAATCTACCTTGGCTTTGTCAACTTCTATACCATCAGAAGAAATTACATGTCCTAGCACTATCCCTTTTTTCACCATGAAATGACATTTCTCCCAGTTAAGCACAAGATTCTTCTCTTTGCAACGAATTAATACCAGAGAAAGATGGTGCAAACATTCATCAAACGATGATCCATATACTGAAAAATCATCCATGAAAACCTCTAAGAATCGTTCTACCATATCAGAGAATATAGAGACCATACACCGCTGAAATGTAGCAGGTGCATTGCACAACCCAAAGGGCATGCGTCTCTAGGCAAATGTTCCAAAAGGGCATGTGAAGGTGGTTTTTTCTTGATCCTCGGGTGCAATAGGAATTTGGTTATAACCAGAATAACCATCCAAGAAACAGTAATATGCATGACCTGCTAACCTTTCCAACATCTGGTCAATGAAAGGTAGAGGAAAATGGTCTTTCCTAGTGACAGAATTCAACTTTCGATAGTCGATGCATACACGCCATCCAGTTCGGACTCGTGTAGGAATAAGCTCATTTTTCTCATTTTTGACAACTGTGATACCAGACTTTTTTGGCACTACTTGCACAGGACTCACCCACTTCCTGCGAGAAATTGGGTATATCACCCCAACATCTAAAAGTTTTAATATTTCATCTCTAACAACATCCTTCATGGAAGGATTCAGCAGCCTTTGTGGTTCTCGGGAATTCTTGGCATTGTCTTCAAAGTGAATCTTATGCATGACAATAGAAGGAGCAATACCCTTAATGTCAGCTATAGACCACCCTATGGCTTCCTTATGTTCTTTAAGCATTTTGACAAGTTTACATTCCTGTTTGTTATTAAGATCCGAAGCTATGATTACAGGCAAGGTTTCAGAAGACTCTAAGAACACATACTTGAGAGTATCAGGTAATGGCTTTAAGTCCAGCTTAGGGGGCTCTATGATGGAAGGAAGTGGGGGTGACGTGGAAAGAGGAAGAGGTTCAACCTTAAGTTTCCAAGTGGGCATTTCAATATACGGAACAGAATCTAACAATGCATTGACTTCATCAAAAGATTTTTCGAAGTCAAAGTTAGCCCCAAAGTGAGCTAAACATGCCTCTAATGGGTCCTTAATGCTAGAGTAATGAAAAGAATCTTCCACCATAGTATCAATCAAGCTGATCTCACTAATCCCTTCATCATCTGGTGGTTGCTTGCTTATGTTGAAAATATTAAAATCAACGGTCATATTTCCAAATGAGATTTTCATTAATCCATTCCTACAATTGATATTTGCATTGCATGTGGCAAGGAATGGACGGCCTAAGATGACTGGAATTTGTTTTTGACCTAAAGGTACAAGTTGTGTATCAAGGACAATGAAATCTACAGGAAAGTAGAATTTATCAACCTTGATCAAAACATCTTCAACAATGCCTCTAGGGATTTTCAGAGACCCGTCAGCTAAAGATAGACATATCTTAGTTGGTTTGATCTCTCCTAAGCCTAATTGCTTATACATTGAGTATGGAAATAAATTCACACTTGCCCCTAAGTCTAACAAAGCCGTTTCAATATGGTGATCACCTATCATGCAAGCAATGGTAGGACAACCGGGGTCCTTGTACTTGATAGGAATCCTATTCTCTATGATGGAACTGATATGCTCAGAAACATTTGTCTTCCTCTTGAATGTACAAAGATCTTTTAAGAACTTAGCATAGGAAGGAATTTGTTTGATTGCATCTAGGAATGGGATGTTGATTTGAACTTGCTTAAACACCTCTAGGATATCACCAAATTGTGCACTCTTCTTTGAATTTGCTAACCGGTGAGGAAATGGAGCTTTTGGAATGAAATTCCTAGGAGTATCAGATGGAGTCGATGATATTGCATGAGGATGACTCTCTTTAGATTTTTGTGTTTCTATTTCTTTTAACTCATCCTTATCACTCAAATGTGGCTTTGAATCCTGATTATCAATTTGTTTCCCAGATCTAAGAGTGGTGATGGATTGAACATGTTCATTAGAATTTGGAGAACTTGATGGGTTATTAATCACAAACTGACCTTTTGGATTCGGCACAGGCTGACTAGGAAACTTACCTTTCTCTCTCTCTCTCCCACAAAAGTTGCTAACTGGCCTATTTGTTGTTCTAACTTTGAAATGGCTTGAGTATTTTGTTGGGTGGAAGCTTGGACATCATTAATAGCCTGACCAGTTAATTGCATGAACTTTTGGATTGAATCCTCCAAAGAAGATGATTGTTGTTGCTTTGTTGCAACAAACTGTGGAGTGGGCTAAGGGGCAGGAGGTTGACGAAACTGATTATTTTGAGATGGGTTTCCTCCAGAATTTTGAGGTTGATTTGACCTCCAAGAGAAATTTGGGTGATTCCTCCAATTTGGATTGTATGTTTCAGAAAATGGACTAGGAAATTGGTTCCTATAATAATTGAGTGCATTTGCCTGTTCATTGTTCTCAGCATAACCATGACTAGAAGGACATGTTTGTTCTGAATGCGTTGGGCTACAACATAAAGAGCAAATCTCAGTGTGGATTTTGTTGACAAAGTTCATGTTTTGGCTCAATGCTAGAGCCTCAACTTTACGGGTCAAACTCTCTATCTTAATCTCGAGATCAGAATCGCTTCTGACTTCATACATCCCTCCTTTCCTAGGTTCCCTAATTTGCTTATCAGGGGTGTTGGAAAAATCCCATTGTTGAGAATTCACGGATAAGTTCTCAAGGAATTCATAAGCTGCAACTTCCCTAAGTTGTAAGAAAGCTCCTCTATTCATAGATTCAATCATATTGCGACTAGTCTGAGTTAGCCCATTGTAGAAGGATTGAACCAATTGCCATTTTTCAAAACCATGGTGGGGACATTTAAGAATAAGGTCTTTGAATCTTTCCCAACTTTCGTAAAATTGTTCGCTTTCCTTTTGTCTAAACTCAGAAATTTCTCTCCTAAGCCCATTGGTTTTAGACATAGGGAAAAATTTTGACAATAATTTTTGTACAAGTTGGTCCCAAGAAGTTATGGAACCAGAAGGAAGGGAATTGAGCCATGACTTGGCCTTATCTTTCAAAGAGAATGGGAAGAGACGAAGTTGGACACTTTCATCAGAAAAGTTCTGAAATTTAAATGTTGAACAAATTTCAAGAAATTCTTTGACATGCAGGTAAGGATCCTCTCGGTCTAAACCATGGAAATTGGGCAAGAGTTGAATGACTTGAGTTCTCAACTCAAAGCTGGTTGCATTGGTGTTAGGCAACACTATGCAAGATGGGGAATTAGTGGTGACAGGAGCAAAGCACTCCAAGAGAGTTTTTTCTGGCTCAGCTTCTGCCATCTCAAACAGAGGGTTGGTTATCACAATCCTAGGTTTTCGTTCTTCCCTAAGCGTCCTTTCAATTTCTGGGTCGAAAGGCTCTAAGTTTAAATTTTGAAAACGACGACCAAACATAAACTAAACAAGAAAATACAAAAAATAACCACACAAATAAATAAGCAAAAAATTATATGTTATTTTATTTATTTATTTATTTTAAAGCTCTAAACAAATCCTTCTCTTAAGAGCAAACTTAAGGATGACTAGTGAAAGGCTTCCAAAAATCACAGCCAGGTCTTTTCCGGGAAGGGTGGAAGGGTCACAATGGTCCCACTTAAAAACCAGTCCTTCTTAAACACCGAAGGTGCCTCCTTAAAGAACTTTCCTAGACACTGTAATGTTTAGAAGTTATTCACTGGAGTTACCACAAGTTAACGTCTTTCAAGAAGGGCCTATAAGTTTTAAATTTACTAATTACTTATATGCGAGAAAAACAATATAAAAATAAAACAAAAAGAAAATTCAAGCAAGAATTTAAAAGAAGAGTTAGAATTTTCTTACCAGGTGTCCAAGACGCACCTTTAATTTCACTCCTCCAATAAAATCTTATGATACCTGTAAAAACAAGCACACAAATTAGTTCAAGCAATAGAAACAAGCACACAAATTGACATAAAGAAAAAGAAATTAACTTTCTTAAAATAAAATAAAATATGAAACTTCTTCCAAGTCCAAAGCTGCACCAAAAGAAGCTTTGATGATACAACTGAAACAAAGAAATGAAGTATTAATACACAATGATATTACAATAGAAACAAGATAATTGACAAAATCTAAATTTTTTTTTATACATTATAATTTCATTTTTTTTTTAAGTTTATATATATATATTACAAAACTAAATTATAACTAGTGGAAGAATTTAATTAACCAAAATTTGATTAGTTTTCCGTTGCAATCCTCGGCAACGGCGCCAAAAAGTTATTGTGCCTCAAAAGAGGTGTTTTAAAATTTATAAACTCGCAAGCGTACGAATCGAATATAGCATAAGCGTGTAAGAGCGAGATCGTACCCAAGGGATTGCGTGTAAAGATAGAAAACCAATTATATCCAAGTTAATTTCATTTCCAACCTAGTTGATTCAAATGGTGATTTGTTTGTTGATAAAGAAAATTTAATAAAGCATGAAACAAATATGGAAATGACAATAAACTGAAATTAAGATTTAAATTTATGAGAAAAATAACTAAGGTATTAGAATCCACACCATTATTCCATAAGATCCTAATTATTTATCTTCCAATTCCCATGGAGTAGCAATCTAGAAATCAATCTAATGCTTTCTCAAGATTTATCAATTAAGCTTGTACTTTAGATCATAAGTAAATTTTCCTTCCCTTCATAAGTACAAATTCTAAGCATAATATGTAAACAAAATTATTTAACTACAAAGGATCAAAGTTTCCTAAGCATCCTATGTGAAAAAGTTTATTTGAATAACAAAATATCAAAGAAATTTGTAGACTAGAAATATAAACCAAGGATGAATTAATAGATTAATCCAAACTCTTAACTACCACAAATACATGTTATATGTCACAATACATGATAGAAGTGGTGAAAAGAAGATTAATCTATTAATCATGTGAAGTGAAAATTATAATCATTGAACACCACAATATTTGAGAATTGAAGATAAAAACTAGAACTTTATTTAATAATGGTGTTTCATCCAACCTTAGTTAAGTAATTTAGCTAGACATAATTAATAATTAAAACAAAACAAAGAAACTAAAATACATAAATTAAATGAGAACTAAGAAAGGTGAAGAACAATTTTAAGAGAGTTATTAGCTCTCGGTTCTTTCCTTTCCATCCTTGTTCTCTTTCTTTCTCACTTTCTCTCTTTCTTTCTTTCTTTCTTTTCCTTCTCTTTCCTTCTTTCTGCCGTGTATCACTCTTGAATCATCCTTCCTATTCTTTGAGTTGCTGCCTATTTATAGAAGCATGAAGTCCCTTTCATTCCAGCTTGTATGTGCAATCTGTCCTCTCATGAACCTGTCTTGGTGTTTGACAGCCTTTGGATTGAGTTTTTATCCAATTGCTCCAATTTTTGGATATGTTTTATTCGAAATCTTATTGAACAAGTGTCATGAAGGATATTTATTCATTTGAGCATGGGAAAATTCATTTTTCAGGTCTGCAAATGGACTGTACAGCATGAGTTGTAAAAGGCAAAGTCATCAAATCCAAATTGAGTTCTTCCTTTCTTTTTGCAACACATTGCTTATTCCTCCTCCTCCTCATGCCATTGGTGGAAGAAACTTAATATTTACAAACAACCACTCATTAAATACAAAAACAAAGATTGGAAATAACCAATACAAATACTATAATAGATTTACATAATACAAAAGAAAATACTAACAAATATAAATTTAAGGGTAAAACTTGTATTAATTTTGTGCTCATCAACTTGCTCTTAATTAAATATTTTGTTCAAGTTTACATAAACACCATATGACTCTTGGACTGATTAGTGAATGAATTGGTTGATATTGAAGACAAACACCATGTTTAAATTCTACTTGGTTCTTTATTGTTCTTCTTGTTCTTAATGGGTTTGGAATTTGTGTTTAGACTAAACACCATAGCTAAATGCTTTTTCTGAATACTTGAATAAAACCACACACCATATGGATAATCATATTTGAGAAAGAACGAACTCCATAAGCTAGTTTGATTCACTTTGTTGCTTGTTACTTCGAAGCATGGAAGTGTTGATTTTTCCTTTTCCTTTTTTAGTTTTTATTTATTTATTTCCTAATCCTTTTAATTATGTTTCAAGTTTTTGTGTGCTTGTTTTAGCAACTTATGACAGCTTCATAAAAATGGAGAGAAATGGCAATCTCGATCATAAGAATGGGAAGTGTGGAGCAGTGGGAGAAGTCGCGACCTCCAAGTGCATCCATGCTCGACCTAATCGCTTCAAGGGGGAGCATTTCAATCCTTTCTCTTTACTTGTTATTATTTTAAACTTCTGTTTTTTTTTTATAAAAGTTTTTTTTTTAAAAAAATTAAAATTAAAAAAATTAAAAAAAGATTTTTCATATGAGCTGACTTATGGTAACTCCAGGTAAGCACTTCCGTCAATACAGTGTCTAGGAGTTCTTTAGGCGACACCTTCGGTGTCTAAGAAGTTTGGGTTTTAAGAGGGACCTTTGTGACCCCTCAAACCTTCCGGAATCCCCTGGCTGTATTTTCTGAGGCCCTTAAACTGGTCATCCATGAGTTGCTTGTATATTTGTGTGTTTAAAAAAAAAAAACAAAATATAACAAAAACAAAACAAAAAAATAAATATATAAATAAATTTTAAAAAAAAAATTGAAATTTGAGTTTTTATTTATTTTTCCTTGTAAATTACAATTTGGAATTTCTTTGTCTTTTTTTTTCTTTGTTTGGTCAGTTAGTTGTAAATAATAATAATTTTTTTTTAAAAAAAAAAATCAATTTGGAACTTCTTTGTTTTCTTTTTTTTGTTTTGTTAAGTTAGTTTATGTCTTTATTTACGTTGTGTGGTTAGTTAGTTTATTTCTAAGTGTTAAAAACACATTTTTATTCAAACACCGCATTAAAAAAAAAAAAAACTTATTCATCTTCATCTTCATCTTCATGGCATGCCTCTATTCTCTCGCACTTGCAGAATCTGCAGCAGCTCTACATGGTCCTCATTCTCTTTTCTGCAATGCTTCCACATGCTGATTGGGCACGGAGAGCCGCTTCTGGAGTCCGCCACCATAGCCTTCAAGGAAGCTACTTCCTCGCTCAGTGCGGCACACTCCTGTGTCCTCACCAGTAATCGCATGCCTAAATTGGTAGCCGAGACCGCATGGAGCACCGTTAAATTGTGGGACTCCTCCACCGCAACCTTGTCGGACCTCTGTGCCACATGCAGGTGATCCTGCCGATGTGAGTTTACTGCCAATCATGCTGCCCAGGCAGCTGCCTCTGTTCGGCACCGCCTCAGAAAAGTTCGGTATTACCTCAGCAAAGTTTGAGGCCGTACCGTGATGATATGTGGAGTTTGGGAAGACAGGATTTGGAGGAGCCCTTATCTGGGCATTTGGTGGTGCAAGGGATAGCTCAAGGTTGAGATCATCAAGGTGAGTGCATGATGATGCCATTTGTTTTGCTTCTGAATTTTTTGAT
Source organism: Prunus fruticosa (assembly GCA_018703695.1). Taxonomy (NCBI): domain Eukaryota; kingdom Viridiplantae; phylum Streptophyta; class Magnoliopsida; order Rosales; family Rosaceae; genus Prunus; species Prunus fruticosa. The sequence continues at coordinate 28,146,769 of CM031922.1, read as the reverse complement.
GTTTTTCCTTGAGTTTGCAGGAAGAAATGCTGGGTATCATCTGCTTCAGAGATGTGGTTTAAATAGGTATATGCTGATGAGAGAGAGCCAACACCATTTCGGATTTCCCGGGCAGGCTGAACCTAATCGCTTCAAGGGGGAGCACATTAACTTTCACTTTACTTTTCTTTTTTTCCGTGTTTTCTGGTGTTTTATGTTTTTGCCCGTTACTTTCATTTTCTAGTGCTTTGTGTTTTTGCCTTTCCCTTTCGGCTATCATCTTTGTTTTATTTTAGTTTGGGAACTGTGCTTTCTTTTCCGTTTGTCGTCTTCGTTTGATTTAAGCTCGGCAAGTGTGTTTTCTTTTTCTTTTTCTATTTTAGTTGGGAAGTCTCTTTTCTTTTTTCTTTCCCTTTTTCTTTCTGCAACCTTCCTCTTTTATTTCCGAAACAAAATAACGAAAATACAAAAACAAAAACATAAAATAAAAACATCAATAATGCAGGAGAAGTCATTTCATCTCGGTGCTAGGTGTCTCGACCATAGGAGCTTTGAGTTTGGCCCTCTAGCTGTCCTCTTCGGGGCTTCACGTACAGCCTCTTGGGGCTCACCACTTGAGCTCCCAAAGATCGCAATCTTAGCTTGAGTGTAACTACTCTCGCGATCTGCTTGCTTGCGTTTACCCGGTCGGTCTAGGTCCTCCAGCTGCTTTCGCATGTCACGAGAATACAACTCTACCATCTTTGATAGGTTTTTATTCTCATCCCGCAATACTTCTAGCTGGTGTCGATTCACCTCCACTATCCTTGCCCTCTCCCTTTTCAAGCTTTTTATAGCACTCTGACACTCTTCAACCATACTTCGCTCCGCCGCTAACTGACCTTTCAGAATCTCTACCTCATGGGACTTCGCAAGTAGGCGATGACCCAAACTTGCAACACATGCTGGACTCTGCACGCTCAGTGCCAGGGCATCACTCGTGACCCGGTTGTCATCTCTTGTCCCGAACACACTTATATCGTTAGGAGTTACTAAATTTCTGCCAACTCGAATGGCAACATCGTTGTCCAGGAGTATTGAGTCATTGACAGTCACAGGCCCCCTTGTAGAGGCAAAGTAGGGTACCCCACCTGGTGCCGCTGCTTGGCCCCATGTCTGAGTCGGTGGAGCTAGGTTGAGATCCAACGAAAATGGGTAGGAAGATGCCATTTGATTTCTCACTTTTTTCTTTTTCTTGCTTCTTTTCTCTTTTGTGTTTTTGAGTTTGTGTGTTTTCCCTTCTTTTTCCTTCTTATAGACATAGTCTTTGACAAACCCTAGCCATTTAAGCGTGAGCATTTTCTGAATCTCCAGCAGTCCTTGAGTCCCACAACCTTCTCGCTTTCCAACCATACCCAACTCATTTATCACGATATGTCTTTTCTGAACGGACGCGTTCAGCAAAGTCGTCTCTACTTTTCATAGGGCTCGTAATTTTCGCTGGTGGATTTGCGGCGCCTCTATGCGTCGACGCGTGTCTCGCTCAGCCCTGCCTATGACTAACCAAGAGACGACATTAGGGACCACGTGCTCTCTTTTCAGAAATCCCGCCTTTGCACTCCCAATTCACGTTTCATCTTTAAAATAAAAATTAAATTAAATAAAATTAAAAAAATAAAAAACGTGTGGGCTTCGGATTTCATTTTGGGTCGATTTTTCACCTTGTTTGGGTTTCAAGGTGGGTTAATTTCATTGTGAGCTTTGGGCTTTCAAAAAAATAAAATTGGGTTTTAGTTTGTGTAACACTCCGTTTATGGCTTACTGTTTTGAGTGTTTTACTGTTTCGTTTTATTTTTTTTATTTGATTGTTTGTTTTGTAATTTTTATTTTTGTAATTATTTTATTTTATTTTATTTTTGTATTTTTGTATTTTTGTATTTGCTTTAATACCTTCATTTGTTATTATGACATTGCTTGTGGCTAATTTTTAAATATTGAGGACAATGTTCATTTCTAGGTTTGGGGGTATTGGAGTTTAGCAAGTAAATTTGGTTTGTCTTAAATAAAAATAAAATAAAAATAAAATAAAATAAATAAATTATATTTGCTTGTTTTTCTTTTATTTTGAGTCTTGTTTTGTTTTGTTTTTGAGTCACTTTCCGAACACATATGATGAGATTGTGATAAATGTTTGCATGACTTAAATGAAAATTGGATTTCATTTTATTTTATTTTTAAAAAAAAAGAGTAAAAATTTAAATTTAAATAAATAAATTTGGCATTGTTCTAGCATGATATGTTTGAAACCTTCTTTGCACTTGCCATTTGTTTCATAATTTTCCAATTAAAGGATTTGCATTATCTAAAGAATTGTATGAAGCATAAAATAGACTTATATAACCAACCATATAAAGTGAGCTTTTGAGCCTTGTACTTCATTTCATGAGTGTTATATATACGTACTCTTAAATTCTTGTCATCTAAGTTGTTGTTTGATCTCATTATTCATTGATTTAGTTGAATACTTAAAAGTCATTCATTCTTATGCAATTTGATTTCATGACATTTAAGAAATGATATTAAGGCCCTTTTTGAATCGTTTGTGCCTTTCAAGCTAACCTTATGCATGCTTAAGCATGATTTTCCATTGTTAACAATTTTGAGCCTACATGTAAACATTTTCTTTCATTTAACCAATTATATTTCCTCACCTTAGCCTGAAAAATAAATATTTACCTTTCTAAGGAACTCATGAACTTTAATTGGGATGTGTTTTTCATACTAGGTTTGGGAAGAGGTGTTACATTTCAAAATATATATATATTCACACAATTGGTGAAAGAAAAGAGTAAAGTTGTGATTGAGTGGTGGTTGATTGAAAATCCATTTTTTTTGGGCCTTCAAAATAAATTGGTGTTTGTTCAAATAAAGGAAAGGAGTGAATCATTGTAATGAAGGTATAAGGAGTTTTGATCATGTAAAAATAAATTCTCATTGTGATGATTCAAAGTCTTGTAAACAATTGTTTTATGCTCTCATATTTTGAGTTCCTTGGACTTTGTATTATCCATACCCTTCATTTCTTACTCACCTTACACCCTTGGTCCCATTACAACCTATGTTAAAGACCTAAATTGATCTTAAATGTCATGTAGTTGAATTGCATTCATTTTTCTACTTTTAAGTGTTTGACATCCTTCTTGAGATCATATTAATGCAAGTTCTTCGTCTTTCTATTTCGAGTTAAGTCCTTATGGTTTAACTATAATCTCATGTTTATAACTAAGTGTTGCATTATAACCCTCTTCCGAGTGATTCATTTGTGAGAGGACAACTTTGGTGAGATTTGAAGTTGAACTTGTGCTTTGTATGATTTTTGAAATTGTGTGAAAACTTAGATTGGGGAATTTGTTGCATTTGGCTATCACACTACTACACTTTAAGCATATTATGTTTTGAACTTTGCCGCCTAAATAATGTCTAAATTGAGCTTTTATTGTTTAAACTTTTGAGTCATGTGCATGAGTCATTTCTCTTCAAAAATGTTCGGAAAGATTGTTTTGAGTTCTTTTTATTTTTGTTTTGTTTCTATTTATATTTTTGTTTTTACTTTATTTTAGTTTTTGTTATTTTGCTTAAGGACTAACAAATCTAATAAGTTGTCTAACCATTTTGTTTTACAGAGTCAGGAAAAACGTTTGTGGGTATTCGTAATTGTTAAACCCTCAGGAGACACAACTCTTCCTACTAGGGATGCCTAGAGGTTTAAAGGCTTGTTGCATACGCTAAATGCAATCGAGTTACCTACGAAAGTGGTCTAATTAACTTCTTATTTGTTTTTATCTTTGTTTTCCTTTTGTTTTGCTTGAGGACTAGCAAAATCTAGGTTTGGGGGTATTTGATCGGTGCATAATTACATATCATTTTGTACCCTTTTAACTTATGATTTGGTTATGTTTTTGAGTTAAACTTGTGCTTTTAATAAGTTTTGTGTTTGTTTCAGTGTTATAAGCTTGAGACTCACTAATTGCATTTGGGAGACAAGTTAGCTCAAAACGGTGTCTGCAGATCAGTCAACTTCACGGATTGGACTGTACTTGCTCAAGAAGAACCAGATAATGAACCATAAATCATTGCAAAGATACGGAAGTCTAGTTTCTGTAGAATTTTACGGTTCATGATTCCGGGTCTTCTAGAGAAAGTTATACATGTTTTGGCAACTTAAGGTCAAATTCGGCAGCATCTGCGTTACTGGGCCAAAAATCACATTTGAAAGCCTTCCCGATTTTTCCTTGAGTTGGGCTGCATATTCTTGGAAAGATAATTCAAAGAGCTTCAAGATCCATATTTTTCCAGATGTTTCAGACGGGAGCCACAAGCCCAAAACGAGCCCACAAGCTGGCTGCAATGCATTGTCATGCATGACATATGCATGATGAAATGTTGTTGATTATGGGAAAGTTTGGTGAAGCATATTCAATACCTATATTTGAGTGGAATTTTACAGCAGCCAAATGAGCCAAAAGATGATGAAGTGGGAGTTGCAACACTAAGCCTAAAGACAAGAGGAATTGTTTTCAAATGCAATAGTGTGTTAGGTGAATTAAGTGTTGTAAGTTGGTGAAGTGAGTGTGGTTAGTGAACTCTATTATATAATTCAGATTTTCACTTCCCCTAGGCCTATAAGTAGGGAAGTTCTCTAAGCTTGTAATCACAACCCCCAAGGGGGGGAGCTCTCAAACACTTCTCTAGAGCTCCCTTCCCTTCTCTCCCTCAAATTCTCTTAGTTTCCCTTTGTAGTTCTCAATTGTTGTAATAAGATCATTCTACTTTTCTTTTCTCTTCTTCTAAATTCTCCAAACACTTCTCTATTCTCTTTCAAAGTTCTCCATGCTCTAAAACATTTCCCATGTTCTCAAACACATTTCTCTTCCCTTCCAAAAATCATCCAAGTTCTCAAACGCTCTCTTCCAAATTCTCAAAGTTCTCAAACACTTTCTCTTCCAAAATCCTCAAGCTTTCCAAACACTTCTCTACTCTCTTCCACATTTCCCTTCTCTTCCAAAATTCTCCAAATCTCTCAAACACTTTCCTTCCTTCCTCAAATGCTCTCTTTAATGTTCTCTAAGTTGTAATTTATTTTTCTTGTAATGTACATTCTTTTTTCTTGTTTTGTTTCTTTTGTTTTCAATTTTGTTTTGTGTAGGAAAATTGAATTGGATTATTCAATCACCAATCCCTGTGGAATCGACCTCGCACTTACATATGCTAAACTACCAACGGTTCGTGCACTTGCGAGTATCACAAGTTGAGGATGCAACTGAATCCATTTTGGTGCAGCTGTATCTACACAATAAGCTCACCGTTCTTGTTTTCCCAAGACATGGGTCTTACAATCCACCCTCCTTGGGACCCAGCGTCCTCGCTAGCACACTTCTGGTCGGGTTCCAGCTCTGAGACCATTTGTCGGGTCGTGACAAACATATGGTGATACGGCTGTCCCACGATAAGTTGCCCCTGTTTATTGTAAGGCTCGAAGTTCTCCTTTCAAATGACGGCTGAATGACAAGTAGAGAATTTTCATCCATAGCGTATCCCAAATAATGGAGGAGATTTGTATGACACAACATCCTCCTTAAGCATTTTTCTCTCTGCCTGTATTCAATACAATGCAAAAACTCAGGTTCATGACCATAATAAAAAGGTGATATATCAATCTATGCAATGCATATTAAAAAAAGACTTACCACCCATTTTTGGAAATTTTCTTTAGATCCTTCGGCTACCTCCTTCAAAATTTCGATCTCCATCCGTTCCTCAGTTTTTGTAGCCATAGGTTTAAGGGTTGTCCTGTTGAGAAGCCCATTTTGCACCTCCCATCTACCCATTCCACAAATACTAAACGCATCGTAGTTACCATTTTCAATACTAGTAATCAAAATTGGGTAACCGCTCGTGACAGGTCGTCCATGTCAAATTGATGAAATTCATGCTGCTCTCCTACCTGTTCCAAAATGGTGGGAGGTGTTTCATCCAAGACGAATGGCCCGGTGTTTGAAGCACATGTATTTGTATTCAAAATAAAACAAAGACTATGAGTTAACACCAACAAACAAAACCCAAAAAGCAAAACGTTTTTTGATGGTAGCTACTAGCTATAGCCATCTAGCCTAAAAAGACAAAATCAGTCACAAATATTGATCAACTACTCCAGATGGAAACGCACTGGTACACACATTATACCAAAATTTCAGTCACATAGCCTACAAATCCAAAAAATGAAAAGATTTAACATCCAACCAAACGAATCAGCAAATCCAATCCAAACAATTTGGGAAAATACAAAACATAAAGCAAATAATCATGCATTAAAAATTTGAAAAACTAAAGGAAAACAAATTAATAACCGAATCCAAACAAAATCCAAGAGCCTAAAAAAAAAGGGGGAAGGAAAAAGCCAGAAGGGCATATGCACAGTCCATTTTTCCAGAAAGCTCAGAGAAGTAGGGGAGGACAAAGTTAAGCTTATACAAAAAGAAAATTCGAGTGGCTGAAGTTGAAGCAGCATGCTCTCTTTGATAAGCATTCCAAGAGAAGCACAGAACCCGAAGGAAGAAGAAAAAGAAAATTGGAGTGGCTGAAGCTGAAGTAGCAGCTCTCTTTGATAAGCATTCAAAGAGAAGCACAGAACCCAAAGGAAGAAGAAAAAGAATAAGAATAAGGAATAAAAATCAAGATTTTTAGGGATTTTGCTACTAGCTACAAGCCCAAATATCAAAGATTTGGAACTAGCTAGCAGCGCTTTAGCCCAACATGTCAAAATCAAGATTTTTAAAAGGAAACGAGAAGAAAAGAAACACAAGGAAAAGAAAAGGAATGAAAAAAGGAAACTCTCGCTTTTTCAAAATGAGCAAGAAGTTACCCATTGAGCCAGACAATTTTTTTTTATTAGAGAGAAACACGAAGCACAATGATGCTAGGGTAAGGTAGGTGTTTCCTTCTTTTTGGCCGAGGCAGCCGATGGAAGGAACTTTTGGTGATTCTTCTTTTGAATGTGGGGCGTTCCACCACCAAGCCACGAATTTAGGCTTGAATGAAATGTGAGTAGAATGATGCTTTGCGCTTCTAACTTCTGATCAAACGATTGATCGGCCAAGCAAGGAACCTCCTTTTGGCCTAGGTTCTTTCACTTCCTCGGGCTCTAGGATGGTTAGGCTTCATACAGATGTTTTTGTGATTTTTAGGTTTTTAAGTAAAAATAGTGCAATTAAATTGAATTTGCGTATAAACGTAAAGACAAGAATTAAAGTGTGATAAAGTGAATCAAAGCGATAAATAAATTAAGAATGAAATAAAAGCGATAAGAACGATAAACTAAAATAAACTTGAAATTAAACTTAATAGAATAGCGATAACAATGAAAAACAAACAACGGAAATAAACTTGAATTTAAATGACAAGAAAATATAAATTGAACGAGAATTCAAACTTACACTATGAAAAGGATAGAACTCGTTACACTAGTCCTAAGTCCAGGAAAAGAAAAGTGCGAGACGAAAGTTAGGTCTGTCTATCTGATGTTGTCTTTTCTGCCTTCATTTGGTGAAGTTTATTTAGGGTGTCCGTTGGCCCATAGGCTAGCCATTGAATGACCAAATGTCAACTATTTTAAAATTTCTTTCCTTTCGAGGCCCCCCTAAATCTATGGGATTGCATTGATGAAGATATTCTGATATGTTTGATTTTTTCTTGCTTTGGAACATTTGGAATTCTTATCAACCTCCTCGATTTCTTTCCTTGTGAAGCCTCCGTCACATGCATATAATCCTTCGAAAATCCTGGGCTCGAATCGGTGGCTTGGGCTTGGACCTCCGCGCTCTCTTAAATTACCACCCATTTTTATTACATATAATATATAATAAAACTCTCATGTTCCAGTTGCCCAAAATCCTTCAATCCAGCCCCATCAAAAAACCCCGGCCGCATATTCGCATTTATTCACTTGGGTATATATATATATATACATAAAATAAGATGATCGGTTCATAATTGTATATCATTTTGTACTCTTCTAGCTTATGATTTGGTTATGTCATTGAGTTAAACTTGTGCTTTTAATCCATTTCTATTTATCATTCAGTTCATTGGGCTTTAGGTCACAATGGTGGCTTTGGATAGGAAAAGTTGCAAAGTGGTGCAGATTTCAGCAGACTGAGTTAGCATTTTGTTTCGGCCTTAACTTCCTCCTCACAACTTGGATTGGCCCAAATAATATGTGGTTGGAAAGAATAGATTCTGAACTACAAAATGGACTGCAAAAACGTATCAATTGATGAAGCCAAGCCCAATCCGTGGTCCCATCAAAGTGCACCATGTGCAGGATTGCAGCTGCCAGCTCTTAGCCATGTGCCTCCTTTTAAGCCATGTGCCTCACCCCAGTTGCAACTGACTTTGGATCCAACATAATGAGTGAAGGGGGAGGCATTCCAGCTATGAAAGTCCGTAGGTGCGGGTTGGTACATGCTGGAGCTATTGCAGAGAAGGCATGTGCATGCATGCGAAGCAGAAATGAAATGAAATCAAGTTCCAGTCTCTGTTCCGCTGCCAACTTTCAAGGGCCAAATGCATAATTCTATTGCTCCGATGGGAATACTTTCTTCATAGAAGTTGTTCCAATGTGTGTCTAGTATAACATATCCAAATTTGAGCCCCATTGGATATGTTTTGAAACCTCTGGCCTTCCTACACCAAGGCTGGTTCAGAAAACTCGTTTTTTCAGCAACCAAAAGGCAACAACATGGGTTGGCAGCTAAAGAAGATCACATGGTCTGGCAGCAAAAGGCAGCCACATCTGACCACCTTTGAACCCATGTGATGAAAGCTTTAGGTGCAGCAAAAGATGAAGGATGGTGTGGGAGTTCATCATGATGTTCCTCCCTCTTAGCCCTATAAATAAAGAAGTCTTGAAGCTGAAAAATCACACCCCAAAGGGGGGAGCTCTCAAACACTTCTCTAGAGCTCCCTTCCCTTCTCTCCCTCAAATTCTCTTAGTTTCCTTTCAAGTTGTCAATTGTTGTAACAAAATGAGTTTACTAAATTTTCCCTCAAGTTTTCTTAGTTCCACTTTACTTTTATTTGTAATGTACATTCTTTCTTAAGTATTCAAGTTTAATTAGTTTTCAAGTTTCAATTGTGGTTTTTGTTCTTATTCATTATGCTTATAAGTTAATATGCTAGTTTGAATGATTGATCACCATTTAGGTTTGCATGTTAGCTATCTTGGTTTGAATTAAGAGTATACACCATGCTTTAATTCAAATTGAACTATGAATAGGAAGAGTATGTATGGACATTCGAACAACAGGGATTAGATACATGCTTGGTTGTTTAAATTGTTCTTCTATGCTTAATGGGTTCCTAATGCTTAATTTTAGGAACACAAGGTTTTGACCAAACACCATGGCTTAATCATACTTTAGCTAGAATCAATCCGTTAATCTAATTGAACTTGGGAACTTATTTGCTTGAGTTATTTCCTTTTTTTAAAAAAAAAATAATTTCTTTTTCATTTCTGTTTTGTGTAGGGGAAATGAATTGGATCATTCAATCACCAATCCTCATGGGATCGACCTCGCACTTACATATGCTATACTACCAAACGGCTCGTGCACTTGCGAGTATCACAAGTTGAGGATGCAGTTGAATCCATTTTGGTGTAGCTGAATCGAAGCAACATAAGACAAGGAGGTTTCAACCTAAATAAACTATAGACCAGCCATATTTTTGCAAGAACTCCAAAGACTCCAGCCGCCTAAAATCTTGTAGCTCCTAACTGCTCAAATCATGACCGCTCCCAAACCGGGCTCCAAATCTCGGTTGCATCCTCCAGCGCAGCCCGGCCTCCTTCTCCAGCCATATTTGAAACATAGCCTGGCCTCAATCAAGCCTCAGGTTCCGGCCACAATCGATCTTCCAGCTCTATTCGGCCGCAATCGATTATCTAACTCCTGTTCGGCCGCAATCAAGTGCAGCTCGGCCGCCAAAATCCCGACTACTCCTCAAGTTTCCAGCTCGGCATCATCTTGAGCTCCAAGCCACAGCCAAGCCACCTTCTTGCTTCCAGCCACAGCCGGCCACATCTCGCAAGACTCTAGCCGGCCGCTAGTCCCAGGTATTCGCACGCAGCCCGGCCATTCACAAGCTTGTTCGTGCCTGAAAAATCTCTCCTGTAAGGCCGATCAAGAAACAGCCTCTCGGCCAAAGTGCTTGCCTAAGAAGCGAAATCATCAAGTCCACGATGAGCTTTGAGCAAAGCAAATAGTAGCCCCTCAAATACACGGCCAAGGTGGAAAAGTCGAGGGCGTTGCCACGTGTCATTGAGGTCCCACACTTCATTTAATGAGATAATTCTCCTCTAACTTGAGCAGAAGACCCATGATCCAGGCAAAAGAAAAATTTACGATTGATGCATAAGGGAAGGAAGGCGGTGATTGGAGTCAGTGTATGGTGAGTAAAATCAGGGTGAATAGGTGCGACATCTTATGACTTGTATGACTAAGTCACCAACCATCAGACCCGAGCATTAAATGCTCCTTCAAGGCCCAAGACGCAGAAACCAACGATTAGGGCGGCCTCCTGAGATTTATGGGGGTCACACCACCATACTTCACGTTCCCAAATGTTGTCCAGACTATCCACTATCTCTGATCGACCACGTAATGCAGATAGCAGGCTTAACCTTCCTCACAAGAGCCTCTTCTATAAATACCAAGCTCTAACTACATTTAAAGGGTCCAACACCAAACACAAGCCTTCGACGGAGCAAATTACATTTTCCTGTCATTTATCTTCTTGTAATGCACTTTCAATACATTTACTTGCTTTCTTAGGTGTAGTGGCATATTGTAGGAAAGTTTGTTCATCAATATATCATACGACCCTTGATTTCTCAAGGCTCCGGAGCACCATCCTTGTTACCTTTTTTTTTTCATCCCACATATCATACGACCTTAGAGATCCAGCAGTGCGCGGAGCACCGCCTAAAAATCCACCATTGACATCATCATTAACGGCCTTGTAGCTCAGTTCCTCTCTCAGCCACAGTCGCTCTAATCAGAAGTCAGACTCGAATAAGTGGCAACTCATCCATCCACCCACTCACATCATCCCCGAATGCACGGAGACCGTGCTGGCACTCCCGCATAAAACCGCACAGCACCAAAGAAGGACAACCTGTGTTGACGCGGATCCCCTCGGCCCGGAGCACCAGGCCGTGAGATTTTCAGAGATCAACAACGCTGCTCGGCCATTCTCCAGACCTCCATAAGTTTTGGCCGGGTTCTAGTGTAGCCCGACTGTTATTCTTAGCCTGACCAACCTTCTCAAATCCAACCCCTATTCTTTGTGCCTAGATTCAATTCTTGCACCTGACCATAACTCCTAGAGCCCGATTGCTCGTATTTTCGAAAGGTGCCCGGGTGCGCAAGGAGAAAATCCGCCCCGGCCCAGGTTTTTGCAAGAGGAGTGGCCGACCAAGGTATTTAAGGCGTGCCCGGTCCAACTTTTGGAGAAGTGCTCGGCCACTTTTGCAAAAGGAAGCGTTCGGCCAATTTTGTAAGGATACGCCCGGCCACTTTTGCAAGGATACGCCCGACCACTTTGCAAAGGGAAGCACCCGACCATATTTTTGAGAAGGCACTGCAGTCTTTAAAGAAAACACATCAGCCGCATTTTTGAGAAGGCACCATGGCCTTTAAAGAAAACACCTCGGCCACCTTTTTGGGAAAGCACCTCGATCACTAGTAATTCTCGGCTAGGAATTCCGCTACTAGAAATTCTCGGCAGCTAGGAATTCCGTCGCTCAGGAATTCTTCGGCCGTTAGGAATTCTCGGCCTCAGGAATTCTAGGCTGCTAGGAATTGTGCCAGGAGGAATTCTTAGCCACTAAGAATTCCACCACTGGGAATTCCTCCTTGGCGGATTGAGTGAATTTTGATCACCCCCAAACCGTAGGGTAGCTAGGGTATATCGTTTTCTCTTTAGATAATAAATGGTCTCCTTTTATAGAGCTAGCTAGAGTCAGCTGTAAGAAAAGGGCTCAGCTGGCGCATTGTTTTGTAATTTCAGTATATTTTATTTTGTTTTTTTCTCCCACTTTTCTTCTTTAGCAAAATGCCCTTATCGACATTATCGACATGTTATAATATATTGTAGGGAGCATGCTTTTGTTTATTTAAATAACTCATACTTTTTCTCCTTACAAAATGTTTTCTTGTCTCCACCTTTTTAAAGTATTGGGACTTATGTTATTCTTTTCATTAGCCACTTACGGCCATGGGTTGCATTTAATTATGAGTTTCCTCCTTACTCTCTTTGGAAGAGTCCACCGAATGTTCAAATCCTTCTTCACCTTTGAAACTTTTCATATGTGGTTGGCTTTGGTGTTATACTCATTCATTACATCAACTTGACCTTTTTTATTTCTTCTCATCAAAGCATGCGGGTCCTTATTCCAAAACTCATCAACATTTATGACTTATTTTTTTAAAAAGCATGTAAGCTAAACTTTCTCTCTTCTAAGAAGCATGCGGCTCCTTGTCCCAAAACCCATCAAGTTGATGACTTGTTTTATTTATTTTTATCCCTTCTTGAAACTGGTTTCAAGAGAGATATTCTTTTATTCCTTGTGGATGTTTTTACACCCAACGGTTACTTGAGCATGGTGTAATCTATTGAATCTGATCTTGTGCTCATTGGATGGTGAGATTATTTTTTCTTTCTTCTCCTTGAGCAGTCCACCGTGAGATGTTTTATGTCTCCTCCATCCATCCTTGTCTGCAGCTGTTTCTAGTCTATTTACTCATGTCCTTGTCTGCAGAAAAGGCAACTCATTAAATTTTAACTCACTGCATATGCTTAGTATTTGAACACCATGGTTGTGCATGTGTTTACGTTTCCGCTTATTCATTCTTAGCTAGGCTTAAAATTTAATTTGGTAGGTCTTTGACCTCTAGCCTACTTCACCCCCCCTCTGTAGGCTTTTAGAGCCTAGGGCTTGGTTTTACACACTTGTTATTGTAAAATATTTGTGCAGCTTTTTCTTTGTTACATTCATGTATTAAATACGCCCGTTACAGGTCCCCAATCAGCTGTGGACTTTGTCGGCTACGTGACTTTTCTCGACTTGTCCCTTCAACCCACAACCTCTTCTTACCCTTGGATAATTCCACTTCCTCTATTTTTGGGCTTTAAAACTGCTATTTGTCTGCTTTATATAATTTTTATATTTTTATACCCTATTTTATATTTTCTCATTTCTCATTAGAAACAAAATATATTTTGTACAACACAATTTGGATATTTTAATTATTCGGCAAAGTTTCCTATCTCACATTTTTTTCCATTTATAAAATCGAGCATATCCATTTAAAATTGCTTCCTTTTATGTCACCTGCGACTATAATGCCAAAAGACCAACTTTCAAGAGTGTTCTAAAGCAATCCTACAGCCTATAATGCCATTCGGCGGGGCGGTTGCTTGAAGGGCGTGAAATCTTCCGTTGTTGGTAAGCGATGCTCGACCAAGTCACGACTCAATCGAAATATCTTGGTGTAATCCCAAGCGAAGCAATCCTTGAACTCTCTTAAAAGCTTTTCCATCTTGGCTCGAAGTTCTGGCTCCATTAGGCCACCGATGTAGATTTGCCGATGGTCGTCTTTTGTCCCAAAGTTGATTTCCAACAAAGGGTCTTGGACGTCCGCCATCGAATCATCCATCTCAGTTGGTGCCAATTCCACTTCCTAGATTTTGAGTGCATCATCTTACAGACCTTTATGGATAAATTCCACCTAGTTAGGGGTGGACCCATGCTCAATCGCCCTTTTGACCCAAAAACCATATAGCCATCTCAAAGTGTCTTCCACCGCTACCCTTTTTTTTATTTTTCTATGGTTGTATCACTCATTGAGAGAGAAAAAAATTAACCATAGTGGAACGTTCCTCATTGATCGGTGCATAATTACATATCATTTTGTACCCTTCTAACTTATGATTTGGTTATGTTTTTGAGTTAAACTTGTGCTTTTAATAAGTTTGGTGTTTGTTTCAGTGTTATAAGCTTGAGACTCACTAATTGCATTTTGGAGACAAGTTAGCTCAAAATGGTGTCTGCAGATCAGTCAACTTCACGGATTGGACTATACTTACTCAAGAAGAACCAGATGTTGAGCCATATATCATTAGAAAGTTACGGAAGTCTAGTTTCTGTAGAATTTTACGGTTCATGATTCCGGGTCTTCTAGAGAAAGTTATACATGTTTTGGCAACTTAAGGTCAAATTCGGCAGCATCTGCGTTACTGGGCCAAAAATCACATTTGAAGGCCTTCCCGATTTTTCCTTGAGTTGGACTGCATATTCTTGGAAAGATAAGACAAAGAGCTTCAAGATTCATATTTTTCCAGATTTTTCAGACTGGAGCCACAAGCCCAAAACGAGCCCACAAGCTGGCTGCAATGCATTGTCATGCATGACATATGCATGATGAAGTGTTGTTGATTGTGGGAAAGTTTGGTGAGGCATATTCAATACCTATATTTGAGTGGAATTTTGCAACAGCCCAATGAGCCAAAAGATGATGAAGTGGGAGTTGCAACACGAAGCCTAAAGACAAGAGGAATTGTTTTCAAATGCAATAGTGTGTTAGGTGAATTAAGTGTTGTAAGTTGGTGAAGTGAGTGTGGTAGGTAAACCTATTGTATAATTCAGATTTTCACTTCCCCTAGGCCTATAAATAGGGAAGTTCTCTAAGCTTGTAAACACACCCCAAGGGGGGAGCTCTCAAACACTTCTCTAGAGCTCCCCTCCCTTCTCTCCCTCAAATTCTCTTAGTTTCCTTTCAAGTTGTCAATTGTTGTAACAAAAAATCCTTTTACTAAATTTTCCTTTAAGTCTTTCCAAGTTCTACTTTAATTTTCATTGTTATGTAAATTCTTTTCTTTAGTCTCAAGTTTAATTAGTTTCCAAGTTTCAATTATGGTTTTTGTTCTTATTCATTATGCTTATAAGTTAATATGCTAGTTTGAATGATTGATCACCATTTAGGTTTGCATGTTAGCTATCTTGGTTTGAATTAAGAGTATACACCATGCTTTAATTCGAATTGAACTATGAATAGGAAGAGTATGTATGGACATTCGACAACAGGGATTAGATACATGCTTGGTTATTTAAATTGTTCTTCTATGCTTAATTTTAGGTTAGACAACAAATGATCAAATTAGGGAATTAGGAACACAAGGTTATGACCAAACACCATGGCTTAATCATACCTTA
This sequence comes from Prunus fruticosa, assembly GCA_018703695.1. Classification (NCBI taxonomy): domain Eukaryota; kingdom Viridiplantae; phylum Streptophyta; class Magnoliopsida; order Rosales; family Rosaceae; genus Prunus; species Prunus fruticosa. Next base: position 28,131,480 of record CM031922.1, on the reverse strand, counting down.
GCTAGAATCAATCCGTTAATCTAATTGAACTTGGGAACTTATCTGCTTGAGTTAGTTATTTCTTTCTTCCTTGTTTATTTATTTCCTTTCTTTTTCATTTCTGTTTTGTGTAGGGAAAATGAATTGGATCATTCAATCACCAATCCTCGTGGGATCGACTTCGCACTTACATATGCTATATTACCGAACGGCTCGTGCACTTGCGAGTATCACAAGTTGAGGATGCAGCTGAATCCATTTTGATGCAGCTAAATCTACGCAACACTCATCTACTTGGGCATCATGTGCCCCCAAGTCTATCAACTTTTGGGTCGAGGGACTCAATTTCAACTTAATACAAGTGTCACAAACACTGATTTGACAATTTAGAAATTAAGACCATTCGAAAAGTAAACAAAAAGCAAAAGTCAACTGAACTTATGGTGTGTTTGCTTCACATCAAGGAGGACATTTTAGTGAGGACATTTATCATCTACTTTAACCTAATAATGAGGACATTTTTAGTAATTAGGACCACTCATACCCCAATTCCATATGATTTAGTAAACAACTTCAATAGGAATCCGTAATCTAACTCCCCTCAATCCATATGGTTTAGTAAACAACTTCAATAGGAATCCGGAATCTAATTCTCCTCAATCCAACTCCTCCTCAATTCAATTCATCCTCAATTCAGTTCCTCATAATCCAATTACGGATTAGTAAACATGCCATTATAATAACTCAAAATATAAAATGCAAACAAAAGGCCACTGGGAGCTTGTGCTTGTTTTTTTTTCGTAAGAGGGGCCTTGTGCTTATTATCTTCAATGGTTTTTTATTTATTTTGCGTATGACATATTGACTTAACTTTTTATTATATTGATGAACTATTTTTTATTATACTGATCATGAAATTGCTTTGTTGTGTTGTAATATGTGCTTGGTTATTTTTTTATTCCATGTTCTAAATTAGTCTACTTGTTATTGGGTCCTTGTCTTGAGTTTGGCATGAACCCAAAAGAAATTCTGAATTATAAGATCGGATTTCCTTTTTTCTTTTTTTTTTTTCAGGTGTTCAAATATCAATTTATCTAATGGAGGAAGAACAAATTGAAAGGCAAGAAATTGAGAGGGAAGAAGAACTTTATGAAATTATTAGGTATTTATTAATGGCAATCCAAGCAGTAGCTCATGCGTTGAATGAGTTTATGATTATCATGCATAGTCAAAATGTTGAACGTCCATTAACTCGACGAACAGTTACTAGGAAAGGATATAACTGTATACATAATGCTTTGAGTAAGGATCCTGAGCATTTCCGACAAATGTATAGAATGTATCCAGATGTGTTTCACAAGTTGTGCAATATTAGTTTTGGCATTGCTGAAATTGCTGAAGAGTTTGCTATTCTTATTATTTAAAAGGGAAATTCAACTCATGGACAACTATTACTCTGCTTTATGAAATGAAAACCCCTCTCTCTCTTGCTCTCTCTCTCAAGTCAACTTGCGAGGAGCAGACAACTATTACTCTGCTTTACAGCCCAATAGATCTGACTCTATAACAAATACGAAGTTAAAGAAAATAGTGTTGGAAAGTAATAAAGTCTATGCAAATAGATCTGACTCTATAACAAAAGTTCATACAAAAGTATGGAAGTCTATAATTAATGTCTATACAAGTTTATTAAAAATCTGGGTAAAACCTATAGGAGTTATATAATCCCAGGAAATATGTCACTTAAAAAAAATCTTTCAAAATCGTACACAATCCTAATTGAATACAACCCCCTTAATGACTTCGGATTGCTTCCAAACTTCATCCATTGTTGGACACTCTTCAAGCTTGTTTGCGAGACATTTAGGTATCATGCCGCTCATCTCAAAACCCATTGTAGAGGCATATGGCTCTCTAATGGAAGGATCCATGAACTTATTAAGCTTCTTTTTTTGAAAATTTTCCAACAATATATAATATCAATAATTATTATTATTTTCTTAAATATATTACTAGTTATAGAGTATTTACCCGATAACGACGCTTATTTTTACTGTCCGTTAGATACTTTAAAGTATCTTTAACCCCCCTTCTTTAATTATATCATTAGGTGTTTTTACCATGCAACCTGTGACCAATAACATGAGTACCACAACAAGTCTATAAATATCTCCCTAAGGAGCCCATTGATCTATTTCATTCAATTCATGATATTGACAATAGTGCAAACATAAAGCTATTAATTTGGAAATATGAATAATTTTCTTCATTACCAGAATACTTGGGAGAAGACAAATCCTTGAGTCGAGACAATAATGCACTGCTATCATAATACATGTGATATGCTCCATTTAGTTAGTTAATAATATTTAGAAATTAACTATAGATAATAAATTTAAAATAACGATTAGTTACCTACCATAATACTCATGAGCAAAATATTGGACATAGAACAATATTTGTGTAAGATGATACTTGGGATTTGTAAGGCCAAAACCTTCTTCCTTAAGCATTTTCTCTCTGCCTATATCCAATACAATGCAAAAACTCAGGTTCATGACCATAATAAAAGGTGATCTATCAATGCAAATGCAATGCATATTAAAAAAAGGCTTACCACCCATTTTTGAAAAACTTCTTTAGATCTTTTATCTACCTCCCTCAAAATTTCAATCTCCATCTGTATCTCAGTTGTCTTAGCCATAAGTTGAAGGGTTGTACTGTTGAGAAGCCCATTTCGCACCTCCCATCTACCTGTTCCACGAATTCTAAAAAGAACAAAAAAAATAGTAGGGTAAACCCTTTTTTTATTTATGAAATGAAACTCATAATCTTTATAATATACTTTTTGGAGCTTTTGCTAGTAGCTATGTAGCTCAAATGTCAAAGAGAGCATACTCTCTATAATATTTTTTTTGGACCTCTAGCTAGTAGCTATCTAGGCCAAAATGGAAAAATCAAAACATTTAAAAAGGAACAAGAAGACCCAACAAAAAAGAAAAGAAACAAAAAAATTTATAGAAAGTATGCTCACTTTGACCCTAATGTCAAAGCGAGCATACTCTCTATAATATTTTTTGGAGCTCTTCCTAGTAGTTATCCAGCCCAAAATGGCAAAATCAAAACATTTAAAAAGGAACAAGAAGACCCAACAAAAAAGAAAAGAAACAAAAATTTTTTATAGAAAGTATGCTCACTTTAACCCTAATGTCAAAGCGAGCATACTCTCTATAATATTTTTTGGAGCTCTAACTATCTAGCTGAAAATGGGAAAATCAAAACATTTAAAAAGGAACCAAAAGACCGAACAAAAAAAAAGAAAAGAAACAAGAAGAAGGAAAGAAGGAAAACTAAAAAAGAACAAAAAATATAAAACCCTTTTTTTTTAATTTCTGAAATGCTCCTCATATTCTCTATAATATACATTTTGGAGTTCTTGCTAGTAGTTATGTAGCCCAAATGTCAAAGAGAGCATACTCTATAATATTTTTTGGAACTATAGCTAGCTATCTAGCGTCAAATGGAAAAAAATCAAAACATTTAAAAAGGAACAAGAATACCCAACAAAAAAAAGAAAAGAAACAAGAAGAAGCAAAAGAAGGAAAAAAAAAATAGAACAAAAAATAGAAAACCCTTTATTTATTTTTGAAATGCTTATCATAGTCTCTATAATATACATCGTGGAGTTCTTGCTAGTAGCTATGCAGCCCAAATGTTAAAGCGAGCATACTCTCCATAATAATTTTTGTAGCTCTATGTAGTAGTTATCTAGCTCAAAATGACAAAATCAAAACATTTAAAAAGGAGCAAGAAGACTCAACAAAAAAGAAAAGAAACAAAAGATATTGTAGAGAGTATGCTTTCTTTGACCCAAATGTCAAAGCGGCCACACTCTCTATAATATTTTTTGGAGCTCTACCTAGTTGCTATCTAGTCCAAAATGACAAAATCAAAACATTTATAAAGGAAAAAGAAGACCTAGCAAAAAAGAAAAGAAACAAAAATTATTATAGAGAGTATGGTCGCTTTGACCCATCAAAGCGAGCATAGTCAAAGCTAGCATACTCTCTATAGTATTTTTTGTTGCTCTAGGGTTTAGTGCCCAAAATGAAAAAATCAAAACATTCAAAAAGGAACCAGAAGACACAACAAAAAAGAAAAGAAACAAGAAGAAGCATAGAAGGAAAACAAAATAAGAACAAAAATTATATAACCCATTTTTTATTTCTGAAATGCTCATCATAGTCTCTATAATATACATTTTGAAGTTCTTGCTAGTAGCTATGTAGCCCGAATATTAAAGCGAGCACACTCTCTATAATATTTTTTAGAAATCTAGCTAGTAGCTATCTAGCCCAAAATGGCAAAATTAAAACATTTAAAATGGAATAAGAAGACCCAACAAAAAATAAAAGAAACAAGAAGAAGTAAAGAAGGAAAAAGAAAAAAGAACAAGAAGAGGGAGAGAGTGAGAGAGTGGAAGAGAGTGAGGTGTCAAAGCGACCATAGTCTCTATAATATTTTTTGGAGCTCTACCTAATTACTATATATCCCAAAATGGCAAAATCAAAACATTTAAAAAGGAAAAAGAAGACCCAACAGAAAAGAAAAGAAACAAAAAAATATTATAGAGAGTATGGTCGCTTTGACTTTTTGTTGCTCGCTATTAGCTATCTAGCCCAAAATGGAAAAATCAGAACATTTAAAAAGGAACTAGAAGACACAACAAAAAAGAAAAGAAACAAGAAGAAGCAAAGAAGAAAAACAAAATAAGAACAAAAAATATATAACCCATTTTTTATTTCTGAAATGCTCATCATAGTCTCTATAATATACATTTTGGAGTTCTTGCTAATAGCTATGTAGCCCAAATGTTAAAGCGAGCACACTCTCTATAATATTTTTTAGAGCTCTAGCTAGTAGTTATCTAGCCCAAAATGGCAAAATTAAAACATTTAAAATAGAACAAGAAGACCCAACAAAAAATAAAAGAAACAAGAAGAAGCAAAGAAGGAAAAAGAAAAAAAAACAAGAAGAGGGAGAGAGGGAGAGAGGGAGAGAGGGAGAGAGTGAGAGAGTGGAAGAGGGTGTCAAAGCGACCATACTCTCTATAATATTTTTTGGAGCTCTACCTAGTTGCTATTTATCCCAAAATGGAAAAATCAAAACATTTAAAAAGGAAAAAGAAGACCCAACAGAAAAAGAAAAGAAACAAAAAAATATTATAGAGAATATGGTCGCTTTGACTTTTTGTTGCTCGCTATTAGCTATCTAGCCCAAAATGGAAAAATCAGAACATTTAAAGAGGAACTAGAAGACACAACAAAAAAGAAAAGAAACAAGAAGAAGCAAAGAAGGAAAACAAAATAAGAACAAAAAATATATAACCCATTTTTTATTTCTGAAATGCTCATCATAGTCTCTATAATATACATTTTGGAGTTCTTGCTAATAGCTATGTAGTCCAAATGTTAAAGCGAGCACACTCTCTATAATATTTTTTGGAGCTCTAGCTAGTAGTTATCTAGCCCAAAATGGCAAAATTAAAACATTTAAAATGGAACAAGAAGACCCAACAAAAATTAAAGAAACAAGAAGAAGCAAATAAGGAAAAAGAAAAAAGAACAAGAAGAGGGAGAGAGTGAGGCGTGAAAGGGCGGTAGAGGTGTTTGATGAAATGACGAAGTGAGTCGGTGAGCGACGGAGAAGAGGGCTAAAATGAATCATTTTGGGATACTGGGATCAAGGAATTGGAATATGATCAATTACTCCCCTAGTTGATTCCATTTCTCACCATGTTTGGTTATGGATTTTAATGTGAAACTTGCATAATATTTTGTTCTAATACATGATTTTAAAGGTATTTGATTATTAATTTTAATGTGGAACTTATATAATATTTATGTAACAGAGGAGAAGTAGAAATTGGAGTCATTCCAATACACATTCCTAATAAGTAAACATTGTGTGTTTTTTTTAAATACAAGTGATCGATAGTCCAAACTTAGAAAGAAGAGAGGGAAACATGGTGTTTCTTGAAGCAAGATTCAAGAAGAGAAATTTGAACTTGTAGTCCTGTAATGCATCACGTGCAAATGCATATGAGGGTTATTCACACCAATAAAAAGAGCAAATGACATATTGTATTTATTTATGATATATATAGTATCAAAGGAAACAACATCTCCAAAAATCTTGTAATCTTCATGACTTTTTGCATTAACCCAAAAACATTTTTCAGATGTTGGTTTTCATCTAAATCCATTACATAAAAGAAATTAGGATTCTCGTCATGCATATGCATAAAATGCTCAAGCATAGCTTTAGCATCCCTTGATGCTAGTTCTAAACGGCTCTATTTATCAAGAAGATTTTGAACATCCTTTTCCATAAATTCAATACTTTCATATCACCCATGTCGTTTAGCCATTGCAGAAAAAATCTTACTTGTTTTTACACCAACTGCATGTATATCATCAATACTACTTTTGTCCACAGAAGAAATACTCATATGACATGGAAGATAGTGTGCATAGTTGGGACAAAGTTCATGGTTGTGTTCTTTGATAAAATTATGAACAACCCATTTATGATCCTTCATTCTTTTCACATGCAAGGTTGCTTTACAATATATTTTAAAGCAAGATCGTGGATTAGAGGCATCATAATCTTGTTTCTTTCCATGTTTAGGACACGCAAAATTCACATCAATAAATTCTTTAGATGTCTTTGATTGACAACTAGTTTTAATTCAGGCACCAAATCCTATCAATTTTGCGTATTTTAAAAAAAAAAAAAAAAAAAGATTTTGCCTCTTCATGTGAAACAAATTTCATGCCAATGTAAGATTCTAATACTTTGTCTTTTTCATCAACAACCTCTTCAACATCTATTAAATTTTCATCCACATTTACATCAACATCCTCATCACACTCTTCAACATTTTTGTTTAGATCAATATTTAGACTCATTGTCACCTACATCAATATAGAGAAAAAAAAAATTTATCAAAGAACAACTAAATTGATACCATCACTATATAATGACATCCAAAAATAAATTACCTTAATAAATATGGTAACACATACATATAGAAGATATACGAAGTTTACCTGATGACAAAGAATTTGTCTTCACTTCACAAGCAATAATATGATGTTTTTTGTCTATAGCAACTTTTCTTCTTCCTATAATAAGAAGAAGTCTCTATAACTTTTCTTCTTTCTACAGTAAAAATGAGGGAGTAAAGTCTGACCAAAATAAAAAACGAGAGAGTTGTTCACTCGTTTTGATTTGTCTCCTATGATGGTAAGGTAAAGTTCCCCATTGCCTCTAGTCAACAAGTCAACTTTCTTTAATGTGCGAGCGTGCCACTGCTAGCAATGAAAAATCCTAGCAGACTTCTTAAAAGGATAACTTACCCCTCAAGTTACTGACTTCTAAACAAACGATTGTGAATTTGGGTGAGGAATATCTCCCAAGTAAGTTATTTTCTTGCCTCAGACTGGTGAGGACTTCATAATTTTTCACAGGTACAAAACTGGTAGTTTTGGCCAGAATAAATGATAAGAAAGTGGTCTGTTTTCAAGCAGAACTCTCCTTTACAAAGCTTAAAAAGGGAAAATTGACTCTAGAAAGACAAAAAGAAGGCTAGATCTTCATTTCTGTCTGGATAGATGCTTCTAATCCGGGCTTGATTGGATATGCTTGTGCTGGACTAGACTGTCAACAACTTCAACTGCTAAGCTTCAGCTGTGAATCGATACCAAAGCTTGAGTTTGGAAGAGCTTTAATCTATTTCAAGCCCTGGAAGGCTTTTTGAACGGGCAAAGCTGCGGCCTCTTCAGGTCTGAAAGGGGCAGAAGTGGCTGGACTTGGGGATTACTGTACTAGAACTGTACTGTGGTACCCTGTTCTGCCTCAGTCGAGGGCTCTCCATAAATTTGTTGAGGTTTTCGTATTCGTGAAAACCCAAACTCTGCCTGCTTTGGCTTTGCTGAACCAAATTTGTAACGAGAAAAATCTCGTTTTGAATGACTTTCTTCTAAGTCTGAAAACTAGAAGTTTCGAAATCTATGAGCTGGCTTTTTCTTGTGGCTTAGCTAGCTTTTGGTTGTTTCATCTTGCTTGAAGGCTTTCTGAGATCAAGTGATCATTTTGAACTTTTGTTTTTCGAACTGATTTTTGGTTGTTTGATTGAATGTACTTGATCTGTTCACCTCCTCTCATATTTATAGAAAATGCTGGAGTGAGATTTTTAATCTTTAAAAATAGGCGGCAGATTTTCTAAATCAAGATCTTTCTATTTTTTAAATGTAAAAAAAAGGGAAGTTATCTTCTTTTAGCAAGTAAACCGTCAACAGTCAGCTTCTAACAACCATCACTTCTTTGCTTTTCTTCTTTTTAAGAGTTCAGAAGCTGCCTGTGATGGTTAGTTTGATTTTCCAGATGAACAACTTTCTGCATCCTGCTTATCCTTTTTTAGAAAATGTAGTCTGCCTATCTCTTGAAAATGGTGCCCTCTCTGGGTTAGAAAAATATCTCTGATTATAAAAAGATTGATCTTCTGGTGGCAGAGTGTCTTCAGAAATGTTCTTCTTTTAAACCTCTCATTTATCAGCTCTTCATTAATTTCCAGTTGAAATTGTTGACTTTTCCAAGTCAGGGGGTCACGTGGGTCTGCTTCTTTCATGGGTTTATCTTTTTGAACAAGCTAGCCCAATTTGGGTTTCTTCGAGGCCCAAGTCATCCTTGCGGTTTGACAATTTCTGGGCTTCCAACGTTGGGTTGAATGTATAGTCTTGGCCTGATTTTGTTGATGACTGTCCAAAATTGACATGGGCTGGGTGTGTCAAATTAGGCCCAAACAAGAGTAAATAAAGGCAACAAAGCCTTCGACCAAAAAAAAAAAAAAGAGGCAACAAAGCTTATGAGGGGTAAAATTGGTAACAAGCATAATGAGCATTTTAGCATGTGTGTTGGTAAAAGTGATTGTGAATAGCATTCCTCTATTTCCTAAATAGTTCAAAGCTAATCTTCATCCCGCCGTGGTTCATGTCGTACGTGACATGAAAATAATCCCTCGATTTTTGTGTCACATGATTGTTGGATTGGTGTTGCTTTCAAGAGTTTTAAATTCAAAGTTGAAAATCGCATCAACATTATTGTGTTACTCGCTTCAGTGGGTGGCGTAACATCATGGACTCGACAAACTTTTCAGATGATGTAATTCATAGGATCATTGGGATTATCAACCACCTTCTTTTTTGTTGTTGCAGTGAAGCCTCTAAAGCTATAAGCTTGAGAATTTGACATTGAAATTATTGTTCTAGTGTTCAAAGATGTATGTTGAAAGATGAGATGTTGGGGTTGCTAGAACTCCAAGTGTTGCAATTGCTATATTGGAAATAAGGGGAAACAAATAAGATGAGATGAACGGGTAGTGTGTTGAAGTAGCTATTTATTGGTTGATGAAGTAGTGTGTGTTGTAGTGTAGGAGTATTTGGTAGTTGAAATATTTATTACATGATCAACTTTCAATTGACATTCTATTTGTGGCAAATAGTTGAAGTGCAATTGCATAATATTTCATCTGTGGTAATGAATTCAATGTAGATGACTTGTTTGTAGTTGCATAACATTCCATTCGTGGAATGAATTTAATGTACATGACTTGTTTGGTGGCAGGTTCCTTACACTTTAAATTCGATGTAATGAATTTTGGTCCTCATAGTCGTTCGGTGTTATCGGCTTATGGAACTGGTACAAGTACAGTTCAAACATTGGTAGAGGCAGTTCAACTGGATCACGTGGCGGAGAAATTTCCTTCAGAGGATGTAACTATGCCATAAATTCTAGCATAGAAAGCTCCACGAGAACCGATTTCATGCAATTTTCACTTGATGACCCATGTCTAATGGCTTTTATCTTATCATTTGAGGAACCACGTGTAATAGTTTTATCATTACCATTTGATTCACTGATTAGAAGGGATGCAACACAACAGGGTACCTCGCCCCAAAACATTTTCTTCACAACACTTATTCTTTTTTTTTCTTCATGGATTTGTGGATAAAGAATTAGAGTGAGGGGGTAATTTAATAGCATGAAGTTCAATTATACAAGCAATGAAGGTGATTGGTTGGTTGAATTCAATTGCTCTTGTCATCAATCAATTGAAGTGTGACATGTTACTTCAAATGAATGTTAGCTTGTTTTAGCATTATAATGAGTTTTGTGGTTGTATCTTATTTAGGTTAATTAATGAAAGAATTGTAGTCGTATTTTAAATTCAGCAATTGGATTCATTTTTTTTCTTTTTAAAATTTCATAGATTAAATCTTAGCTGTTGATGTTGATGTAGATGTAGTTAGTTAAAAGTATTTCAATAAGGAAAAATTCAAATTTCGTAAATAAAATTTTAATTATGCTTGTGCTTTGGCTGAATGATAGTGGGATACGACACATACGTTCCACTTTAGTGACGTCGGGAAGATGACGATGACTTCAATGGACTTCAGTGCCATCACAGAGCTTCCCGTGTCCGGTAAGTACTTGAAATATGACATGAATATGCAGAAAAACAAGAATCAGTTAAAGAAACGGTTTGGGAAACAAGTTTCACAAAGGGTTGATATGAGGAGGATTAGGTATGATAATTTGTCTACAATATATCGGTACAAAGAACGTGCAAATGAAAAATGAAGTTGACCAAATAACAAGGATTTTCATCCTTTGCTTGATTGGCCCAACATTCTTATATGATAAGAGCCAATTTGTTAGCCTGCACTACATGCCCTCTCTTGAAAAAGTTGATGAAATTTTGGATTACAATTGGGGGATGCGGGGTTGGCATGCATCTATAGGTTCATGGATGCTTATTATATGGGTAAGAACGAGAGTATCAGTGGTTATTGGAGGGCTTGGGAGGTAAGCGCAATTGAATGTTACGGCCATTGTTTCAAATCTTTTTGTTTGTTTAAAACTTAATGACAATTGAGTTGTTATTCCTTTATAGGTATGGGCATGCGAATACCTCAAGCCCTTTGCACTTTTGCGGTCCAATGGCAATGCTAATACATAGTCTAGGCATTGAGGTGGTTAGGCTCAACTTAAAAGAACGATTTACACCACAATTTGCAAGAATTCAAAGTCACTATGCGGCATATGACAAATGATAATGTGGGTGACATTTTATCTTGCATGATTTTTTCTCTTAATTAATGGTTATTACCAATGTTAATTGAGATTGTAACTTGTAGGTTGCCTGGCATCCATAGGGGATGGATGAATCAAAGCTCCTTGATTGTGCCAAAGAGTATTGTTGTGTAGATTTAGCTGCACCAAAATGGATTCAGCTGCATCCTCAACTTGTGATACTCGCAAGTGCACAAGCCGTTGGTAGTTTAGCATATGTAAGTGCGAGGTCGATTCCACAGGGATTGGTGATTGAATAATCCAATTCAGTTTTCCTACACAAAACAGAAATGAAAACAAAAGAAACAAAACAAGAAGAAAGAAAAGAACTAAGACAAGATGGTGAGGTTTTAGAATCCACCCTAATTGTTCTAATCATGTTATGGCAGCAAGTAAACAAATTGATTCACTCATGACGATGCTCACAAATAAGTCCATGGTGTTTGGATCAAATTGTATTGAACATCACAAGGACCCCAAGCATGGTGTTTACATTAGGAGACCTAGAAACCAAATCACATAAGTTGCTAATGGATGGAATGAAGATGATCCCCAAACCTTCCCAACAAGAGCATAACGCATAAAACCTTAGGTGATCAGTCAAAGGATGCAAAACAGCTCCATTCAAACAGTGAAGAAGAATTCATGAATGAAATCAAACTTTATAAACTCAAACCATGATACAAGACTAGCAAGATGTTTATTACAACTAATAACAGAAAAACAAAGTAAAACAAAGAAAATACAAGAAGAAAATAAAAGACAAAGGGAGGAGAAGAAGATAAGGACAGCATGCTAGAGATGGAAAAGAATCATCTCCATGGCTGCCAGGAGGCCAAAGCCTCCCAGCTGCTGCCTTCTCCCTTCTCTCCCTTTGTGACTCTCAACTTTCCCTCTCTTTGTGTACAATGGAAGTGTAAATGATGGATCTCAGAATATGAGTTATGATAGTGTTTGGAATGGAAGTGATATTTATAGGGAGAAAGGAGTGATAAATCTGAATTTAATATGGCTAATGCATACAACACTTGTATTTAGATAATCAGAATTGGTTGCTGCACTTCACCAATAACTCCCACCAGCAGCCCTAGCTCATCAATATGTCAGCATGACCAAGCATCCATCCAGAAACCAATACCTCATGCCTAGCTCACCATGACCAAGCATCCATCAGCTCATCCTTATGTCAGCATGATGTGTATTTTCATGGGCTTACGAATTGGGCTTGGCTGAATCAAATGATGACTTTAAGATCTCCATTGTGAAGTTCAGAATGTCTCTGATCCAACCACACAAGTATTGGCCCAATCCAAGCTCGGATGAAGAAGATAAGGCCGAAATGAACTTCTACCTCAGTCTCCAGTTTTTGCACGTTTTTGCACCATGTTGCTTCAAATGCCTTAAGTTGTATTCCTCTCATGCCAATCAGCCCTTAATATGCATGGATTGTACCAAAAGTGGTCTCTTGCTGCCTTAACATGCTTTAATTGCATGAATTATGCTCTCTTGCTCTATTGGCCTACAAAACACACAAAGAGAGGCAAATAACTCAAAATTCTAAGAAACTAAGCAAAATGAGTAAGTAAATTGGGCATGTATATGTATGAAAATATGAGCTTAACAAGTATGACTGCCACATGAAAAAGAATTCTACTTCAAGGACTAGCTGGATTTGCTTGGTACTTGGGAGAACGAGTCATTCAAAGCTTGTGGACAAGCAAATCCCATGTCTCCAAGCTTTCACCAAGGACCATGCCTTCTGATTATGAGCTTACCGAAGACAACAATTTAAACGAGGCACTAAATTGCTCCTTTGCTGAAAAATGGGTTGAAGACATTGCAAATTACGCCAAATACAAAGATTAATTTGTGAAGAACCGTAATTATCCGGACATGAAAGATGAGGTGCACGCATTGACCCTTTCATTTTGTTACATGCGTTGCCCAAAATGTACTTAAACTTTATTCAAACATTTTCTCTCAATCTCACAAGAAAAGGAGCAAGGTGTGATGGTTGGAACCATTCTTCTTCAAGCTTGGTCAGTGAGGATCCTGAGCTTTATGAATACCAATGAAAGCAAGTTAGTATGAATCACTTGGGGACAAGAAAGCCCTGACCTACTGTTACCTAAGAAAGTGACACACGTAAGTAGTTTGATTTACAACATAATATGATTTTAATCACAGTTTATTTTCATTTCAAACTCTGTGAATTGTGTGGGCATTTGTGGGTGACTGCGCAAGATGCTACCTATCTACTGGAGCTCATTGTTGGGTTGAATGATTTACTTTTTTCAACATGTTTGCAAACATCAAGTGAGATTACACTACTCCAAAAGATTAATGCGAGTTTTTTATTATTTTATATTGTGCATTCCATAACCGAGTTGGAATATCGTCTCCCAATCATAAAGATTTATCTTGTTCTTTTGTAATAGGAAACATTAAAGGGAGCTGAACATTTTGATGAGGGATTTTCATATGGAGGTGGTGATGATGATGATGATGACGATAAACTGCCTCTACCCTAGGCAACCAATCACAAAATCTCCAGACCAAATGCCGCCTAACTAAGGAAGAAGATTAGGACCATAATGGTACGCACATCATTTCAAACCAGTCCTCATCACGCTACCGCGAATGCGTTAAGACGAAAGAAGGAGACCTCACATGGCCGGGTTTTTTTTTTTCCTTAGACGTGCCTCTCTCTCTCTCTCTCTCACGTGATTCATATTGAGAAAACATCACTAGCATGTTCCCAGGTCACTTAATTACAACCATTGGATAAGAACAATCAAATCTAGCCATCCACACATTTGATGTATCAATACATAAAATGTATATTAGAATTTTCACGTAAAAAGTGGACCGGATTGAACACTGTTTTATGAGCGTGACCAATTATTTGTCCTAATATGTCAAGAGCCCAAAAAGAATCCATCACAGAAAAATACAAATATAAAAAATAGGGTAATTTTCATTTTACCACGTTAAAGTTTACCGAGTTTTAGCCTTTGATACATCAAGTTTTTTTGTCTGAGTCGCATACATTACGTTTATTTTCGTATCACTTTCATACATCGGTTAGTTTGACCGCGATGTTTTAAATAATGACGTGGTAATCAATGTTGGCACGTGGACTAAAATAATAAAAATATATAAATAAATTAATGAAAATTTTAAATATATATAAAAAAACTTATAAATATATAAAAAAAATTTAAAGTAAAAATATTCTCTCTCTTGCCCCCATTCTGTCTCTTTTTTCTAATTACCTAAACAAAAAATAAATAAAGAGAAAAATATATCTCGCTCTATCTCCTCCAACCCTTCTGCCTCCTCCCACACCCCCACCAACCCATCCACCCAGCCAACCTAACCACCAACAAAGCCACCCAAAACCACCTTCTCAACCCCTCAATCTTGCAACCAAACTAGTGCGATCCTAGACCTACACCCCAATCTTGCTCACATCACTCAGACTCAAAACAAAATAATCAAACCTACAACTAGAAAACTTCATGAATTTCAAGAAATAAATTCAATTGACCTAAACCATCCATATTTGAATGAATTTTGGAGAGAGAGAGAGAGAGTGTGTGTGTGTGTGTGTGTGTGTGACATAGATCTAACAACAGGCTGGGCTGTCGAATTTACTGTAATGATTTGGTTGAGGGGATGAGAGTGAGAGAGACTGGGTGGTGGTTCGAGTGACTTTGTTGATGGTTAGGGTGGCTAGGTGGCTGGGTTGGTGGGGTTGTGGGAAGAGGCAGGTGGGATGGGAGGAGATATAGCGAGATATATTTTTTCTTTAGGGTTTTTAGGTTCAATAGTCCCTGAAGTTTGGCCAAATTCGCATTTTGGTCCCTCAATTTCCAAAATCATTAATGCGGTCCTTCAACTTCAGTTTCGTTAGCATGAATAGTCCTATCGTATCTTCTATCAAATTTTTCATTAAATTTAGGGGTAAATGCGTCTTTTTATGTTGGTTGTATTTCCCCCTTCTAAAACCCACCTTCCCTTGCCAAGTAGTTGCAGACCAGCCCAAAACAACTCTAATTAAATGGTAAATCCATTCTTCTTTATAAGGTGTTACTTGTCATTTGGACTGAGTAAAAGCGGCGACAGACCACCTCCTCCACCAACCGTCAACTTGAAGATCCAACCATTATGGACACTCAGGTCCGGCTTTGGATGGGGGTGTGGGTTTGGGTGAGGGTGTGGGTTGTGGTATTGGGGAGAGAGAGAGAGAGAGAGAGAGAGAGAGGGGTTGGGGTTGGGGTTGTTGGATAATTGCAAGGGTTGGGGTGTTGGATAATTGAAGGGGCTAGGATGGGTTGTGGTTGGTCGAGGAAGATGGTGGATTGGGTGTTGCTGCCGAGTTCGGTGGGTGTGTTGAGTAATTCTAGGGGTTGGGGTTAGTAGGGGACGATGGTGGTTGGGGTGGCTGAGTTGGGTTGTGGTTTGTTGGGGAAGGAGGAATTGCTCCACATATATCATGAGCCAAGTAATTTCCGTTTTTGACCCTCAACTAATCCCCACGTGCGCAAGACATGATCATTCTTTACAGAAAAAATTGACCATGTCATTATTTAACGAAAAACATGACGGTCAAACTAATTGAGGTATGAAAGTGACACGAAAATAAATGTCATGTATGTCTAAGGCGATAATTTCCTTCATATGCAAAGAGACATGAATGAAAAATGTTGAGAAAGCACTTGCACACACACAAAGCGATTTGAACCCCTTCCATTCCCTTCATCATGCTGAGTTTTATCCAATGCACTACAAAAGAGTTTGTGATCAAAAGCTACAAAGTGTAACATTTATAACGTTATAGCAAAATTTAATGTTACTTATTATTTTAATATTACCTAGAATAAATTTCCCTTAAAAAAATTCCCTAGGATAAATTTAACCAATTTAATGTTATTTATTATTGTATTATGGAGTTGTATTATTATTCACTATTTAGTTTTAATATTGTTCGTTATATGTGATTCGAAATTTGAATTTTGTTGGAATTCTTTCTATGTTGTACTAAGTTACTCATGTATCTTATATTTGTTTTTTAGGTCGAGTTTATATATCTTATCCATATGTATAAGTGTAAAATACTGTAGTAACTTATTATAACTAAAAAATTACAGTATGTTTAATTTTCTTTCACTAATTACTATAAATTTAGCTCGCTACATAATCAACTTAAAATAATAGATAATTGACTAAGTAAACATCTTCTAAAGTTTCAATAAAAATTTCTAAGCTTTTCTCATAATTTTTGTAATTTTTATTTAATTTTTATTGATATCAATATTTCCAAAATCTTCAATATTTTAGACTTTGAAGGGACTTAGACGAAAAAATTTGATGTATCGATAAAACTGGTTTTTTTTTTTGGTCAGGAATCGATAAAACTGGTTAAACTTCAACGTAATAAAATGAAAATTACCCTAAAAAAATATGACAAAGAAACCTACCCGCCAGGACGACTGGTGCATATTAGGGGTGGCATTTTATACCCAAAAACCGCAAAAATCGACCGATACTTTACCGTAATGAAACCGCAATCGCAGTAAACCGAACCGCATTTGCGGTATTTAAAACCGAACCGTATTTGCGGTTGCGGTTGCGGTATTTGATTTTCAAAACTTGCGGTTACCGCAAACCGCAATATATTTTAAATAATATTATCTATAATATATTATATTGAATATAGTATACTTATATTATATGTAAAATATATTTCATACAACATATTTCATACAATATTTATTTTCTATTCACACCCAACATATTTCCTTTTGAGAGCCCCTTGAGCAAACAATTCAATCTCTTGAATTGGTGGAAAGGGAACCAAACAAGATATCCTATTCTTTCACAAGTTGCTAAGGATATCTTTGCAATTCCAACTTCTACGGTTGCTAGTGAAAATGTTTTTAGCCTAGGCAAGAGGATTGTGGATCCTTTTAGAAGTTCTTTGCATCCTAAAATGGTAGAGTCATTAGTGTGTACTAGTGATTGGCTTAGAGCGGACGAATTTTCCTTTTACAAGGAACCAACGGATGATGAGGTTCAATTCTACAAGGAAATGGAATATATGACAACTTGTAAGTAATTAGTTTATTTTTGCTCATGTTATTTATGCTTCTTCTTATAATAAAATGTACTAAACTTATGTTGTTTTATTTGTAGATAGCATTGGTGCTCAAACAACACAACAGGGTTCTTCAAATCCACTCACTACCACCAACACTTGAGTTTGTAACTTTAGTTTGTAATATTGGTGCATTACATTTTCCTTTTACTTTGTAACTTTAATTAACTTTAAATTGGATTTTCTTTTGGGTTGTAACTTTAATTCATTTTGCATTGTATTTTTCTTTTCATTTGTAACTTTAAAGAATTTGGAATTTGAAATTTGAATGCTTGAGAAGTTTAACTTTAATTGGAATGCTTAAACCACAAAATGCGGTCGGTTTGTCCGTTTCAAAAATCATCATACCGCAAATAGTCGATCTGTTTGCAATTTGGGCAAAAAGTCGCGGTTACCGAACCGCAACCACCCCGGTGCATATACCGACTAAAACCCTCCTGTGAGAGGTAAAACCACATCGGCACCATCTTCACAACCAGCCCATTCCCAGTATTGGCTTTTCTGCAGAAACAAAAACAAAAAATGGGTAACAACAAGCGGTTCAAGAACCACAAGCCCCATCGTGGACAATCTAGTCGGACCAATAACCATCTTCCACAGTAAGTTCATTATTTCCATTTCTATTTTACACCAAATTCACCGCGTTGCTCTTGATCATCTTCCCTAACTTTCTTTTTTATCTCTTTTTTTTTTTTTTTCAGTGAAGGTGATTCCCTGCCATCTGATCAAGGTGCCAATTCATCAGCTTTAATTTTTCATTTTTGCATAAGGGTTGGGCTAGAAAGTGTTTGTTATAATTCCAGCCGTGGTATTTTGGGTTTTGAGTTTTAGTGATTGTTGGGTTTATTGTTACTTCAGCTACGGAAGAGGAGCCAACGGGTCCCAAAATCGAGCTTGCAATGTGGGTATGCATTTCTTTTCTTGTTGGTTTACTACAAACTACTTTGTTTCTCCCTAACTTTCGATTTTTCTTTGCTTGTTTCTTTTCGATTTTATTATTGAGTCACCTCTTGAAATTGGCATGCGTTTGTGTATGCCTTTTTTTCCCACATAATATTAATTTTAGATTCTTATTTTGGGTTATAGTTAAACTGTAATCACTTCTCTGTTATATCGCATTCATGTTTAGAAGGGGCTTCGATTGTTTTCTTCTGCCCTTCTTTTCCAGTTCTAGTTTGAGATTTGAGTTATATAAATCTTTTGAAAAAGATATTAGTTAATTTATTTCTAGATAAAGTCCAAACCTTTGGCTTACTCCGCATTATTCTGCGTGTGAAATGGATTTTGAAATATCATCCTCAATTTCAATCTAGTCTGTGAACGTGAAATCATTTGGTGCTATTTTGTTGATTCAGGATTTTGGCCAATGTGATGCAAAAAAGTGCACAGGACGCAAGCTTTCAAGATTTGGGTTTTTGAAAGTAAGTATCCAGCTACGTTTTCCTTTTGAATTACTCATTTGCATTTAAATTTCTATGTTAGCTGGGTTATTTTTCTTTTTCAAACTATAATTTCTTTTATTAAATCAGAATTGGCTTGTGGTCTTTAATGCCATGTCTATAAAATTTGCATCTTTAATGTGGATGGTAAATTGTTCATCATTATTTGAGGTTACCAATTGGCACTGGGATCTCTACTTTATGGAAATATCACTAGTGTAGTGGAATATTTATCAGATATTTTGGATATGACTTTTTCCAATGGTAAAAAGTAAGTATTTAAAAAAGGCATAGGTCTCATAACATTTTTTTTCAGTGAAATGCAAGAATGCCGACTATAAATGATGAAAAGTCTTTTGTAGAAGCTTAGTGTTAACTTCTTACAACTTCATGCAGGAATTGCGTGTCAATAATGGTTTTGGAGGCATTGTTTTGAGGTACCTTACTTTATCAATGATGCTAATTAATTTTCTAGAATGATGTCATGTTGCATTGTGTTAGTTTTATATCATCATTTGAGTGCCCTGGAATATTATACAGGAAAAATAAATCAATTATATACCAAAAATCAAGTGAGCATTTGACCTTTCTGATGGTGTAATGAGCAATACTGAATCATTATAGCCTGTTGCATTCCCCTCATATATGAATTATTTTACTAATGGTGTTTTCCATTTTTGCAGTCCAGTTGGGACGCTTTGTGTCTCAAGAGAAGATTATAGCTTAATCCAGAGAAAAGGATTAGCTGTTGTGGATTGCTCTTGGGCACGCTTGGATGATGTACCGTTCGTGAAGCTGCGTTGCACTGCTCCTCGCCTCTGTATGAGCTTTAGTTCTTCAATCAATTAGCTTACTTGAAGTATCTTATTTAAAGTATAATTTGTGGGTACAGACATCCAGGAATGTCCCACATGTCTATTGAAAAATAAATATATACGTGCTGACATTGATATCTATATATATACATGTGGTTTTTTGGATTTTTAATGTAGTTGAAATGTAAAGAGCCATATATATTTTAATTATGAAAACATTAAATATGAGGGTACATATTTCATATTTCACAGTGTAAGCCTCTGAAGTCTCACCCACACTTATTCGCTGTTTTTGGAGTGTGTGTGAGTTACCCATAAAATAGAGAAAATACAAATACGAGTGCTAGTATCTTAGCAAAAGATGAAACTGAAAAAGATACCGACTGTTAGTGACTAGGAAGGAGAGAAGGATTGAACAAAATTGCAAAAGAATGGTTATTTAGTTTTATTGATTTTGGTTTCTTAATCTTGATGTTTTTGTCTGTATTAATGTTCTTTCCCTTTATGCTCTTTGTGGATTACTGGCCCACTTTACTGTACAGTCTTTCTTATGAAATAGAATTTCATATTTTCATTTAAAAAAATGTGATAATGCTACTAGTCTAAACGAATAACAACCTTGTTTCTCATTTTTATATGGTACTGCCTATGATAATTATGTTATGTGGTGTTATTAATGGATCATAAAATTTACTGCACTTATGGTACTGCTATGCATGCATGGAGTTGAATTTCTGTCTTCGACAGTTTTCTTCTTACCAGCTCTCTAAAATTTACAAATCATATAATTGCAGTGCCTTGGCTTGTAGCAGCAAATCCGGTAAATTATGGTCGACCCTGTCAACTATCTTGTGTGGAGGCATTATCTGCAGCTTTATTCATATGGTACTAAAAATTCTTTTTTTAACCTTGCAGAATGAGAATTTTTTGTATATTGCTGATGTCTTTTTGGACCTTACACCAGTGCAATCTGTCATGCCTGTTTCTTTTACATATTTTTGTAATCATATGAAAGATATTAAAGATCTATGACTTCTATGCTTTCCCTTAATAATTAAAGTATCTAAGGCTGTTGCGCTATTGCAGTACAACCTACTGACCCAAGTAGGCACAACCTAATCAAGGCTTAGGCTTAGAGCCTTTTTTCTCCCATGCCTTTGGTATGCTTTAAAGGGTGCTACCATTCATCTTTGTGGTGAACTTATTTCTTTATTTGGGCCGACAGTTTGATATTTTATCTGCCAGACATGCAGTTGAATTTTTTCAAATGTTTTTTTTTAACACAGTGGAGAAGAAGAAACTGCAAATTTGTTGCTTGGAAAGTTCAAATGGGGTCATGGTTTCCTGTCTCTCAACAGGTATGGGTTTAGTTCATGTGTTGAATTGTTTATTTACTTTTGCATAATATGAACATCAGAATTCATATTCCAGCCAAGAAATTCGAGCTATGTCAGTTGAAACCCATAGCGGACTTAGAATATGTAAACCCAATTCACAAAATGAAGTCTAACTTTCGATGACATGGGTCCAGCATCATTTCTTAAATGTATGGTTGAGTGAAGAAAATCCATCTAAAGCCCGTTTTGTGTTGTGAACTTTCACATTGACCTAGGTTGTCATTTCATTCTGATTTGTTTGCTCAGTTAAAAAGGAAAATTCCATACAATTCTAGATTGACTAGCGTTTTCTAACGAGATTAGTGACTGAAATTCAACTATATCCAACTGCTTAAAGTTCATAATGACCACCCTGGTATCATGGTGGTATCTCAGTAATCTCCAAATTCTTTTGCATAGTATATTGAGATTACTCTCAATCTTTATCAAACTACACAATTATTCTTGACTTTCATGTCTCTAACACTGTTCAACCTTTGGCATTTTAAATCGATGCAGGGAACTTCTAAAGGCATACTCTAAATGTGAAAATAGTGCTGATATTATTTCAGTCCAAAATGATTGGCTTTCACAAAATAGTCAACTTCCGAAGGTTCCTGCAGAAGTGAAAGGTATTTTTCACTCTTAAACAACAGAATAGATATTATCTTTACAATATACGGGGCTGGTTCATCTGCTGTTTCAACTTATATGCCATTAGATATCAGGGTGCATTTTTTTTTTAATCCTTTACATTTTCATGGAGTCTTCTGTTTTGCTCCATCATCTTATCCATCTTAACATCCAGCTGGTGGGTGGTGAAGGGCCATACCTTTTTTTGTGGCACATATATTTACAACACTTGGGGCGATCCGTGTGTGCATTCTATCGAATGAGGATGATCTTTAAAGAGCCATCTTTGTTGAGAAAGTTATGCGAGTCTCACCATATGTTTGATTTTTTCTGTTACAGGTGCAGACGAGTCATCCCTCAGTGAAGATGAGGGCTCGTGTGATTCCGACGATGGACTTCCACCACTGGAAAGGAATATGAATCATTTAGACATATAGGAAAGTGATGATGAAAGTGAGTAACGAAGGGAAAATGTTATATTTCCAGTGTGATTTAATATGTAAAAATGCGCTTAAAGACTTTTTCTAGCTGACTATACTAATATATCTAATCAGCACGTGATTTTGGCTTTTGGTATGTGCTGAGGTTTGTTTTATTAATTATTGTAATTTCAATTCTTTTTGTTTCATGCCAAAACTAAAATCCTTGTGCTCCCCGAGTGACGATTTTTACGTTTATGGCCATGTTTGTCAATTGCAATGCAAAAGGTTGTTACCACTCTCCACACTACACTCATACACTCGCATGTTTTAGAAGTGATATACAATTTCTCTCACTCACTCCAGTCGGGTAGATTCCATGAACTTTTTAAGACAACATTTCAATATTTTGTAGAAGACACAAGAAAAGGTCATCATTTTATGTTTCGGATTAACCCTTAATAGATTTCTTTAAAAAGAAAAAGGTTACCGACCTGTGGAAGTGAAGAAGTATGGGGCAGAAGGGTTGAAGGGTGGATGCTAGGTTCAATTCCACTGTAACAAAAAATAAAATAAAATGAAGTGTTAAAATTCAAACTTATTAGTGGTGCTACTTTCCTCGTCACACAGAAGTTGAGAAACCTATGTTCAGTATCAGTATGCTTTTTTGCACCTGAATTATAAGCTCATTTGGTGTTTCTAAATAAAACATGTTTTTGGAGGTTCTTTTTAATTGTTTTTGGATTAGCCGTATGTATATAAGCCAACTCAAATTAGATATGTTTAGAGTTTATAATCACGCCCACTGCTCATAATTCATACCTAAGGAGTGGTAGAAAACTGGGGTTTAATATGACAGGTTGAAATGATATCACTTGAAAAATATTTCAGTTATTTATTTATTAGTGTAGTTTTTTCTTTTCCACACAATTTACCAGCCATGATTTTGTACAGCTTTAATCACCTTACGCATCATGCTCCAGTCAAATGGTGAAACTGGAAAACAGAAGCACAATAAAACTCAAATATGGCAACCAGTACTAATGAGAATAAATTATCTGATCCGAAATCGCATCCCTGTACGACAAAGGGTTGGAAACATTAATTTTCTGTTAGTTTTTACAAACTTCTACGACAAGCAGAAATTTATTCACTGTTCTTTAGCTCTTTTCCTCGCCAGATAGCGTTCTTTCGCTGCAGTTAGGGCATCTTCGCTTCTTTTATGATGGTTACTCTTTGGTTGGTTTTCTGGTGGCTGTTCAACTGACGAGTTTTCCTGTGCCAACGTGTTTGAAGCTTGCTTTTCATCAGAGGGCTCAACGCTACTTTTAGAAATAGTTAAAGTTTCCTCTTGATGCCCCTCTATCACCTCAGGAGAATCTACTAGCTCCGATGCTGCAGCAATTGCTCTGACTACGTGTTTCTCTGGCTTGTCTGCATTCACCTCCTTCTCTAGCTGCCCTTCTTTCAAACTGTCAGACTCCAATGGCTCCGATGCTACAGCAATTGGTCTGTCTTCATGTTTCTCTAGCTTACTTAATTCAGCCTGCTTCGCTAGCTTCCTTGACTTGGCATCTTCTGCCCCAAAAGCAACATTTTTGCCGAGGTTGAAGTAAAAATCAGTCAAGTCTTTCTTCTTGGTAACATCATCTTTCTCCTCACGAAGTTGACGCAGTCGTTCTTCCTCCATCCATTTTGCCTGCTCTGCAAGTTTCCTTTTGTAAGCACTTGTAACAAATTTGTCCTTGTCTGCATAGCGGTGATCCTCTTGGGTTCTCTCTTTAGCAAGTTTTCTCTCATATACTATTTCATGCTCTCGGTTTCGTTCTTCTGCTTTTTTCATTAAATACTGAATATATCTTGGCTTTCTCTCTTCACGATCTTGAGCACGAGGTTGGATAGCTTTCTGTTTCATCTCGTCATAAACTCCATCGTAGTCGAACACCGATGGGTCCTGCTCCAGTGCCTTCCTCTGCTGCTCCTCAATATCCTTGAGAGACTTGTTCTTGGAAGCCTGGCGAGAAATTTCTTTCTCAACGTCATTGTCACCATCATCGCCAAAACCGAGAGGTTTAGGGAGAGGAGGCCTTGTTGGTTGCTTCTTCTGCTGCGGCCTAAGGTTCAACCCATACCTACTCATTTTTGTTTGGCCTTTCCTGTGTGACGAGTTCGAGTCGGTAGGAGTAGGAGGCACTGCTTCTAAATTCCAATCTACAAAGCAGTTAATTTAGCTTCAATTAATTTAGTAGAAAGTATGTTGGGATTAAAGAGCTGTAAAAGTATACACAAACAACGAAAGCATAGTAATCCAAAACTACAAAGGAATCATAGCTTTCCTGACTGCATAAGGATTCTAATTAACTTTCATAGTTGTAAAAGGTCAGCTGCATAAGAATTCTAAATAACCTCCTCCTTTTTTTAAAATATTTTTTTTACTTCATTCACTAATTTTACAAGATTTATAACAACAAAAACCAACTGAAAAAGTAGGGAAAAAAACCACATATCACAATTGTTATGCATAACACAAATTATTTCTCATAAAAAAAGTTGCCACCCAGTTGCCTATCATAACAATGAATCAGAGAACATGAATGTCCTCCAAAGGTGCAATAAACAGGAGAACTTGTAAGCAAATAGCACTCTAGGGTTTCACATCATTTTCAACTCTCAAACACAAAATCCATCAAATAATACACAATCGAATCAATCAAAACCTCAATTTCAGTATGTATACGAAAATCAGGGCGTGCCCAAATCACCATTTTCACGAAAAAGGAAAGAAGAACCAAAAAGAGAGAGCAATCTGAATTACAAAACCCCAACCAATTTAATCGATTCAAATATCACTGAAACATAAATAAATTAATAAAAAAAATACTCACAGGAGGTCTCAGGTGGCAGAATCAGGGGCGCAAATCGCAAATTCGTTTCGTCTGTTCCTTCACAGAGACGACGAGACTGCAAATCCCATCAGATTTGGGAACGAAGGTGATAAAAAAAGGTTATTTTAGTGAGCGCCCGATAACAAGCCCAGTTAAGGCCCAGGTTCTCTTAATGGGCCTACATGGGCCTTAGTTCTGTAACTTCAGTCTCATCCCTCTATCGAATCAGACACCTCAGAGCCGCCACGTAGGATACGTGACCCAAGGGTATTTCCGGAAACCCGGTAACAAAAATATCACATTTTAAGATGAAAGCCCACTTCGCCTCGTTGTCTTACCTCCTCCTTCGATGACACAGACAAAAAAGAAAGAAACTAAAGAAGCAAAATAGGAACCCTAGAAAACCCAAAATCAAATTTCCCAAAACGAAAGAGAAAAGAAGAAAGAAAGCGTTTTTGTTGTTTCCGTTTTCCCTTTCTCGTATACTTGTTTTTCACATTTCTTTTATTTCTCTTTCTCTTTTTTTGTTTGTTTTCGTTTATTTTCAGGAAACGAGAAAATTCACACCGACTCAAGCGCCGGGTCTTTGTTCCATTGGGAGAGCTCTATAAAGATTTAGCCTTGTCAATCTATTTTCTGGGTTTTCTTCATAGATGGTGATGTTTTCTCTGTTTGCATCTCTAATGGTGGGTTTTGTGTTGTAAATTTAGGGTTTTCAATTTGTCCACTCCCTTTTTTGTGGGCCTTTTGATTCTCTCCTCAAGGCTGTCTAGCAAGCGTTCATTCCTGTGAGTCTTGTTATTTTAATCTGTTCGTTTTGTGGCATGTGACACTGTAATGCATTTTCGTAACTAGGGTTTTGGTTTTGATTTTTTTGTGTGGCTTTTGTGGATTATTTGTATAAGAAATTGTGTTATTTTCTGCAGCAAAGGTATGGCCTTTGTTTCTAGTTTATCTGTTTTGTTGGATTTGGGGCTTAGCCAAAGTTTTGAATTCAGGATTTCGTATTTGGTTTTTTTTTTTCTCGTTAATTATAAGCTTATCATTTAGTTTTCTCGATGAATTGTGACATAGAGCCTCTATAGAATCTATAGAATTTATTATTATGTATTACCTTCAAATGTTTTTCCTTTTCTCTGCATGACAAGTATTTCTTGATGGATAATTTTTTTTTTTAATCAAAAATGTTGGTAGATTATGGTCTCTTTGTTTGCGCGTTGCTCTTTGCCAAGTTCTTGCGTCCGAGTTAATTTACTATGATTGTTTAGTATAATATACTGGTCATTATTTTGTTTTATTTTTATTTGTTCATATTATTTGCATGGAATTAGGAATTTTTTATTTCTTGTCATTTTCTGACGGAAGCATTATTTTTTATAGAGGAAAATTTAACTTTTATTGTAATGCCTTGAGTAGAGAACAGTTTTTCACAGTTTATTTAGCAAGAAGCTTATGGTATGCAGAAATTGTCGAGACCTAGAGACTTTCATTCTTATCGGGGAAATTGGCCAAATAGTGAACTTGGGATTTCAAAATTTTCTTCTATGTTATTTTCAAACCTTTATGTGTATGTTAGCTTCCGTAAATAGTTAAGTGGAAATATCTGTATCATTGCATTTTTTGAATGTGATTGCTTCTTGTTTGGTACTTGGTGGCTGCATTTTCTTGTTTATATATTAACTGAAGTTATTTTCCTTGTTTTTGTGTGGTTTGCTTTTTTTTTGGTTGCTGATATTTGTACCATTGTTGTTGTTTATTCTTGTGTTACTTTAAAAATCAGGATTGAAGGTGAGGTTTTAGTTGAACGAAGATGTCATCACCATATCCAATTCTCGATAATCGACCAATTGATCAATGGAAGGTTACAGAGTTAAAAGAGGAGCTCAAGAAGCGGAAATTGACAACCAAGGGTTTGAAGGATGATTTGATAAAGCGTTTGGATGAAGCAATACGAATTGAAAGGGCAAATACTGATAATGGTCTTAATGGTGATCCCCAACCTGTTGTTGGGGTGAAAGTTGTAGAGCCACGTTCAGGTTCTAGAACACCTAAAAGTATTGGTTCTGGTGGACGTAAAAGGGCTGAAAAAGTTGATGTTCCAGTTCAGATTGACAACCGCGCAGCAACCTTGGATCAAGGGAATATTCAAGAAGGTTATATTTTGGTGGATAAAGATGCATGTGCTATTGTTGAAGAGGGGCTGGGTCAATCAACTACTATGGAAACCACTGTGGAAACCAGTGTTACGGTCACCGAGAGTGTGGTAACTGAGGAAGTAGTAGTTGTGCAAGATTCACAGAACACTGAAGCCAGTAAGGGGAATGGGAATTCAAAACCCCTACTGGAGAACGAGGACCCAAAGCCCCTGCTTGAGAATGAGGACCCAAAGCCCCTGCTTGAGAATGAGGACCCAAAGCCCCGGCTTGAGAATGAGGACCCAAAGCCCCGGCTTGAGAATGAGGATCCAAAGCCCCAGCTGGAGAATGAGGAACTAGAGCCCCAGCTGGAGGATCCAAAGCCCCAGCTAGAGAATGTTGATCTAAAGCCCCAGCTGGAGAATGAGGCTCCAAAGCCCCAGTTGGAGATTGAGGATCTAAAGCCCCAGCTGGAAAATGAGGGTTTAGAGCCTACAGCCAAGGATGACATGCTCGGCTCTTCTGCTTCAAACTACCAGGTATCTGAGGTCAGCACTTTAGGGTCTGAAGTAAAATATGATTCTATTTCTACTGATTCTGTGTCAATTAATGAAACGATTGAACTAAAGGATAATATAATTGCTGATCATGTCAAATTAGAATTAGATATTGTTAAGCCGGAGATGGTGGACCCATCATCCAGCACTGTTGTTCCAGTCAGTGGTGATTCACATCCAATGGATGTTGACGAGCCACTTGAGGACAAGGCATCTCTCGGAGAGAAAGATGACAACATTACAAATGCAGACATTAGCAAGAAAAATGATAATGCGGA
The DNA here is from genome assembly GCA_018703695.1 of Prunus fruticosa. Lineage (NCBI taxonomy): Eukaryota > Viridiplantae > Streptophyta > Magnoliopsida > Rosales > Rosaceae > Prunus > Prunus fruticosa. Next base: position 28,103,608 of record CM031922.1, on the reverse strand, counting down.
TTTGGGGTACTCAGAAATATTAAATTTAGAGAGAAGTTCTGGAGATGATTCTATGGAAGAAGATGTGTTGGACAGTAAACAAATTGATTCAAAATATAGTTCTGACGATGTGGGAGATATTGGTGAGAAAAATGAAGTTCCTATTGTGAATGAGGAAAGTCGTGCTGGTATTGTGGGAGATGATATTGCTACAGACAAAAATGATGTAAGTGTTGAGAACAAGAATCATCCAGCTCTTCCTGCTGAGAAAAGAAAGCTTAATGGTAAGCATTGCAGCCAGTGTTTCTTGATACTATTATATTTTCAACCAATCTGTTACATTACTAACTGTGTAAACATCTGTGTGAGTTGGGATCCATAAAGTTTATGCATTTGGCTTCTGAAACATATATTATCTTCATGCAATTTCGAGCTATCTGCGGTGCATACATGTAATAAGGTCATGTGTATATCACAATGAACACATTTTTCTTTAGGAGTAGGGATTAATACTACCCACCCATTTATGACTTTTAATAAATAGTCAACTAGTCTCTTTAGTTTTAGTTGTTTCTTTATGTAATAAATAGGGTCTTGGAATACTAATGAACTACCTAAAAAAATAAGGACATCAATGTTTTATAGGAATTCTACTATTATTAATGTTTTTTTGGAATTTTGGAAATGTCTTTAAGGAGAAGTGAGAGTCATTCTTAGTGTATAAAGGGACAGATAACTTTGTGATGAATGTACCTTGATTTCCCTTTAGAAATTTTAGGCTTCAATGTTCTGCCTTTTACTTATTGTGTAAGAGGACTTTACCTATTTTCTGCCACTTTATTTCACTGATCTTATTTTCCTTTGTTTTTTGACGCATATTTTTTATGTATTCATATTTTGTAAGTTTTGATTACTTTTTGTTCCCCACATCTGCATGATTCCTGTACTTGTTTGGAATAATATCATATGTTTGGCTCTGTACATTGTTTTTTTATCCTTTTCCCCATTAAAGAATCTGGTATTAGTATGCCCTTTTTATTGGATAACTTCCCTTGCAGATCAAGCAGCAGTTGGAAGCAATGAGCCTGTAAAGAGGCGCAGGTGGAACTCTGAAAACCTTAAAGTTCCAGAGCTGCAAAGCCCTCTTCAAACACCTTCAGTCACACCCAAGGATACTTTCCAGACCCCCAGTTTGAAGCGTAGCTTTTCAAGATCAAACTCTACAATGAGTGAGGATGCCCCAAAGGAACGTGTTGGTGAGTTTTTCTTCGTTTCTTGTATCTGATAATGTCCAGCAACATATGGTTTGAGTCCTTATATCTTTGTTTGTTGCAGTTCCACCATCGCAGAAGCCTCCAACTAATTCCCTTAGAATTGATCGTTTTCTGCGACCTTTCACCTTGAAAGCTGTGCAAGAACTTTTAGGCAAAACTGGGAAGGTTACTGATTTCTGGATGGACCACATCAAGACTCATTGCTATGTTACTGTAAGACTCTCTCTCTCTCTCTCTCTCTCTCTCTCTCCTTCTCATATAGAATGAAACTCATCCCTTCCCCTTGAAATTACTGTGTTTATGCAGTATTCATCAGCGGAAGAAGCCTTGGAGACACGGAATGCTGTGTATAACCTACAGTGGCCTCCCAACGGTGGGCGCCTTTTAGTGGCCGAGTTTGTTGATCCCCAGGAAGTGCAAACACGGGTTCAGATTCCTCAGACTCCTGCTACACCTATCAGTAGCGGTCCTGCTGTACCTGTTGCCCCATCCACCACACAGCCACAGCCTTCACCCCGTCAACCTAGGCAGCAGCAGCAGCAGCAGCTTCCACCACCTCCTTCTCTTCCACCTCCACCACCTTTGACTGCCCCTTCCTCAGCAAGAGAACGGCTTCCTTTGCCTCCCCCACCTCCTCTACCAGAGAAACTTGATACACCGATTGTCACTTTGGACGATCTCTTTCGAAAAACCAAGTCAACTCCTCGAATCTATTACTTACCTTTGTCGGAAGAACAAGTGGCTGAAAAACTTGCAGCACAGGGCAAAAATGCCAAGCAGTAGGAGCACCGCCAGAGTCCATCCATGGCTGCTGTTCAGATTTTCTTTTCAGTCAGTCAGTATGTTAGATGTAGGGAAGTGTCTTGTAATTGCATGTTTAATGGATTTTGGTTATTATGAAATCTTGTTCATGGTTGAGAGGGCCTGAGACTAAGTGTTTTTTTTTATATTAGTATTAGAACCCTTATAGACTGAGCCTTATTTATTGGCTTGTGGATCCATTTGTATCTTCGTTTTCTATGGAAGTAGAGTTCCAATTTCATTTTACTTTAAACTGATGGAGCCTAAATTATATTGATGAATCTGGATTTTGAATTTTGGAAAATGGGTTTAGGGATGTTGCTTCCTAGGGTAATTAGGGTTGCAGGACTCTTTGGAATGAGAGTGCTGAGCACAACATCCATTGAAAACAGGTTTTTCCCTGTTTCAAAATCTTCTCATCATCAGCTATGCATTTGGGCAAACAGAGCACACCAACTTGGAAGCTATCATGTAATCGCCACGCGAACTTAGAACATCACTTTGAGTAGTCGCACGTCGAGGTAAAGAGTGTTCAATTTCAATAGACGCCGTTAATATCGAGGAATTCTGGTAAGACATTAGGGGTGGGCATAAGGAGAAAAAACGGAACACCGAACCGAACTGGTGAAAAAAAATCGGAAAAAAAACCGGTTAACCAAAAAAGTCAACAAATCAGACTAGGGACTGAACCGGTTTTAACCAATTCCAGTTCTAGTTTTACACTACACCACACGGACCGAATTGAACCGGACCGGTCATATATTTATTATTATTTTTTTACAAATTTTAAAAATATAATCCCATATTTTAAATGTTATAACCACTATTTTTCCAAGTTCAACTTCAAAAAATTTCTAAATGTATGAATTGGATTATTTGTTAATTTTTAAGCCAAAAAAATAAGTTATTTATTATAATTTTTTAATTAAAAAAATTAAAAAATAATAAATTAATAATCCTTTAAAAGGGAAAAGGGAACGGAAGGAAATAGAAGGGAACCAGCCGATTTTTGAATTTTTTTTTGCTTAAACCAGACCAAACTAGACCGAATAAATAGTACCAATTTCGGTTCCAATTTAAGACGAGAAAGGGACCAAATCGGACCGCACCCACCCCTATAAGACATGGTGGAGCAGGTGAAAAAGTTAGGGTGCATACCACCATCTGTTGGGCGTGTGTGCTAGGTAGTGAGACTGTAACATGGCCCGACTTATGTTGTAACTCGTTTTCCCTCTAATAAGGACTTTGATTTGAGGACCTTATTTTGAAAAGTTTTCTTGATAGTCTTTTGTCAGAAGGGCAAATTTGTGTTAAGGACTAGTTGTCATCCATTAGATATGCTAGTGGGTTAATTTTTTTATTTTTACATATACCATATATGTGATTCAATGACTGAGATTATAAATCCTTAATTAATCATTAACCCATTAGATATACTAGTGGGTTAATTTTTTTATTTTTACATATACCATATATGTGAATTAATGACTGAGATTATAAATTCTTAACTAATCCTTAACAAAAAAATCCTTAAGGAAAATTTGCATAAATACCACATGAACTTTTTGGCATATGCGCTAATACCACTTGAATTTTGAATTTTTATTTTTAACTACTTGAACTTTGTAAAGTGTTGCAATCCACCACTTATATCTAACTCCGTTAAAATTTCCGTTAAATTTGATGGCATTTCTGTCAACTCACTATAACTAAAAATAATTATAAAAAACATAATTTATAAAAAAAATTTAAAAAAAAAAACTAATTGCACCACACACTCCCTAGCCCCACCTTTTCCAACGCAAATTCTCCCCCTCACCCTCATGGGAAGCTAAAGATTCAAAACTCATTTTTATCTTTTTATTCAAAACTTTAAAATAAAATAAAAATTAGAAACTCGTCCATCATTTAGACCACCTGTGATATATACCATTTATATTAGATTTAATTTTAAGTTTTAATTTTAATTTAAGTGCATAGGCATAGCCATAGCATGCTCATTCATGGCCAGGTCGATGAGTGTAATTAGGTTTTTTTTTTTTGTTGGAAGCAAATTTCCCAATCCTTAATGGAGCATTCCCTATTCGTATATGATTAATGAGAAAAAAAAACATAGACCATATATGAAAGAGAAATAACTATTTATTTACATTATCCTAATTAGCTTATTAGACGGGTTAGGTCAATTGGCTAGAGCAGTGAGTCCGCCTCCTTATTAGACGGGTTAGGTCAATTGGCTAGATTATTTATTGTTAAAAAATAAAAGATGATTTTAGCTTATGAGGGTGTTTAGACTAGATGATGTGCTAACTGTTTGTTTTGGATCCAATGAGAGCCAAAACCTTAATCATAAAAGGGAGTGTAATTATGTAAGTGGATAAAAGAGGAGTGAGAAAATTAGCTCCTAAAAAAATTATATTGTATTGTGAAAACAATTGTATAAAAAGAAACAAAATAAAATTGGGGTAAATGTCTGCAGATTCGTTTTAGTTAACGCTGGGTTTTAGACCAAAAAAAACATTGAGTTACTCAAAACCGTTTGCGCCAATGGCCCCCCAAAACTAAAAAAACCTCTTTTTTTATCTGCAACTCTCTCTCTCTCTCTCTCTCTCTATATATATATATATATATATATATATATGTTAGAAGCGTTTCTCTTTGCCACTTCCCTGCAACAGAGAATAGAAAACCGTTTCTAGGGTTTGGCAGATTCAACAATTCTTCTCTGTCATCAATCGCACTTGAATCTCACGTACAGACTCTCATTCTTTAATTTGCTCAACGTCGTCGTATTTCTGGTCCAAGTACTTTCTGAAGTCTAATTCTCCTTTTCTTTTCATTTGCTCCAATCTTGTTGCTGCCTTCCGCTAATTGGAGCTGCTTCGTTCTTGATTTTCGGGTTCGAGTTCAAAAGTTTACGAGGTTATATTTGAAGTCCTGCAAAGGGTTTTTGCTTTTTTGAATTTTGAAGATTCTTTTTGGTTTTTCTTGTTTTAGTAAAGAACAGTGCTTTAGGGTATCTTGTTTTATGTATTTTTCTGGTGGGGTGGGTGGTGAGAAGGCATTCTTGAGGTAGGATATGAATAGTGTATTCAGTGAGCAGATACTTGCAGACAAGCTCTCGAAGCTCAACAGCACCCAGCAATGCATTGAAAGTATCCTTTCCTGTTAATAAATTAGAAAGTTCTTTATACCTTTTAATCTTTGGTTACATTCTTGGGTGCTTGTGTAATTGGTACTCTGAGGTAGCGGGTATGGGCCCAGATGGTAGCTACATCTCTGCTGTGAGAATAATGGATTTATAAGGTTGTATCTAAATTTCTCTGAATGACACTTACTTGATTTTTGCTCTAATTGATGAACAGTTGTCACATGTTGTGGAATTGGTAATTTGGCTTTTCATGGTCTGGTTTTCTGTTTGGATTATGCTTTTCTTGATGGGGATAAATTCGAATTATCTCTCTTTTGACGTAGTTTGCTAAAACGGGACATGGAAAGGTTAGCTGATTTTAAACTTTGAGTTGCTGCTATAGAAACCAATAAGGTAAATTCCAAACTTAATTGCTTGTGTGCTGTCGATTGGTTGGAGGAGATGGCTTGAGTCGACTGTTTTTACCATTTTGCTTCCTTTGTCAAGTTCAGCATTTTCAATGTTGTAAAGAGTACCCTTTTCTTTCTTAACGAAAGTTTGTTAGCTAATTTGGTACGTATGAATTCATGATTAAATTTTGCTTTAAAAAATAGGGGAAAACAATAGAATAACTTTCCAGAATTGTGGAAGAAGTCTATTGAATGGTTGATGAAGATGAACCCTAACTGGGAACTAAGTGATGGTTTGATCCTTGGAGGAGTAGGTGCACAACACCATTCATTTAATTCTATGAGTACCATCAATCTGCATATCAAGCTGGTTTGGTTTATGACTTACATTAGTGAAAACATCAAATATTTTCAAATGTTGGCTGGATGACAGTACGTGCACAAGATACATATGATTGAAGCCCAATTTGAATAAACTTTTGGCCTATTGCTCATTTATTTATTTATTGGTTTCAATTTTTAAACATTTTTTTTATAAAAAATTTCATTCAAGGTTGAGTTTAAAGTTAAAAAAAAGGTGCAGGAGTCTACTTCTTATTAACTTGAATGCATTCTGGAGCATTGTTGTTTAATGTCTAAGGTAAAACCCTGTTTCCTTGACTTTATAATAAGCTTTGTCACATTGGTGTATATTTCACCGAAGCAAAGCAGAACTGGTTGTTGCAACATGGGATAAACAGTTCCATAATGCACAGATGGTTCAGAAAGTTCCTCTCTTGTATCTTACAAATGACATCCTACAGAACAGTAAGCGTAAAGGAAATGAATTTGTTACTGAGTTTTGGAAGGTTCTTCCAGCTGCGCTCAAAGTTGTTATTGAGGAAGGCGATGATCATGGAAAGACTGTTGTTTCTAGATTAGTAAGTTCCTCCTTCATTTATTTTGTTTCAGATAGCAAATCCAGCAACTGATAGCATGAACCTATAGCCACTAATTTAAAATGTGGTGTTATACTAATAACAAATTTACAGTTAGGCATTGCTGTCACAATTTTTTAATTTCAATCTTGAATATTTTTCAAGGAAATTGTTATTAGCACTCCAAAATACTCATCCTGCACAGCTCCCTCCCTTTTTTTTTTCATTAGTGGGGAGTGCCAATAACATCTTCCTTTTTTTTTTTACCATAAGTAGGCGGACAAGTAATAGGTTTTGGGTATTTGACATATATCTGTTTGAACTTTTAACATAAATATTCTTCTCTCCCTCTTTACCTGGCCCAAAGAATGCTAGCTGACTCTACTTATATTTTAATCATGTGCACCAGTCTAACTGTAGGAATTTTTGATTGACTCGTTTATTAATTCCTTCTATGATGTACAAAATGGCTCAACTTGGTTTGCTCTCTTACAAATTTTTTAGGTTGGAATATGGGAAGAGAGGCGAGTATTTGGCTCTCGTGCCCGGAGCCTCAAAGAACTAATGCTTGGGGAAGAAGTGCCTCCACCCTTGGAATTCAGCGGCAAGAAGCGCTCACGTTCAGTCAGAATTGTAAAAAGAGATTCACGCTCTATCAGAACGGTGAGCATAAGAGCTTCTGTGATAGTTCCTTTTCCGTTTTGCTTCATTTTATTTCTATGTGACTACCATCTCTGCAGAACTAAGTCTTTTGTTCAACTTAATACATGTTCTGCTCCCGTATTTCTACTTATTTGAGTGATTGCTAACTTCATAATATTTGGATACCAGAAACTTTCCATTGGTGGTCCAGCTGAGAGGATCGTATCTGCATTTCACTCGGTGATCAATGAACATCCCACTGAAGATGCTGAGATGAGTAAATGCAAATCTGCAGTTCATCGTGTAAGGAAGTTGGAGAAAGATGTTGACATAGCCTGTACTAATGGTAAACTATCTTTGGTTATGACTAGAACAGTTGACTGGAAATCATTTTAGCTCTTTCTGAATTACGTCCTTTTGCATAAGGGCATTTAAGTCTTGCCTGATTTCCAAAATTGTGGCCTCTTAACCTAATTTTCTTTTTATCTTCAGCAAAGGATCCAAAGCGGAAAACTTTATCAAAAGAACTAGAGGAGGAAGAAAATCTTTTGAAGCAATGTATTGAAAAACTTAAATTAGTTGAAGCAAGTAGAGTAGCGCTTGTATCTCAATTAAAAGAAGCTCTGCATGAACAGGTATTGAATCAAGCCATTTAAAAAAAAATTGTTCATCAGGTTTCTAGTTCGAAAACACGCAAATAAGGAAGCATGTTGTGCTTCATTCAACAAGAAGCTTTTCATGTTGTACGCTTCTGCTAACTTTCTGGAAACTTTGTCAGGAATCTGAACTGGAGAATGTTCGGACTCATATGCAGGTATGCCCCTAATGATTGTATCTTTCAATAAGTTCTTGTTGTTGTTTGTTTGTGTCTTTTGTTTCTGCTTTTGTTTAGAGTTTTATGAGATGGAGTGTTTGCATGTTATAAAATTTTACCTTTGATCATCATGCCATAGTGTTTACTGGAAGATTGTTGGATGGTTATGTGGCACATTGTATTTTCATGATTTAGAATGCTATATTACCTCTTCTTTGGTAATTTGTAAGGTAACATCCACTTGGCCACCAGAAACTGTTACAAGAAGGGGTGCCAAAATTTTGTTGTGTAACATCCAAACCAAATGAGTTACTCTCCTCTTCCACAGACAGGTGCAAGTTTCTGGGAAGACCAAAATGAAAACTGGATACAACCTTCTCATCATTATCCTTTTGGATTAAGTGTCTTACTTGGGAAAGAGACACCCAGAATGATATTGTGTCAGTGGAGAAGGGGAGTGGCTATTGATCTTTGCTTTTCTCTGTTATTTTTCCCTCCTTTTTTCCCCTCATGGTGCAATTTCCTTCCGTTTTTATTAGTTACTAAAGTTGAACCCAGATCTGGGTTGTCCCCTAACCAAAGTCACTAGGAGCTAGCTCACATCTTTAAGACTTTAGAAGATGAAGTTTGTTCTTTAAACCTAACATCAAGGGATTTTGTGAAATTTTGTAATTACATGTGTGGGTTTGCTTGACGACTGATAAACTAGAGAACAGAGTAGAGAAGGAATGCAATTTCTGCCTTAACTGAACTTCAAAAACTTCACATTTTCTGCTGTAAATGACCCACTAGTGTAGTGGTTTGGAGCAATTGCTCCCCCAGGAAAGGTCTTGGGTTCAAGTCCTAGCATCCATTTGGTGTGGGTGAGTTTAGTATATTATCGTCCCTCTCAATAGGAAAGGTCTTCAAAAAATGTTTTTTGAATTTTCTTGGAATATTCATGTGTGAATTCGGTTGAACAATCACTAGTCAGACAGAAACTCCACATTGTGTCCTGTCCATATATTTAGGGTAGTGTGGGTAACGCATAAGTGGGCAAAAGGATAAATTAAGGACCTGGCCCATTTATGTCCTAACCTGCTTTGACATACCAAATTGCCACCCATGGTCAGAACTGTTGCAACGCTTCTTAATTTTCATGTTGGTTTGATTATTAGCGAACTGTTAGTTGATGAGTCAATGTAATTTTTTTCAAAATACATGCAAGTTGGTGCTAAAAATTGAGGGCAGATGTGGTAGCTGTTAACACTGTTGCTGTGGTTGAGAAATGGTCTTAATTTCCATTACAGCAGAAGTTGCTGAATTGGGGAAATTTTCAAAGCATGTATAAGTGAATGCTAAAAAAATAAAATAAAAAATAAAAAAGTTGTCTAACAAGCCTTGAGATTTGGTTCTGTTCTGAGCCTCTTCCGAGACTTTTGGTGTAGGAGTGCTATTGGTTAGTACAAGTTCAGGACATTTGTTCTTTTGTCAATACCATTCATTATAATGGAAGTCCAGTATTGTTATAAACATATAATGGGCTTTCCATTACAGTGGCTTTCCTTCAATATTAAACGACTTGAAGTGTTATATACTGTAAGTAGATCAACTATGGAGGAGAATTTTGGCATTGTGACTTTTGTGTGTGATGATGGCCAGCTCTCCTGTTACTATTGTTACAGTTCTGAGAAAGACTTTGTTGTTGCATGACCCTACACTAGGTTAGAGCATGTTTAGTTGGTCATGGACAAACATGTATGCTGTATAGTCCAATTGTATCATCTCAAATTTTCAGTGAACTTTGTGCTAATAGATGCCCTCATTCCCACTCTTAATATCATGCTTGCAAGCGTTGCATTGTTCTCAAGCTAGTTTTTAATTCTTTCGTTGTGATTATGAGATCATGCAAAAGAAATTATCTAGTACATCAAAGCATTTGACATGATATAAAATTGTTGTGATAAGTTCCAAGTCTACTATCTTTTGTCCCCCCAATTTATTGGACCTTGATAATATAACATGTGTGCTTTGTTGTGTTGTGTCAAGTAAAGAATACGAGTCTTGCTCTCGAAGTCATTAGGTCTCTATTTGTCTGTAGTTGATACAGATATAGGGATCGCTATTATTTAGCTTCATTATAGTAACAATTGACCAATGGATCATCTGACTGCTAAGCTGATATATTTTGACAAGTGTAGGTAGCACAGGCACAGGCAGAAGAAGCCACGAACATGCGGAAGCGACTCAATGATGAAGATTATGTATTTAAACCATCAAGTGCGACTAGTCCACCGACTGATGGAAATTCTAAAGGAGGACAAACACCTAGGAAATCAGCTGCAGCCATTGCAGCTTTGGTTGCAGATAAGCTTGCTGCTTCTAGTTCTTCTCAATTGATTATGACTTCTGTTCTTTCTACTTTCGCTGCTGAAGAAGCGAAGAATGCTGGTCTGACAAAGCCCTCCAAGTCTTCAAATTCATTCACATCCATGCCCAAGAGTTCAGGGACTGATACAATGTCCAAACCTGAAAGGTCCATGCCAGTTTCAGATGCCAATGTTTTTATGTCAGCACAGCCGCCTGCTGTGCCGCCAAACCATTCGTACCAATCAGCATTGGTTCCCCAACCTCAGAATCAAGCCCCCACCTCTCAAGGTCAATTTCACATGCTTCCAAACCCACCCTCCCAACAATATTTACAGCCAGCAGCAGGGGTCATGAGCTCATATGGTTATGGGAGCATTCCACCTTTGCCTCTAGGACCACCACCTCCCCCACCTCATATGGTGAGTCCAATGGTGCCTTTGACTCAACAGCCATTGCAAATGAATCAACAGGCCGTACAAATTACCCAGCAGCAACCAATACCCTTAACTCAGCAACCTCCAGCTCCTAGTTTCCGGCCGCTTCAGCCACCCGGAATGGTGTATTACGGTCATCCTCATAATGCACAGTGAATTTGAATTATTTAGGTAGACAGTATAACCAATGTGAAATTTGAATAACTTAGGTAGGAAGTATAACCAATGTGAAATTTTGAGGAAAAAGCATTTTGTGCCGAGATAAAAAAATTTGTTTATTCATTCGGGTGGCTTTGTATTTTTTTTTTTTCGTTTCTCTGAGATCAGCATTTTTGCTCAAGTTTTTGGGGTCAGCATTTTCTCTTTTAGGATCCAATTTAAATTTAAGGATCCCCTCAACTATTAAGCAATTCGAACTTACCCCCTTGAATTATTTCGTCTGCCAATTTAGTCCTTCTATTCATAATAAATATTCAATTTCACCCTTATGTCAAGTGTTCATCCACTTTTCTATTATAATAAGGACAAATTTGTAATTTTAAAACAGAGTATAAATTAAACCCCTTTGAAATACGAATTATATTTTTAAAAGTTAGATGAAAATCAACAAAATGGACAAATACCTATGTTGCACGTATGGGTACGGCGATATAAATACGAATACAAAAATTATTAGGATATGAGTACATCACTGATACAATGATTAAAATAATATAACAGAAAATTTGATATTTCATCCATAATATATATAAAAAACAATTAATACATATACTAAACAATTAATTGGCCACTAGGCAGCTATTTCCAAAATATAAGTCCATTTCGCACTTCCAACTTCATAAATATTTACCCATATACCAAATTAACCACACCATAGCTTATTAAAGAATATACAGCCATCTTGTCATAAAAATATATATATACAGCCATCCCCACCCCAATATTGCCAATTATCTAATTAACAACACATCAACTTATTAAAAGAATAAAAAAAAACCCATGGTGGCTCCACCAGTGCCTAGAGCTGGTGCTCTCTTCTCACCCCCGCCCCAGCACCCTTGGTTTTGGAGTAGGTTGAAGAAGACCCAGAGGAAAGGATCATATTACCCTCACTAGGGATAGATCCTGGAATTCAAAATGGCATAGGTTGGATTTACCTTACAATAAAATTCGATGGTACGAGTGAATTTAATTAATAACAAAAAATAATACACCTAGTTAGTGCTAAAATATGATAAGTCTCATAGATGAAAATTAGGTGTGGCAACGGATCGTGTTGTGTCATAGATGAAAATATTTATTTCACATTTAAAATAAAAAATAAGAGGAAACAAGGGACTACATTAATTTTAAAAAAATAAAAAAAATAAAAAGACAACAACATCATGTCGCGCTTCCTGATACCACAATAGGAGACTTTAATTTGGCCCTTTGGATCTCCTCTCTCAGGTTTTCTCGCACCGCTTCTTGAGGCTCATCACTTGAGCTTCCAAAGATCACTTTCTTAGGTTTAACAAAACGTGGATCTCCTCACCCACGTTTTTCCCCGAATCGAACCCAAGGCCTCTAGCTGCTCTTGCATGTCCTTAGAGTAAAAATCTACCATCTTTAATAGCTTTTGATTCTCTTCCAGCAATATTTCAAGCTCGGTGGTGCGTCTCCTCCGAAGTCTTTGCCCTTTCCCTTTTCAATCTCCTTATAGGACTCTGATAATCTATAACCAAATTACATTCTGCCACCAATTGACTTCTTAGCACTTGCACCTCATGGGATTTCACAATGAGGCGATGACCCACACTTGCGACTAACGCTGCACTTTGCACGCTTAGTGTCATGTCATCACTCCCCACCTGATTATCACCTCTTGTTCTAAGCACACACACATCTCTGGAAGTCACCAAACCCCTTGCAACTCTAATGGCAACATTGTTGTCAAGAAATAATGAGTTGTTTACAGTTATTGGTCTTCGTGAGGAAGTAAAGTAGGGTATCCACATTGGTGCAGCCCCTTGTCCCCATGTCTGTGTTGGCGGAGCTAGGTTTAGATCGAGAGAAAATGAGAATGAAAATGCCATTTTTTTTTGTGAGTTTGAGGAGATAGTTTTAGATCGAGAGAAATGGGAAGGAAGAAAATTGGGGGAGCTAAGGTTTTTTATTTTTTGAGTTGTGATTTTTTTTTTCTCCCCTTATTTCCTTTTATAGACGTCCATTATAACACCATTTTTTGATTTTTCCCGCGTTCCTTAGCTCTACACCCATAATTGCCGCTCCCTGTTTTTCGCTCCCTATTTTCCACCTCGAGCTCCCCGATAATGTCTTAATAATAATAATTTTTGAATACATGTGGGGTGACTCCTACCTAACCCCAAAATCCCTCCTATTGAATTATCATGACCATGAAAATAGTCATTGAAGTTCACCTTATTGAAGAGTCCCCACCCAAATGCCACATTAGCGATAGCTAGTTGCCCTAGCTCAGATAAAAATGTAGACGTATCAAATCCAAACGGGTCGTAAGTGGAACTGCGATCATAGTAGAACAGCCCATAAACACATTGAGCCGATGTTAGTTTGACTAAGGCTTGATGCGTGGGCTCTGCTTTCAAATTTGGGATGAGCTATCTCCATTAAGTTTTTTTTTCTTAAGACACTACATGGTATTACAAATATAAAAAAATATATAGTATGGGCTGTAGCCCAAACAGCCCACTATGTAGATCCGTGCCTGACCCTCACAATAAGAAGCATGTGTGGCTCAGGTGATTTTTATGACGGCAATTTGGATGAAATTGCCTCAAATTTAATGGTAAGTGCGAAATTGACTATTATAACAGAGTTCGAGTGCAAAATTGACGAAACAAATAGTTGAGGGGGTAAGTTCGAATAGCGTAATAATTTAGGACGGAAAACATCACTTTACCCTAAATTTAATCGGTCGGATAAATATCCATATCCTTTTTCCAACAATATTTTTGGATAATTATTATAGCCAAACATCGTAGTTGAGGTTATTCCAAGCTTGTATTAGAAAGGATCAAGAAGCACACCCGACCAAACAATTTAATCAGGTTCTTATGATGCATATCTACAACCCACTATCAGACCAAAAAAACAATCTACAACCCACTATTGTTTGTAGTTGAAAGTTGAAGGACCTTAAATCTTATCTGTACAGGTAGAAGAAAGAGATTCTGATCAGATTTGAAGAATTTGATCAAATATAGCTCATTTGCGTACCATCCTATTCAAATCTCCATGAATATCTTTCCACAAACACAACTTATACTAGGCAGTGAAACTCAAATCAAATGCAATCGAGAACCGATTGCTAGGCATTGACCACGCTCTTTTACCAAATATAACATTGTTCATATGCACTACTGAGGTCAAGGAAGATACATAAATCACGCATGAAATAATTTTCACTTGTAACATGTTACATTATTAACGAACATAGTGCTTTCTTCATGTATAAGGCGATCTTGATACATGTACTTTGTGCACACAAACAAAACAATTAGGAAACAAAACCAAAAAGAACGTAGGAGCTCAACATTTCATTGCTTTCTTCATGACAAAATCCCTTATGAACAGTGGCAGATGATACAAGATTGCGAAAATGGTAGAGTGGTGGCCATAGGAGAACCAAGCTAGTGGATTCTCCTTCAGAATGGCAGCCACAGTCCTCTTTGCAAAATCTTCAGAAGAGGTTGAATGGGGTCCTTGTGACATAGTTGCTCTAGCGCGGATTGCTGCTTCAAAAGGTTTGTATAATTTCCATTCAGGCATCTGGTTGTAGCCGGCTAAAGCAGAATTTCCAATGTTTGACCTAATAGCTCCAGGTACAACAGTGATTACATTGATCCCAAAGTGCCTGAGTTCCAATCTAATAAACATTGATATTTTGCAGATAATTAGTAATCATAAAAAGGGAAAAGAAAACAATCAAAGATGACAAAGCTGTACAGAATTAGTAAATTTAAGTGGCATGCCAACCAGCAAGAATTTTAAGAAAAGTATATCTGACATTCCCACAACCATATGTTAGATGGGCAGAGATCATTCCTTTGCAAAAACAAAAGTTCCATTAATTACAATCTATGTTGTTCCTAGTCTTAAACTTGTATACCCATACTTTCATTTTGATTGAATTGCGTGCTGAAATCAATACAATAAAATTTTAGACAAAATAATCATTTAAGAAATCCTGTTCTTTCTTGGCCTTCCATTTAAAACAAATGGCTAGGAATTTAGGAAATTCCCTTTTGTCATGTATCTTCTAACATTTTCAACAAGAATTTTGTTGATGCTGCTTATTCCTTTCATAAGAAGAGTGCTAGTCACTTCCTAACATTGAAATAACTCAGAAGAGTTTTATCCAAGCACCAAGATTTCAATTTTTTATGAAATTTATGGGGGAGGGGAAAACTAATAGATACGAACCAGGGTATCCTTTTGATGTAATTAGATATGAACCAAAGTCTAAACTGAGCATAAAACAGTATGTAATATGAACCACAAGAGATATGGGGATGCACAAACCTTAAAGAATCAGAAAGTGCTTGAAGAGCAGCTTTGGATGCTGTGTAAGCACCAGCCCATGGTCCAGGGGCCAAAACAGTAACACTTCCAAGATTTACAATCTTTCCCTTTTTCCTTGATGCCATGTGAGGGACAACAGCTTGTATCAACCTCATGGAACCTTAAACCATGGTCACAAAACAAGTACATATGCAATCAGTCATCTTGAGAACAAACAAAGGAAAATGCTAAGGAAGACAAATGAAAAATGTGCTGGCATCACTGCATGAGACGATCGAATATAAATGAAAATTTTAAAATCATTCTGAAAGCCTATGTAGAAGATACTGCCCATGTGCTTCATTGCCACATTTAGTGGTTATTAGAAGACCAGTTAAGCTCCAGTGCCACATTTAGTAAGAAAATAAAGGTTGAAAAACTAATGACAAAATTCCTGTTTTATACAGAACCTCTGCAAAGCTTTAACATGTTCATTAATCCAATACTATGCGATCGAAAAAATTCTGAGGATGCGGTCAATCAGTAATTGCCTCTAGGGTGTATTGTGGTGCCTTCAAATTTTTGCTGAGATTCTGTGGTTTTCAGTAGAGAGTGTGAGAGACATAGGGTTTGTGTATTTTTGCCAAGTTTCTCAAATTGGGCATATGCTGAAATTAGAATGAGAACAAATGAAAACTGATATCTTATAGCTAAAGGCTCACATGATTAAGAGAATGATATGCAGCAAATTTTAGACCAAACAAGCCACTGGGTAACAGACCTGCTTGGCAGTAAATAAAGGGAAGTTTTGGTGACCACACAACACACAAGTGGATGTGTTTGGATTTGTCAATTCCCCCTTTACCCTCAACAGCAATTTGAGCTAAAACCCATGTAGCTATACATAGAAAAGCAGGCAACAAACCAACAAACAACACAAATAGTACGACAAGCAAAAAGAAATCACCATTAGCAAGTACACTAATGTTAACAACAAAACTGGAAACAATGGAACCAAAAGAGAATATACTGAAAGAGAGTAAAGATTGTCCTCTCAATACCGTAAACATTGGTATTAAAAGTGTTTTGCAGAGCAGAGAGAGGGACTTCTGCAAGTGGACCTACACATTGCATCCCAGCATTATTGACCAGCACATCAATTCGGCCGTACTTCTCCAAAACACTAGACACCACATGATCCACACTCTCATCTGAAACCACATCCAGCTCTTGTAAAAAGAACCTTGGGTCCTCCTGAAGGTCAGCCATGGAGCTCAGTGACCTGCTCGTAGCCACCACCAGACAGTCCTCTGCAGCAAACGCACGTGCCAGGGCATGGCCTATGCCTCCTTGGGAGCACCCACTGATCAGAACCACTTGCTGCCCGCAGAATTCCATCTGGGTTTTTCTGGGATCGATCTTGTTTTGAAGGTGTTTGACGAAAATGGAAGCTCAAAGTGCAAGTGGGTATTTTGTTAATTACGAAGAGATGGGTATAATAAGCACGCATTTAATACACGTGTAGGTACCAAATTGGATTAAATAATCCAAGAGAAATCTCTCCAGATCCACACTTGCTGAACCAGTTGGATTAATCAAATCATGTGATTTAGTTACCAAAAAAAGTAAAAAAAATCAAATCATGTGATTTTGCCTAACACAAATTAATACCTTGGGACCATGCCTCATAACAAAATTAATACCCTTGAACCATATCTTAGACCAGAATTAATACCTTTAAACCATTTTTGGGTTTTAAAGGAATTTTTCCCCCGTATATATATTTTTCTAAGGGAAAATTTCCTAGTAAATGTAAAGCGATAAAGCACATGTTAACTACACTAGAATTAACCATTGCGTGCTAGCACATATGAATTTGGCCAGTTGACTACAGCAGTGTGTTTGCCTTTCAGTAAAATGTCATTTCCGTAAAATGTCACTTTTTTAAATAAATAAAAAACCAAAAGAAAGGAGAATTGATGATAGCGTACATAGAGTGCAAGGCAAGACCATGTCAAGTAATCAGGTGGCTAGTATAATGACTAGATTTATGAAGTATTCAAAGTGAGACTCGAACATGGAACTGCATAAAAAGGCTAACCAACAAGGTCAAACGAGCAGAAATCAAAGGTCCTTGACTGATATCAAACAATTTTCGTGACAGTCATCACCTATAACGTAGTGCCCAAAGAAAGTATAATCGTCAGTTAGAAAACCCTTTTTCTCGAACTTAATTATGTCTTTGTAGTCCATGAACTTCACTTTCGTTGGCAATATTGATCATGTGTTACTTTTTCTGTCAAATTTAGAGGCAAAACAATAGCTTTACCTTCTTTCCAATGGGAAAACCTTTTTTTTTTCTTGGACAAACACAAGTACATCACACTCATTCTTGCATAAAAGAAATTAGTCCGCTGATGCAACTACTTGACAAAAAGCCTCTCACATCTCTCTTCTTTCTGTGCACAAGCTTTCTGAGTTAATTAAAAATTGAGGTTTTCAATCAACAATCAGCATGACCATGACCATGGCGTATTTGTGATGGGAGAGAATTTCAGGTCAAATTTGAGCTGTCAGTCAAATCTAACGACTCTTTACCCACATGGCCCAGCTGAGCCATGCTCTTTTTTTTTTTTTGGACAAGCTGGTACTTGAATAAAACCAGAGTGCAAGAAAAGCATCAAATACAAACAGGCAGGAGTCCAATGACAGGGGACTACAAGCAAATGAAACATCAAAGTGAACATAGCTTGTGGATACAGACAAAGGAGCGCATCCTCGAAGAAGAAAACTTGGCCAAGTGATCAGCTGCCAAGTTAGCGGTTCTGGGAATTCAGGACCAATGACATTGGTGAAAATTACTAGAGAACTGTTTTATGGTTTTTAGAAGAGGGTATAATTGCCACATTCCTCTCGCAATGCTCCCCTGAACACTAGAAATCGCCTCGTGTGAGTCAGATTCGATTATCACATTATTCAACCCCTCATGGAGAGCTAACTTGCAGCCTTCCAATATTGCCAAAGTTTCAGCTTCAATTGAGGAGGATGCATTGGTTGGGCCTGAGAAACCAGCCAGGAAAGACCCATCAGCTCTTCGAATTATGACCCCCACACTAGCCACATCCATACCTTGCTTCCAAGAGGCATCCACATTAACTTTTACAAAATCAGTACATGGAGGCATCCACCGCTGAGATGGGGATCTATTTTGAGGAGGCAGCCTATGGATGACATTCTTGTGGGCCTGCGCATTAGTGAACTTTGCATAGGCTATTTGAGACTCCTTTATAGCAATTTCAGGAGAGGGTCTGCTATGCTCAAAGGCCATCTTACAACGCAATTTCCAAATATGCCAACATGTGATAGCGATTATAGATAAAGTCCTGCCAGAGTCAATGGGACTGCAAGGTAAATCACCGACTGTAGTAAGGAGCCAATTAGCAAAAGTGGAAATGGAGAACTTATCAATTCTCAGATTCAGCTACCCTCCAAACCAAATTGGCACCACCCAAGTGCATAAAAGAAGCATATGTTCCACCGTTTCTAGCTCATCGCAGCAAATGGGGCAAATAGGCGATGAACTAATCTTCCTCTTGAACATATTTTCTTTAGTAGCTAAGCAATTCCTGAGCGCTTTCCATAAG
Source organism: Prunus fruticosa (assembly GCA_018703695.1). Lineage (NCBI taxonomy): Eukaryota > Viridiplantae > Streptophyta > Magnoliopsida > Rosales > Rosaceae > Prunus > Prunus fruticosa. The sequence continues at coordinate 28,084,693 of CM031922.1, read as the reverse complement.
AAATTACGAATTTTTGGAGGGGCTTCCAGGTTCCAAACAAGCTTCCAAACTTTAGGATCAGTCACTGAGGAAGAAGATGAGGCCTGTCCATTAATATGATCAGATTCTTGCTGAAGCCAATGATACCCAGACCTCACGGAATAACTCCCCGACCTCTCAAAAGGCCAAATTAGTCGATCTTGTTCCCCAGTAAGTCTAATGCGAGAGATTACAGAAGCTTCAAGGTTCGATATTTGCTGCCTTACAGATGAAAGATCCCACTCCCTGGTGACGGGGTTGATGATTGTCTCCACAAGTTGATTAAGATCCAAAGCTTGCATATTCCTCGGTTGGATTCTGCCATTTTGGTGGCCTGGCAGCCACTTATCAACCCAAATTCTTGTCTGTGAACCATTTAGCACTTGCCAAAATGCACCCTTACAAATAATATCCCTCCCCTGCAGCAAGCTTGACCAAGCCCAAGAGGCGCGCCCTCCTTTTGTGGCCTCCAAGAAGCTACAATTAGGGAAGTACCGAGCCTTTAGAATTTGAGCCCATAGAGAGTTAGGCTCGTTTATAAGTCTCCAGCAGTGTTTGGTTATCAGGAGGTTGAACTCATGGAGGTTGCGAAAGCACATGCCACCATTGTTCTTTTGGGTATTTGGAATGTTTCAGGATTCTCTGCCTTTTACTTTATATATATAGATATACAGATAAGTCAATGTGTTAATATATTAATTTAGGAAAAAAATAAAAATAAAGGGTAGAATGAAGGTACAGCGCGCTAGATTTAGAAAAGGTAAGAAAGATATTAATTATTGTTGCCTTAAGTTTATTACAATAAAGGTAAGAAAAAAAAAACACACAGAAACTTGCGTTTATTTTTTCAAAACACTCCAAGTGAAACGACGTCGTTTCATTTAGAATTTTTTTTTAAACACTGCAATCGAAACGACGTCGTTTCATAACAATAAACCTTAAAAACAAACACGCGAGTCGTCTTCCTCGCAGAGTCGCAGCCAATTTGCAGACTCGCAAAATTTCTTCCGGTTCAGAAGTGTCCAGATCTGGCTCGCCTTGCTCCTCTTCGCTCCGCCCGGCCACGCCTTGTAACGCCTCCTTACGCCTTCCCCGCGCTAAACGTGCAACTCGAGAAATAGCCGACCGCCTCGGGCGATTTCCTGCCGCCTCGCTCCGACGCGCTCGCTGACGCGCGAGAAGGCATGCCTTTAAAAACACTGTTTAAAATCTTCCAAAACTCATTGAAGAGGTTGCTATTCAATTTTGCATGGTTCAATGGAAGAAAGTTCGGAACTTTCTTTCTTGAAAGTAATTCTGGTTTTATTTTGTGTCTCTGCTTTTATTTGCTTTGAGCTTCTTACAAGGTCTGGTTCTAGACTCGTAGGAACAAGTACTACTTTTTTTTATCTAGCAGTTAAGAGTTATCTAGCAGGTTGTCCAGAATATATTGTGCAGTGAATTTCAGTTTTGGGTTTAATTTCAACTTTCTACTGTGTAAATGCTACAAGGATACTTCAGCTATTTTCAAAGAGCTTAAGATTCTTTCAAGTTTGAGCCAAACCCTTTTATTGTATTCACTACCTCTGATCAAGCCAGGAAGCTCAGTAAGTTCCTACAGTTGCTGGTCTGCTGAGAACAACAACACATGGCGTGCAGATAATTATCCTTTCTTGTACTGATTGGGGGTCATGCTCACCTCTTAATTGATGTAAATTTTTTGAGGTTGCTAGTGTAGTAAAACCCAAAGACATGCAGATTCGATGGATTAGTTAACAGAGAACCTTACATCACACCTGGATTGAAGCTTATACTATTGCACTAAAACTCTGTTTTCACACACTAGTTACTTCTTGATGTTGCATTTACAATTTTATTTACAATCTGTCATTAAGAGTTTGTTGGTGTTATTATGATTTCTTTCTCCCCCCCCCCTCCTCTCTTTTTCTCCCAAAGATAGTTTAAGGATATTCATTAATTATATTTGTTTTTGTAGGTGAGTAGAGTCTTACAGCTGCACAATGGGTCGAAGCAGAAATAGAAGACGGAAGCAGCAGAAGCTTGTTAATCTGGATTGGACAGAGCTGCCTCGGGGTATCCTTGAGATCATCTTTGAGCGACTGACTGTGACTGATTGTATATCTGTTAGTGATGTTTGCAAAGCCTGGAGACATGTTGTTGCACAAGAACTTGCTGGTTGGCAAAGCCGTGGTGTGCCATGGCTCATGATGTCTGGCAAAGATAGAGAGGTAAGAACTTGTATTAGCATACTACAAAAACAACATTGGGACATTGTGCTTCCCGAGGCTTATGGAAGATATTGTTGGGGATCATATCAAGATTGGTTGATTCTAGTAAAACATATTGGTTGTTTCTATCTTGAGATTAGCTTGTTGAATCCATTCTCTAGGAACAAAACTGATCTTCCCAAAACATGGAACTTTTATCATAAGATTGTTCTCTCGGGGCTTCCCATCCTTGAAAACTATGTTTGCATGCTTGTTCATAGTCAATGTCGGGAGCTTTCTTTTTGGGTCCCAGGAGCCGAATCATGGCTTAAACATAAACTGGATGGTGAGCCATTTGAGGATGCTGTCTTCTGTGATGGAAGTTTCTATCTTATAAGCAATGATTATAACATTTGGCAGATTAAGTCTGCTAATATCTTTGCTAGCATTAGAACATATGATGCTTGTGAGGTAAAAATAGATTGTCATGAAGTAATAATGTCTGAGGAGCAGGAAAATAGTGGTGTGTTGAAGTATCTTGTGGAATCTTGTGGGGAGCTGCTTCTTGTTTGTAGGCTTTATAACACCAAAGCAGAGGCTATTCTTGAAACACATGATTTCAAAGTATATTCATTGGATTTTAGCCTGATGTCCTGGAAGAGGGTACATGATTTGGGGGATAAAATCTTATTTCTAGGCAAATGTTGTTCGCGGTCTGTTTCTTCGACGGAACTTGGTGTTGCGATGAGGAATCGTATCTATTTCTCTAATGATCATGCTGCTCCATGGTGGAACGAATGGGATTCCGATCATCTTTATGGAATTTCAGCTAGGCTTAATCTGAACAATGCTGGAAGAAAGGATTGGGGCGTGTTCAGCCTTGGCAATGGAATTCATGAGGACTTTTGCTTTCGTGGCAATCGAGACAGATGGGGACCGATTTGGTTAACTTGCCCCCAATGGTGGTGCTGCAGGAAATTGGCTGTTAACCGATATAGTAACTAGTAAATGTAGCTCATCTATGGGGATCGTGGGAAGGAGCTTATTTCACTTAGCATATCACAGGGAAGGAGCTTATTTCAGTGATTATGAGAGTTTGAAGATGCTCCATGTACAAGCTAGACGTGCAGCTTACTAGCAGCATACCTTTTGTAAGTAGAAAAATATCAAACATATTATATTATAATTAGTGAAACATGTCCCTGCGTGGTCGGTGCTTGCAGTAATTATCTTTTAGAATTTTGGTCGAATGCAAATCCCGCCTACCTTTACATTAACAAAGCTTTCTTTTATTCAAAGTTGTTTCGGGGAATTCTCGTCCCCGTCACCGTGCCCCTAGTGGGGGCTATCCCCATCCCCGCCCTGAATCCCCCATTTTTTGTATAAAATATATTAATCCTCTTTCAAAGCAGGACACTACCAGTGAATTGTGAGGGTCAGCCAATCGTGAGGGAGGGCTGTATAACATTCATATTGCTACACAACAGTTGCGGTCCTGTTCAGTTTGTTTATGCCCCTCGTGAATATCAATTCTGGCATAGTCGAGACTAGTTATATTTTAGGGGACTAGTTAGTTTAATTATCTCTGTAATTTTTTTTTTAATTCAAGTTATTAAGAGCACTTCCACCCATTTCATTTGTCATGGCAAAAAGCAAGGGGAGATTAATTTTATTTATATGTATGAGTTTAATAATAATAAAAAAATTGCTAGGTAAGTAAAAAAAATTATTATTAATTTTTTTGGTAATATTTTAGAATTTTTAAAAAGTTTTTCTTCACTGACGTCATCGCTCGAGGGCAGGAGCTCGGGCTCATCTTGCTTGGGTTGGTGGACCCCATATCTTGCCTGGGCTGGGCTTCGGAGGTGAAAGTGCTCTAAGCTCATAAGGGTGTCTTTACACATAATGCTTTCAAGCATGTGAGGGTTTAAAGTCATTGACCTAACACTTGCTAGATTACTTGTCTAGAAAGCTTAAGGAAGCTAGACATTACACATTACACATTTCACATTGTATTAACTAGAAAACGAAAACATGACAAAATAAAATAAAAAAGCCTTCTTTTTGTTTTAAGTCAGAGGTTGGTATGATTTGGAATTTAAGTAGTGCAACTCAATTGTGTTAGTTCGTACTGAACAATACATTTCCTCCATATATACATTTGGATGACCATACAACTCCAATTTGATTGATTTTTCTTACTTTTAATTTTTTTTAAAATAATAAAGGTGATCTTTAAATGGTGATTTCGTAAATGAACTGTTCTAATTATAATATATATATATAAAATGAAGATTTGTTAATCACACAAAGAGACGCAAATATTGCATCTAAAGTATTTTCCTTGGGGAAACTACGGAGAGCAGAACTAAAAAGTTTTGGTATTGAGATAGCTTAGAACGATCGCACAACATATAGCAACTTGTAGATATATATACAAGGTGAAAATGGAAACACAACCTAAAACTTGGAAACTTACAAAACACAAGTTAAACAAGAATAAATCACTTGAAAATCAACCAAGCATAAGCATTTGTAAAAACTTTAGAAACTACCATTCCACACATTAAGCCATGCACACTTCCTCTAGGGACGGGTAGCGTCCGGGGCCTGAAAATTCTCTGCATGGACCTTTTTGGTCCTCCCAGGTGCAGAGACTTTGCTCTCCTTTGCTGTACTGCTCTCTCCTTTCCCTCTAATTTCGTCTTCCTTCTTCTCCATTTTCTCTTTCTGTCGCTTCTGCATCACATAAACCCCAGCATAGCTAGCCCCAATGGAAGACATGGCTAGAAAACAGAAACCCAACTCTAAAAAAGTGAATTGTTGTGGTGGTATGAGATTTCCAAATTAGAGGAGTATTTATAGGGGAATGTGTGGTTCTATTAGCAAGCCATCACTAGCATTTGCATTTCAGAGCTCACTGTTTATGGTATTATCTTAAGAGCCAGTGATTAAACTGGTATTATCTTGTTTGTTCCAAGATGGTTAAGAACAGAAATAAATAGTGGTGCGCAGACCACATTCTTTCTAACCACTAGAAGGTTAAGTAGATGCATGTTATACCTATAATAAATTTAAATGTCGGTTAATTAATTATAAATTATAATTAGGATGACACGTTGGCAAAGCCACTAGTGCCATAAGAATGCCACAAAGATGCCACATCAGCTGTGTGCTCATGTTGGGGGAAGAAATGGAGGGTGCCTAGTTGGACATTAAATCTAATGCCGTCAATTGAAAGCCATGAGATCATACGTAAGACTAATGGGCCAACCGACTTACTCAGGCTGAGCCAAAAGCAGCTGCTTAAGTGTCAATCATACGTAAATGAGGTATAATCCAGTGAAAAAAGTCATTTACTTATAAATCAATGATTTCATATTTGAATTCTCACGATACGTTTGTAGTCCGTGTCCCTTTCCTTATAGTTTAGATTATCGCTTGTATTAAAAAATATTATAAATTGTAGGAATTCAAATATGAATCAAACACAAATAGTATGAGAAATATACATGAGGTCTAACCTAGTGAAAAATGACCTTAATTTGTAGACCAATGGTCTCAAGTTCGAACTCCCATAGTGTTAAGATTTTAGAGGGATGAACCTTTAGCCCACCACTAGCAACATTGATATTGTTCTCAACTTAACCACATGTTTAGTAGGTGTGACGTTTTATACAAAAGGCCTCAATTTTATTATGAGTGGACTCATTCATTATATGAGACTTTCTATTTTGTTAAGTTTCCGATGTGGGACTGTATGTATTCTTCAACACTCCTCCTCATGTGGGACCTTTTTTGTTGGACCACACATGCAACCAATTCCACATCGGTCACCTTTTTTTTATTTATTTATTTTCAATTTGGGGTTTGTTTGATTTGGGTTTAATCGGGCTTAGTCAACCGACCCGCTTTGATACCATGTTAAGATTTCAAAGGAATGAGCCCTTGGCCCACCACCAGGCAACATCGATATTGTCCCCAACTTAACCACATGTTTAGCAGGTGTATGGTTTTATACAAAAGGTCTCGATTTTATTAAGAGTGGACTCATTCATTATATGAGACTTTCTATTTTATTAATTTTCTGATGTGGGACTGCATGTATTCTTCAACACATAGCACATTGGTAGTGTGTGTGAGAAATCCCCTCCTCCTTCTAGTTTAAACTATCACTTGTATTAAAAAATATATACATAGAAAGAAAATAGACACTAGATTTAACATGAAAATCCCTCCGATATGAAGCAAAAAATCACAAATTCCGAAAATACTTCCACTAATGAAAATGAGATTACAAGTACTAGTCTCTCTCTAAATCTTTAGAGGAAGAGCACAAACTCTTCTTAATGAACTTTCTCTCTCTTACATTAAGTGGATGCATGTTATACCACTAAATGTCGGTTAATTAATTATAAATTATAATTAGGATGACAAGTTGGCAAAGCCACTAGTGCCATAAGAATGCCACAAAGATGCTACATCAGCTGCGTGCTCATGTTGGGGGAAGAAATGGAGGGGGCCTAGTTGGACATTAAATCTAATGAAGGGTTATCTTAGCTGTCAATTGAAAGCCATGAGATCACACATATAAGACTAACGGGCCAATCGACTTAATATAGAATTACGTTCTCAATTACACTACTATTCATGTTGAGCCAAAAGCATATGCTTAAGTGTCAATCATAGGTCAACGGGGAATAGCCCAGTGAAAAAAGTCCCTTAACTTATAGATTAATGATCTCATGTTCGAATTCCCATGATATTTTTGTAGTGTGTGCCCTTCCCTTTGTAGTTTAGACAATTGCTTGTTTTAAAATAAATTATAAATCGTAGGAATTCAAATACAAATCAAACACAAATAGTATGAGAAATATGGAAGGGAGCCAACAGGGTCTAGCTTAGTGAAAAATGGCCTTAATTTGCAGACCAGTGATCTCAAATTCGAACCCCCATAGCATCTTAATAGTGTGTGTGAGAAACCCCCTACTCCTTGTAGTTTAAGCTACCACTCATATTAAAAAATATAAATATAGAAAGGAAATAGACACTAAAATTAACGTGAAAATCCCTCAAATATAAAGCGAAAAACCATGGGACAAATTCCGAAAATACTTGCACTAATGAAAATGAGATTACAAGTACTCATCTCTCTCTAAATCTATAGAGGATGACTCAAGAGCACAAACTCTTCTTTAATGAACTCTCTCTCTCTCTTACACTAAGAGGAATGACCACGCACCACAAAAAAACCACATGTCATCCCTAATTATACAGCCAGCATTCTTCTAGAGAAGAGAAGAGGAAGGAAATAAACACCCAATACATAATTGAGGTTGCTCATAATACCAATGGCTCGAATTCATTTTTATTTGGCCTCATCAAGAAAAACAGCATCTGTATCAACATATTTTGTTTAAATGACTAGTTTATAGTACTAGTCATCTAAGCCAAGTTTTCCAACACGAACTTTATAATCTCAGTGGTTAGAGTCTTAATAGCAATCATACACCTCTAGACTTGTTTTTGTAATTCCATGTTCTGATGGTATTCAGTGGGATGGTAATCATGGCTATATATCTTGTTCCAACGAGCCATTACTTGATAGATATTGTCTACAGACTACAAAAGTGAACTCATAACAAGGGACTAAATAGAAAAAGAACGTCATACACCCGCCTAGAGCATATCCAAAAGGAGTTTGGAGATGTTAAATTGCCACGAAGATAGGAAATGGCAAAAGTTAAAGGAAAAAATTATTTAGTAATTTTAACCGAGTAGTCAAATCTTATATGAATTGGAAAGCTAGAAGAAAAATGGCATCCCATGAAGTGTGATGCCAAATATTATTTTAATATTTTTTCAGTCATGGGCACCACTATTATATTTATTCTCTTTTATAGGTTTATTGATCATATGGATCTCATTTACATTCAAAAATATAAAAAAATAAAAAATATGTAATTTGGGATTTCGGTTGAAGTTCAAAGCTAAATTTCAAATTTCCGAGTAAGTTATTAAATTCAAATATAACATTTTGCATGAAGGAAGATGCTCTTAGCAGCACGACAAAATGGGTCATTTACGGCGGATGGAAAACGTCGTATAAGGCACCAACACCATCGTTAAAACCCATATGTGACGGCGTTGCGACGGAACTTCACATGTCGCAACTACTTCAGAAACTCACGGAGCAAAGCTTCTTCCACTTGTACTTGTAATAGATATACAAATTTAGAACAAGCATAACCTAAAACTTGGAAGCTTATATAACCTAAATGTTTAGAGAATCAATTACAATTACAATAGTACACAGAAATAACCAGCAACAGTGGTGTCAATTAACCCAGCACCATGATCACTTACAAGTTGAGAAACTCACAACCCACATAATTAGCCACATTAATTATGTCCGGCCTCCACCGGACTATTGTTCGGGGACTGAAAAGTTCCCGGATAAACCTTCTTGTTCCTCCCATGTGCAGAGACTTTGGTGTCTTGTACAGTACTGCTCTGTCCTGATCTCCTTCCCATTTGCTCTAGCTTCTTCTCCATTTCCTCCTTCTGTCGCTTCTGCATCACATAAACTGTTGCATAAGCTGCTCCAATGGAAGACATGGTTGGAAAACGAAAAACCAATAACTTAAAAAAGTGATTGTGGGTTGGAATGGATTGGATTGGTTTGGTGGTTTTAGAGGCTCCAAAATTAGGAGACTATTTATAGGAGGAGGAGAATATGTGGTGGCCTGTTGAGCAAGGCATCATCACTAATATGTTTGTGCCTCAGACAGAGAGCTGACTGGTTTTGGGATTAATTTAAGAGCCAGTAATTAAACTGGTATTATCTTGTTTGTCCGAAGATGGTTAAGAAACACAGATAAGGGAATTCTGGTGCGCAGGCCACATTCTTCTAATTCTAACCACCAGAAGGTTAAGTGGATGCATGTTATCTATAAAATTAAATTTAAATGTCAGTTCATTAATTATAATTAGTCTCTCATGGCAAAGCCACTAGTGCCACATCAACTGTGTACTCATCTGAGGGAAGAAATGGAGGGTGCCTAGTTGTACATTAAATCTAATGAATTATACTTGTTATCTTAGCTGCCATAGGACTAACCGGCCAATAGACTTATTAAAAGATCAATTGCAGCATGTTTGGAATTAAAAAAGTCTTGGCCGCCTCCCCTTTTTGAGTATCGCGGTCTCTCATTTCATCCATTCTTTCTTCAAAATTATTAGTTTATTTTGTGATATGGAAACAGTCACTGTGATAGTCACTGTATTTTGGCCCACATAAACAAGGAGTTGGCTCCCTTCGACATAGTTTGGAGCTCTAAAGAGGGAAAGATGTCTGGTTGCGTTGAGTTTGGGTTTAGCCAATGCTATACTATATGTTTAGCTAGTATGGTGCTATGATTTTCTTTGGGTTTCCCGGAAGATGTGGAGCTCACTTGCTTTGTACTTTTATTTGCGCATCAATAATATACCATCACTTATTTTCAAAAAAAGAATGGGTTGGAATTATTCCCAATTTCTGCTCTAAGACATGGGTATTGAAATTATTTCAATTCATGACTTCCCATGTGTTTAACGTACATAAAGAATAAAAAATTTACATGATAATATTTATAATTTCAATACCCTCAAAATTATAACCCAATCAATTAGAGAGAGTAGATCCAATTCACATTCCTAAGTTTCCCTATTCATAACTTCCCCGTTCATAATAAATAATTCTTTTAATATAGTTATACTTTTTCTTTTTAATATTAAAATATATCTCGAGTTCATTCCACTAAAAGAAAACCATTCAATTATTCTTTTAGAAAAAACTATCTTTATTAATCATGTATAAAGGGAAAACTCAGTGCTCTAGAATCTTCATAGAAATCATACCTTTCATACTTATTTTTGGAATTCCATGTTCTGATGGTGAATATTCAGTGGGTGGCACTGGCAATCATGGCTATCTCGTTCCAACAACCCATTTTTGTCCACAAAAAAGACCTTACAAAGTTCACATAATAAAGTGTCTGAATTTTGTCTCTCTATGCATATCACGCGGCGTATGCCAGCCTTGCACACAAAGGCATGAGACACGACGTCGTGTTTGTATGCTACATTTCTTCTTTAGCTAGCATTCGATTTTTATGTTTATTTTTAAAAAATATATTATAATTTCACTTATTTTGTCAATGTTTCATTAAAATAAACTTATTTTATTCATTATTAGTTTATTGTTTTGTGACTACCAATACATGTTTTATGCAGAATACAAAACCTGTTAACTTCCCTCATAAAAATAAAAATAAAAAAGTTGGGAACTTCTTCCACACAGGAGAGAGAAATAATATTACACAAATAGCTAGAGTTAGTGACTATTCAGCATTATTTAAACAAATTATGTAGCTCTCAACTTACAAAATAATGATATTGAAAATAAATCAGACTAGTACGGCAATTGGGGGATTCTCTTTTAATATTTTGAAGAGAAAAGACCAGGAGATCAAAGAGTTAGTGGGTAACTCTTTCAGCTTTTAGTTGTACGGATATAAATAATATAATATCAAACAATATCAATAATCTTCTCTTTTGAGCCTAGTCGGGATCAAGTTAGGGCCCACAGCCATAATCAGGAGTATATAGAGAAACACGAACACCAAACCAAGCAGAAACTCACTATTCTATATTTTAACCCAGATTATACGTTTCTTTAGAAGCCCAACTCATAGATATGCATAAATATAACACCATATTAATATTATATTTCACATATCAACCACTACACTCAAGGGGAGAGGCACATTGGGACCAGTGCAGTCCCAAATCCCACCCAGATTTTATTAATAATTAAAAAAATAACTACATGCATTGTTGTAAGGAAGCTCCAAAATGCATAAAGTGGTAGGGAATGCTAGTATTGAGGTTCAAAAAAGTCACGGGAAGTCCGAAGACATTTAAAGCTCAATATAACATATAATATTGGTCATACGTTAATTCAAATTGTATTTTGGGAATTAATTTATTAAATAAATATAAAAATAGTGTACATGCCATGCAAAACCAATAATACATTTTTCCTATACCGTTCACCTACCAATCTCACATGAACCTAAGTCATGTTGTTTACAGGGCTTGCACGAAGGATTGTGGTGTGGAAGGTTACGGAAGTCCACAAGCCCACGGAAGCTCTTGAATAACGGAGACTTTGGGCTAGCTATTCGGGAGCATCAAAGTCCAAGCCCATTGCTTGGAGTTCTCCAATGTAAGTGAGCAAATGATATATTCCTTTAAGCACTCCCTATTACCCACTAGAAATAAGTCAATTCTGACACTTCCTTTTACCCATAGGAAATAGTCATTTTCCAATGCGTAGCTTTACTTGTTGGAAATAAGAATGTCCCAATGCTTTCTTTTACCCGTTAGAAATAGACTAACTCTAACACTTCCCTTTACCTATTAGAAACTAAAGAGAGCCTTCACCTATAAATTGGGAGGCATTGCCCAAGCAAAGTCAACCTCTTTTGGTTGCTGCAAGCCTCTCAACAAACATGAGAACTCACCTTTCTTCAGTCGCTACAAGAATTCTAGTAGCCATCATAGTCATACACTCATGGTACCATACGACACCTTGCGTATGGCAAGCGCGGGTTTTGTTGAGATATTGGGTTGCAGAAGCGACGCAATCATTGCACATCTCGTAAGTAACATTCCCACGACATAGGTAGAGCCCGTAGGTCTTTTGGGTGTCGTTCCCCACAGTGGAGTTGGAAAAGATAGCTTTGAAGGCTGTGGAAGAGAGGATGGAGAGAAGGGAATTAAGGTTAATCTGAAACTCAACATCATGAGTTTCGCTTCCAACACAATAGTGGTAGAATGGGGCGCCCTCATCTGGGCGAACATGTTGTAGCAATTTCATATGTTAGATGTTACACCAGTGGCTTAAACAGAACGCTTTCAAAGTTTGTATGAGTCTTTCAGTTCCCTCCTTATCATGTAAGTATGAGCTTCTATATTCCTGTCAATAGCACTGTGATTTGACAGAAGAATAAGTATTTCCTTACCAGGAAGGAGGTAAGTAGTATCTTTTTTTCTTCCTTTTTTTTTTTTCCCCTCTTGTTATTTAAATAGGCTACTATTACTAGCTACTAATAGTTGGATTCAATGATGATGTAGAATAATCGAGTCTCACAACATATTAAATCCAATATTTGAAGTATTCCTACAACATTTTAATTTGCATCACATAATATCATTCAGAGATTACGTATGGACACAAATGAAATGATATAACGTAACATTAATATCAATGGCTTTTTCAACATACTGAAGAGCTAGTTATGTCATGCATGGTTTGGGACTAAGCTCTAGGCTATAAATTAATGGATTAGATGATAGCAGTTGCGTTTGATTGGAACAACCTTACCCATCATTAGCTCACCAAATCTAATTCCAGTTTGGATTTAATTTCAAATCAAAATGCTATAAATATTTCAACGCAAATTTGTCTTTATAAAAATATAAGTGATATAGAAGAAAGGGAAACATGATCTAATTACTAGCAGGATTAAGATATAAACAAATCAAACAAAATTGGGAAGCATCACAGGTTTCTTCTTGATGATTTTATTTAGGTGCTCTGAAATTGGTACTTAGGTGACGATGGGTAAATTTAAATGCTATTCAAGTGGACACAGCGATCTTCACTCATTTAAACCTTGACCAAATATACTTATGACTAGTCAACTGCTAGTCATGAAAAACCATAACCAATAACACACACAGTGCATAACAATCTATACCTGCAAGCCTAGAAGATTACTAGTGACAACCTAGACACTCAGAAGGATCCGTCAATCTAGGCATCCCCTGTGCTAGCAACAACTATGGTGAAAGTGTGTGGAAACATCATAATCAAGTGAACAACAAATAGCAGATAATGATGACTAACCGCAAGAACACAAACCCAGAAAATAATGAAGCTGCAAACCAGAAATTACTCACCCAGGAAACCCACTCCTGGGAAAAACTGGGGATCATCAACCGACCAGGCAATCCACTAAACAAAGAAGATTCTTATAAAGAAACACAAGCAAGCTCAAGAAATTCTAGATCTATTTAGGAAGACAAGTTATACCTCCTTTGTGCAATCTTCTTCTCCAACTTAGCAAAACTAGTAGCTTAGTCCTTCATGGAAATGACAGCTCATTCTTCAGCTCTTTCATCCCATGGCACCAACTAGCCAGCTCAAACTCAATAGAAACCAAAATTTGGATTCAAGGAAAAATGACCAATTTTTTCAAGAAACCATACTCTTGAAGAAACCAATCTTGAATTTGACCTAGATATATATGAGAATGTGTTTGTTCTAGCTAGATGCAGATTTCATATTTCAAAACCAGTTTTAAAAAAATCAATTTAGAAAACTCATAGATGAAAATGGTGGTTTTCTCTTGAGGAAGAAGAGATAGCAAAAGGATGGGAAAAACCTTTTCAAACCTCACCTCAAAGTTGACGGTTGCCAAATGAGGAATCATTTGGTTTTTACCCAAAAATTCCTAGGTCATAAAGTACACATAGCAGCAGAGAAAATTCGCAGAATAGGACAAAAAAGGTTTGTTATGATCCAGCTGGAAATCCTATTAATGCAAAGGATGACCAGTCATACGAAAACAAGTTTGACTAGTCATAATCTTAAGAAATCTAATGAATGCAATATGATGCAATGCACAAAATACCTTTTGCCTATAAGTGATCTTTCATAAGATAGCAGCCAGATAAGAACACTTAGACAAACTATTCTTAATCTAAACTTGAGCTTAGCTGATTACAATGTATGTCCTATTACAATATTGTCAAGGGAAGCCAAAAGAAATACTCAAAATGCATACACTTAACATGCTCGTTATCACAAATGTATTTTTTTTATAAAAAGCACGTCACATTTTGATCCCTATAACTTTTAAAAATTAGCAAAACAACATAAATTGTTACGCTACATGACCTATTCATCCGTCAAACTATCAAGTTAATTACAACTTTTGTACATAGTATTCGGTGGAATTTTATTTCGCTTACTTAGGAGCATGGTTGATGCCACAGGAGCCAAGAGTGGGAGCAGCCGTAGCTTTAGAATGGGGTCCTGCCCAATTCAAGTTTTTTGACAACTAGAAATTTGATGTTAATTTTTCGGCAAAAGTTTACTTTTGGTCTTTATAATTTGTCGGTTTTACCACTTTGGTTCATGTAGTTTTAATTTTATCAATTTTATCTTTATAATTTCAATTTTGAGCAATTCAAGAACACATTTCAATTTTTGTCAAAATTCCTCTGCCTCTGCCATTAACGTAGGACATCTTATATCCCTCTGCAACAAAGATCGCGGTTCGGCTCTCTGTGCACCAATTTTAGAGCCCCATATACAGACCACCATTAGACTTGCCCTCTTTCTTTCTTTCTTTCTTTTTTTTTTTCTTTCCAAGGTTTAATTGACTTTTTATCTTTTGGTTTAATGAGTGTTGCCCTTTAATTTGGCTAAAATGTATAACTTGTCCTCCATGTGTGATCTCGGTGAAGGAAAGCCATTTTAATATATATGTTAGCTCCTCCCCTAAACATGGATGCTGCTCCGTAATTGGTTGCGTTTTATCAATCAAGTTTACATATGTAGTTTTTTATTTATTTATTTTATTTTAGAAAACATATATATGTTGGTTAAATAAGTAAGAAACGTAGCATCTTTATGTTGTGATTGGATGAAGGATATAATTTTATGAAAAGTTTGATCCTGCGGGTCTTCGGAGTGTTCTTATGTCTGCCATCTCCAGATTTTTGTAAAGCTTCAACTGTTTTCATGTTATGATCAGCATTCAAAAAAGTGGAAATGCACAGGATGTGGTTATATAAATTATTTCCAGTATTAATCAGAAGAAATATGATGAAAGAAAATAATTGTTACATAGTATGGTTTAATTTATTACATTTTCAGTCTCACACAAATTGATTCTTTTTCCCCTTAACAATTGTTTGTAACCCTCAAGAAACCTAGCTTCTGCAACTTTTGCAAGAAGTGTAAGTAAGCAGATTGATACGAACACAGTCCACGCATGACGCGTCATTAGCATGGCGGAAGATCCTTAGGCGGAGGCAGAACAGAGTGATCTGATCCTGGTCCATCTTCTACGACAAACGCTGTTTTCAATCCCCATCCGGTATGAAGCTCCAAATGACAGTGCATGAACCAAACGCCTAGACATTCAAACAAGGAAGCAAAGCTTATAATAAGTAAATAACCCACAAGCCTCTCAGTATTATATATGAGTGAATTCTAACTTCTACCTCTATGAATATGATAGATATGATAGTTTTTTTTCCACTATCGTCAGTAAATGTGGTACATGTAACATTACTCGAAAAAATGTTGCAATTATTATCATACCTGGATTAGCAGCTCTAAAGCGAATCGCAGTCCAACCACCTGTGGGAACTCCAACTGTGTTTCTCTCAACAGGATCAACCAAGTTGTATTTAGCAGGGTCCTTGGCAGGATCAAAATTCCCAATCCCGGTTCCAACAACAAAGAAGTTGTATCCATGGAGATGGAAGGGATGTGACTCAACCGTTAGAAGATTAGTGTCCTGCAACACCAGCTCAACTGTAGAGTTGAAGGCAATCTTGCTCAGCCTAGTCCCTGCGGAAGTCCCAAGATTGGCAGTAAGTGGTGCACCAGTGTAATTGAAAGGAGTTTGTGGCCTATCAGGGAAGTCAGTTTTAAACACCCCTTTGAGATTGAAGTAATGGGCTTGTAGAAGCCCAACCTGAGGCATCTCAAAAGAGATATTGTTCAAGGAAGCAACAAATCTTGTTCCATTAAGGCAAGTTGGGCATGATTCTTTTCCAAAACCAATGGTGTAAAAGAGCTTTCTGTCAACTTTGAGAGGAACATTTGCTGGAAAATTTGGAGTGTTTAAGCTCTTGAGTTTCTTATTGTAGCTTAGAGCAAAGGCTGTGTCATTAGAGACAGGCAGTTGAGGAAGGCTTGGTAGAACTGTGTTGGGGATGCCTCTGTATTGGAATATTCCTGTGGCTATCTTGTTGTCTATGGCAACTGGAGCATCCATGAAAGGCCTAGCAGCCATGAAGTATCTGCCTGAAGCTTGATTGGCTTGGACCAAAACATTTGTGGTCTGGCCAGGTGCAATTAGTATGGCTTCAGTAGTGAACGGTTTTGTGTACACTGCATCAACCTCCACCACTGTCAAGTTGTGACCGGCAATGCCGAAGAAAAGTTCATCGTTGAGAGCGGCATTGATAATTCTCAGGAGATAGGTCTTCCCTTGCTCAACCTCCATAGCATAAGTATCTAAAACAAGAAAAACAGAACAAAATTGAAATTAGAACTTTATGAAAATTGCATGGCAACCACCTTTCGGGTTTGGACTTAATCCCAAAATGTCATATACTTGTATTTTCTGTGATTATGTTGTGCTTACGTTTCTCAGAGCAAGGAAACAATGGCCCTGGCTTCCCATTGATTGTGTGTGCATCCGAGGAGTTTGGTGGCAATCCCAAGTTGTTTGCTTTGTTGACAAACTCTTCCACATTGCCATTCCACCATTCCCCGAGAATAATTTCAGCTTCCCTGTATGGTTGTGGGAAGGGAAACGGGATGCCTTGTTTAGGTAGGATGACAATTGCACCATAGACAGTAGCCCTCAGCCAAAGAATGTGTGCATGCCACCATAGAGTTCCTCTTTGGCCTGTTACATTGAAGTCATAAGTGTAGCTACTTCCAGTCTGAATTGGACATTGTGTTACATAAGCTGGTCCGTCTGCCCAACCGTTTCGATATTGCTTCAGTCCATGCCTGTAAGAACATATATAACTCAATCAGCTATAAGTTATGACATTTTGCTATATTTACCTAATTTTGATTTGATCACTTGTTTGTTTGGTTAATTTAGTTCAACTCTTACCAGTGAATTGACATGTTGTATTGAGCGTGGTTGGTAACATTGATGAGAACTCTGTCTCCTTCCCTGACATAGATTGTAGGCCCTGGAAACCTTCCATTTATAGTAACAATGGGTTTTGCATGGCACAATCTACTCACATTCTTCACTTGGACCTGTGAGAACACAGAGGATGTTATTAACTGGAATCCATGCACGAAGTACAACTTTTTTCAAGACTGTGTGTGCATGTAAATGATATTAAAGCATTTGAAACAACTCACATCAAATTGGTATTTCTTTATGGCAGCTTCTGCTGGAGAAGTGATAAAGCCCAGAAACCCGAAGCAAAGAAACAGCAACCCAGAGAAGAGTCTGTTCCGGCAACTGCTAGCCATTTTTTTCTCTCTGGTGATCACAATTTCACTTGTGGTGTGCTTATGTGATGAAGCAAAGAGGCAATGAGGCACGAAGACGAAGATGCCAAATATTTATATGAATGTGTACAGGCAAATATGCGCATTTCTTTTTAGTTTGTTCAAGGAGTTGTGTGGCTCATTAATTAGGTAGGAATTGTGAAGGGGTTGTACATGAAACCTTGTAAGCAAAATACTGATAAGGACTTCGCATTGCCTTTGACTGACTTAAAGTTTGGGATTGCTAAACCAAGGACAAGATTTCAGAAACCTCATGTTTTTAAAATGGGCCAAGGAGAAGATTTCAGAAACCTCATATTTGAAAGGTACATTTTTTTAATATATGCACCAACCAAACCGAAACCCCGAATGCAGAGCTATAAGCCGTGCTAAGCTTTACCTTCAAGGCAAAGTAAAAGCTTTAAGAATTCGGCACCGCCCAAAGGTTCTCTTTGTCATCCAAGTCATATAGTTCTTGCAAATTGCAATCTATGCAATGCAAATGCTTCACTACTGCTATGCTTCTGTGGGTCAAACGTCGTTTTCCAGAGGATAGCTAGGGTGCTCTCTACTAATCATATGGGCCTCTGGTATATCAGAACCTATTATATATATATATATATATATATTGTATATGGTTATATCACTATTTTCTTAATCATGTATGTGTGTATAAATAAATAATTGAGTCACAGAAAGAGCTTACTTGTAAGCTTCCTTGGTGTTTCTTTGATATCAGATTTATGGTTGTTCTTGCTTACTTTGGGGCTGTTTTTATTAAGGCACTTTGGAAAGAGGCTTCCTCTTGCTTCTAGCCAACTCCACAAGGGAAAAACAAATGGAACAAATACATACAAATATATATATATATATATATATATATATATATATAGAGAGAGAGAGAGAGAGAGAGGACTGTACAGATATATACCCTTATTGAAACCGAACTAAATGACTAAACTATAAAGATTTAGTTTGTGACAATTGGTTCGGTTGTGACTAAACTCTATAAATTCCTGAGCCTGTGACAAAACTAATTCGTGTAAAATTGCGGAGGATTTGACCAGAATGAAATTGGCAACGTCTCATCAAGTAAGGATGGTTGAGCAGCCTCCATAAACTGCTGAGGAACATTATAATTCACTCTGTTTTTGTGTCATCATGTCCAAAGCTTTCTGCTTTTCTCAATGCCATTGATTTATGTTGGTCCGAAATTGCCTCTCCACTTCTCCGATCCCATCGAAGCAACATTTTCTTCTGTACGAAAACCTGAGACTGCATCCCCCATTCACCAGTTGAACTAGAATAATCACTTGTCCCAGCTGACACAATTTGGTCAGCTAACCCTGTCATGGTGCCATTGTTGGAGCAATTTGCAAACAGCGGCGGATCAAGGAATTTCCTCTTCGGGGGTCAACGTATAAAATCTCACAAATTTTTTTAGACAAATCTAGAATACACCATATTATTATTAACCAATCTGCAAAGATTGCTTGACGAAAAATGTGAAGAAAATTAACACAAAAACCAGACTAGCTAAGTATAATAATAAAAAAAATAACACACACAAAAACTAAACTAATTAACCAAAACATTCTTTATTGCTTAATTAAAGCATACAAAAGCTAAGGACATACAATAATCATTATTAATTAATTTAAAAACATACAAAAGCTAAGTACATGCAAGTTGGAAAAAAATAATAATAATAACATTATGGTGAGCTTCATGATTCCACAATAGAAGACTTTAGTTTAACCCTCCGGATCTCCTCTCTTGGGTTTTCTCGTACCTGCTTCTTGGGGCTCATTACTTGAACTTCCAAATATCACTTTCTTAGATTTAGCAAAACTTGGATCTCCTCACGTATATTTACTATGTTGATCCAAGGCCTTTAGTTGCTCTTGCATGTCCTTAGGGTAAAATTATACCATCTTTGATAGTTTTTTATTCTCTTCTTGCAATATTTCAAGATAGTGTCGCGTCTCCTCCAATTAGAAAAAAAGAGAGAGAGAGAGAGAGAGAGAGAGAGAGAAGAAAAAAAGAGGGAAAAAAAAGAGAGGAAAAGATGAGAGAAGGAAAAGAAAAAGAGAACAAAAATTATTATTAAATTAACACATTATATTGGCCTATATTATATACATATATATATATATATATTTTTATAGGTACATTACTTATTGGATATGTAATTTAGGGATTTTTTTTGTTTGTTTATTTTAGGGATTGGCGATGATGTGTAGAGGGAATGTTTTTTATAGGTACATTATTTATTGGATATGTAATTTATGGATTTTGTTTGTTTGTTTAATTTAGGGATTGATATGCTATTAATAGGGAGTATGAATTATAATTAAGGTAGTTAATGACATGCTTGAAAATAAATTATAAATTAAATAGAGTGCTGCTATTTTTCACCCACTGTCCTATTTTCCCATTCATTTTATCTTCAAACTTTTAAAGACAAATTTACCCATTTGTGAAATGACTTCTAAGGACAAATTTACACCTTTTGCTTGTCTTGTTTCTATGTGGATAGAAGCTCAAAAGGGAAAAAGATACATGTTGACTCTTTTGTGCCATATCACTTCCTCAGGTCAAAGCGTAAATCCTCTCATCTTACTTTTCTATGTTTCTTTGCGTTTACTCTGTCTTGTGAACCATTCGAAGAATTTTCTAGGTGGGTTTTCTTCTTTATCCAAAAGAAAAAAAAAACTAAAATTTGTAGGTTGGTTTTGGAGTTTCTAAAATTGAGGGGTTCTTTTTCGTGGGATGCTTGTGGTTCAATTTTAGTAAAATTTTTGGCTTGTTTGCTTGATTTGGTTTTTTGTTTTTTTGTTTTTTTGTTTTTTGTTTTTTTTGTTTTTTTTTTGTTTTGGGGTTAAAGCTACAGAGAGATTTAAGATTTGTGGTTTTGGTATTACAGGAATTTGAGCTTGGAACTTTTGTTGGTTTTTGAAGCTAATTGGAACAAAACTAGAATTGTTTTGAGATTGGTTTTGGAGTTTTTGGGTATCCCTTGAAGCTTTGGAATGGTTTGACGTATTTAGCAGAAGTACATATATTTCGTTTGGTGAAGTTGTATTTGAGATTCAAGGAGTTGGAAAATTGTAATTTAGCTTTGTTTTGAAGTGCTGGGCAATTGTTTTGAAGCTTATGCGAATGGCTTGACTTTGTGGGACATTGGCGAAAGTTAATTGATAGGTTGTGTATGTTTGTGTTTTCTTCAAAATGGATTAAAAGGTATTTTAGGAATAATGGTGGGTGAAAATATAGGATTGTGTTTTTTCAAATTTACATGGTATGTGGGAAGATAAGGTGGGTGGAGAAATAAAATAAGGGGGTGAAAATGGCAGCACTCATTAAATATGAAAGTAGGTGGCATATAATTTAGTTAATAATATTAGGACAAATCTATCTCACATGACAACCTATTTTAAATTTGGGTTTTTAGTAAAGATTTAAAAGTAGGTGAGTATATGACTAGGATATAGTAGTTGTAAGGGTCTATATCGGAAGAACTCTTCTTTTTTGTTTAAGGAAATGTATGATTTATTTTTCTTTCATGGGGAGGAGAAAACAGAGAACTTGAGAACCGAGTGAAAAATAATAATGAAAAGAAAAGGTTGAAGATGAATTAGAAGCATAGCATGTGGAGTCATGATATTAGGGAGGAGGAACCAAACCTAGAACATCATTTACATGAGTAAATACTCTTAATCAAAGTTACAAACCATATCAAACCATTCATACACTTTTGAAAAAGTGGAAATAATAGTTTGAAATTAGATTATATCGAAAGTTCGACCCTCTTTCATTGTAACAAGTGAACGCGTTGAAATTTTTTTCATTTTTAATTCTTTCCAAGACGTGCAAAGCAGTAAGACAGTTCCAGAGAGAGAGAGAGAGAGAGAGAGCATTGGCTAAAATTGCCAATCAAATTGACAATCATTTGGCTTCTTTCAATTTCTTTGTGCAAAGATTAAAAAGAAAGAAAACAGTGAAAGCAACAAGAGGAGGCAGCTGTGCCGGCCCACCATATGAACGCCATACCCATTACATGACAAACGCAACGACATGTCCTAATCTTACCTGCCCTTCACGTTCATTTCCCTCTCCACCAATGCAATGTTTTGAATTACATCACCCTAAACATAACCAAATAATAATAATAATGGTGTGATGATGGTGGTGTTACCACTTTGTTCATTGAAATTATAAAACGTACGAGGTTACTATTTTATATCTTAGAATATATAATCAATGAGTATACACACTTAGGCCCCTTTGGTTCATGAAAAATGGGATTTGAAGATGAGAAATCAATTATTTTCTCATATTTGATAAGTCTAGACATGAGATATGGTTGCCTGACACATTGAAAAGTGGGGGAAAAAGTGAAGCCCTCCTCTCCCTTTGGCCCCGTTTTGTTTTCCCTCATCGTGGAAAAGTTTGGGTAAATAAGCCAACATTAAATGCACATTTTTCATGACCATTTTGTCCCAATTAATAATTTAGAATTACAATACTGCATTTAATACATTCTTCTTTTATTTGATTTCAAATGGGGATAATTAGAAAATTAAACAAACTTTATTTCACATTCCTATGCAAATCAAACATGTGAAAGGAAATAAAGTGGTATTTCATGATTACTTACCCAACATTACCAAATATGGGAAAGAAATCGTCCATTTCTCATCTCTTAGGAAATACATTAATTTCCCATCAAATCTTTTCTGTGAACCAAACAGGATCGTAATATAATTTGAGTGAGTTGGCCACCACCACACAAAAGCAAAAATTTATCAACATTTTTTTGTTGTTGCTAAAGTTAGGATGGGGGAGCAAGATTTCTCACATGCACACTCTATACTTCATAAAAATATCATAAGTGTTCAAACTTAAGATCACTAGTCTGCAAATCAATGCCCTTTTCCACCGGACTAGACTTCGTTGGTAAGGTTTAGTTACTTCTTCTTCTTCTTCTTCTTCTTTTTTTTAATTAAAAGCACATGGTTCTTTTTATATTAAATCCTGAGTGTTTGGTTTTTTATTTATACGAGTGATATTGTGGGAGGAAAGAATCAAACCAAAGACCTTAGATGCACAGATAAATGCTCTTAACCATTTGAATTACAAGTCCTTGTTGATTTGCTTGTTATTATTCGCTTTGTTCATCGTCAAAATCAGTCAAATTTCCATGCAGATTACTGACGCACGTGGTTTGTGAAAGACTCATTGTTTTTCTTATAAGCATGGACACCTGACGCTACATGTGCAAAAACATAATACATGTCATGCATTTTAGAGGGTATTGTTATAATTAAGCCACAAATTAACGCTTTTATAGTGATATTACATTCTTTTTTTTCTATCCACATGTCACAACTTGACTATAGTTGCACCAAAATCCCATAACCCTCGAATCCAAAACATGAAAATCCTAAAAATTCTATGAGATATTTAAAGATGTGACAACACAAGGGCACTGCACTTGCCCACATTCGCTGTTATATCCAAAAAGGCCAAAAGTCTCAGTGTATTAACTTGACCTCACCCGCTGTCTTCATTTCATTAGTCTTCGGCAGCCATGGGAGCTCTCTCTCAATTCTTCTCCCACCTCTACACCATAACCCTAATCTTCTTCACTCTCCTCATCCTCGAAATCGTAATTCTCTTCCGTTCGATTGCCGGTCTCAATCCGAATTCTAGCAAACGTGTGATCACTACCACACAATACCTCAAGCTCATAGAGCAAAAAAATCCAACGACTTGTTACACACAAAAATTGAGGAGAGTGAGGCCAGAGGCAACAGAATGCTCAGTTTGCTTATCAGAGTTTGAGGAAGGTGACAAGATTAGGCAGCTCAAATGTAAGCACACATTCCACCAGGACTGCCTTGACAGGTGGCTCCAACAGTATTGGGCCACGTGTCCTCTTTGCCGGACTAAGGTCTTGTCGGACGATGTTGTGGCTAGCTATCATCGGCTGAGAAATCAGGTACAATATGATGGCAGCGACGAGGAGATTATTTTCTTGTTATCTTCGTTACAGGGTAACAGCTTACATAGATTTTTCTAATCAGAGTTTCTCGTGCAAGAATTATTAGTATGTCTTCTTTTTTTTTCCTTTTTCTTTTTCTCCTTTTTTTTTTCCCTAGCTATGTACGTACATAAAATATTAAAGCATGAATTTTACTAGTCCCTTTCTTTTTTTTATCTTCTATTCACCGTCATAGATTAACTTGTTTTGCTTTATCATTGTATGTTGAGTCCGTTTAGTATCGGGACTTAATATCATTCGGGATGTGCTCTTTTCAGATTTTTGTAAGGTGTTTTTGGTTCTATAAAATCATTTATTTATAACAACAAAAAATACAATAATTTTTTTATGTAGCCTTTTACGGAGTATATTTTGGGTTACCATTTTGTAAATTTTTTGTTCGTAATAGTGTTGTTAAAACATATAAAAATTCCACAAAGCTATTAGTTTGGTAGCTGAATAATTGCATTTAAATCTTCTGTGTCATGTGATTAGGTTTGCTTGCCTCCTAGTTGGCTGCTCCCAACACTACTTGAGAAAGATGTAAACCTTTATTTCAATGAATGAATTTCCATTATCTTCCCTAGAAAAAAAAGTAAGAAAAAGAACAAAAGAACAAAAGTGCTTCAAGCACATGTTTACATTACAGCATTTCTTAAGAGAGGTGCTTTCTCCAAAAGCACTAAATGTGCAAGTTATTTTTATCTATTGCATAAAATTATATATAGAAAGCACATTGAATTATCCAAAAGCAGTTTGAGTACAAGATTTTCTGAGATGAATATCTTATCCAAAGTGATCTTTCGATTGTGACATTGTCTTGAATTCTTGTGTTTCTATAGACCCTACGCATTTGTTTACGCATTTCAAGTGGGGTTAAGCTGGGGCCTTTCATTTGATATTTTCTTGCATATTCACTGCGTGGATGTCCAAAGTTTAGGAACTTGGGTTTGGTTGGAGATAAACTGGTAAGCTTTGGCATGCGCGGAGGGTCAAACGAAGTAGACAGTGGCGGTTCCGCCTGTGGCAGGCTGGGCTCATGCCCGGCCCAAATTTATGTTAAATAAATATTACCCCCACTTTTTCTCTCATCTCTTCTCTTTTGCCCGGCCCAAATTTTTGTTAAAAAAATATTACTTATACTCTCATCTCTCTCCTCTCTCCATTTTTTTTTATTCTTTTCCTTCTCTCCTCTCTCTCTCTCTCTCTTTTTTTCCGTAGTTTTCCTTCTCTCTTCTCTCCCTCATTTTTTTTTTTCTTTCTTTTCCTTCTCTCATCCCTCTCTCTTTTTTTTTTCCCGTTCTTTTTCTTCCATCTTCTCTCCTCTCGCCTCTCTCTATTCTCTCTCTCTTCTTCTCTCCCTTTCTTATTTCTTCCTTTTCCTTCTCTCTTTTTGTTAGAAAAATATTACATACATTACTTATGATTATTAAAAAAAATTTGTCTTGCACAAAGATAACTATTTCAGAAATTATAAGACATGATTGATAGGGCTATATAGCTCGAGGTGGAAAGCTAAAAACAGATGTCACTATAAACGTTTATAAAAGGATATAAGAGGAGAAATGAGGTCACAACTGGTTTAAAAAAAAAAAACCTAGCTCCGCCAATTTTCTTCCTTCCCATTTCTCTCGAAATAAATCTAGTTTTTTTAAAAAAATTAATGTAGTCCCCTATTTTATCTTTCTTTTTAATGTAAAATATTTTTTTTATTTTTTTTATTTTTATTTTAATTTTGGTTTTTATTTTAGTTTTTGTATTTGTAGATATAAATGCATTTGAGGGTAAGGCTTATTACATCTCCTCTCACTATGTAATTTATTTATTTATTTATGTTTATTAATGAAATTCACTCGTTTCGTCAAGTTTGTTATATAAGTTTTGCCAGGGTCGCTTTAAACCCCTGAACCGCCACTGGAAGTAGATATGATTTGGTGAACTAAATTGGAGTGACCAAACCAGAAGTTAGTATATACTTACTAAAGTTTACAATGATAGTTCCTCAAATAATTATATGAAACATTGGTAGGTAAATTTGATGGAGTTCTACACCTAATGCAATAACGTTAACCTACTATTTGCGCTGTTTGGCTAATTGGAGTTTGCAAGAGCATTAAATTGCTTTTTTCAACCGCAGTTTATTAGCAAGATTAAAATTTGAAAATTTTAATTGTACCATGTATTCACAAATACTCTTGTCTTGTGCTATCTGCTTAGGGATCCTTCCTGATAAAGTTAGTGAAACCCATTACTGCTATTTCCACTTGAGTTATTAGCAGATGAACTTCTTTTGTGTTGTCCATTGGGACACTCATGATATATTAACACGAAAGATAATGGTGGGCCAGTTAAAACATAGTAGGTGGATTCATTGTTGTATATATATATATATATATATATATATATATATATATATATATATGACACCTACCTGTTTTTCTCCCTATTTACAATGGCACATGGTAATAACGTGCAAACATATAGTTATTCTCTCATATGGACGTCCACACATTACGAAATCGTGCGAACGATAATAACGTCCGCACATCTGCATAGGAGAATTTATATATATATATATATTCAGTTGAGAGATCCAGGGACACCCTTATGGGTCCATTCCACAATTAATTTCAATGATCCGAAACTGTCTATTTTTTAGGTATTTATTCAAATATCATCTATGCAAAAAAAAAAAAATCACTTAAATACAAAATCATTTGACCACTCAATTAATTGTTGTCATTTTAGTGCTTTCTTGAAGTACCATGTTCGTCTCTTTTGTTGGTTACAATTAGTTGTCTTAATGGTTACCAATTGGTCTAATTTTTTGCTAGAATGATCTATAAATGAAGATTTAAAATATAGACATTCGGATTGTTGAAAAGTATTCATATTGGGCGCAAAAAGGTGTCTATCAAATAATTTTATTTGATGGATCCCTTTATGGAAGGGGACTAATATATATAATAAGGTCCATTCACTAGCAATCACACTTTTTTTTGTCCTCATTGTAGCTATGCAAATATACTTAATATAGTGACGAATAGCTGAATTTGTGCTTTTGTATTTCTATGTTATGAGGGATTTTTGGTTTTACTGGTGGATTTTTTTTACTGCAGTATATTTCTATGTGGTGGGAGCTTCTCTCCCTTAACCTATGTGATGACCTGGAGTGGTGCCACAGCCTCATATCGCTTGAGTGAGGGAAAGTTAAGTGCACCATATGTGCAGAGTCCGTCTCCCTTAGTACGACGCTTTTGGGCTTGAAGGCCCTAGAACAAATCTATGTGGGCATGACCCAAAGTGGACAATATCTGCTAAGAGAGTTGGCTCTTCCCAACGGGTACATCGGGTCTCCAAGGAGAAGAGTGATGCCACAATCCCACATTACTTGGGTGAGGAAAAGTAGTGTCTTAAATGTGGTGTTCAATCTTTTTGAAGGCCTTGTTTGGGCCTTTGGCCTTTTTGTGGTGCTTTTGTTAGGCACACCTTATATGGATGGAGGAACTGCCCCTTTATGCTTTCAGACCTTACATTTTTTGTAAGTGCGCCATATTATAATCTTTCCTAAGTAATGACATTTGCTTCTAATGATAAAAAAATATTAAAAAAATCAAAAAGGTTAAAGATCCACAAAAATTAAGGGCACTCATTTATTTGGCCCAAGAATAAACTCAAGAAATTTAGAAGACTGAGAATATGATGTTGTGATATAGACCATGTATGTAGGTGATCGGAGCATATTTACATATCATTTTGTACCCTTCTAACTTATGATTTGGTTATGTTTTTGAGTTAAACTTGTGCTTTTAATAAGTTTTGTGTTTGTTTCAGTGTAATAAGCTTGAGACTCACTAATTTCATTTTGGAGACAAGTTAGCTCAAAACAGTGTCTGCAGATCAGTCAACTTCACGGATTGGACTGTACTTGCTCAAGAAGAACCAGATAATGAGCCATACATCATTCGAAATCTACGGAAGTCTATTTTCTGTAGAATTTTACGGTTCATGATTCCGAGTCTTCTAGAGAAAGTTATACATGTTTTGGCAACTTAAGGTCAAATTCGGCAGCATCTGCGTTACTGGGCCAAATATCACATTTGAAGGCCTTCCCGATTTTTCCTTGAGTTGGGCTGTATATGCTTGGAAAGATAATTCAAAGAGCTTCAAGATTCATATTTTTCCAGATTTTTCAGAATGGAGCCACAAGTCCAAAACGAGCCCACAAGCTGGCTGCAATGCATTGTCATGCATGACATATGCATGATGATGTGTTATTGATTGTGGGAAAGTTTGGTGAAGCATATTCAATACCTATTGTTGAGTGGATTTTTGCAGCAGCCAAAAGATGATGAAGTGGGAGGTGCAACACTAAGCCTAAAGACAAGAGGAATTGTTTTCAAAATGCAATAGTGTATTAGGTGAATTAAGTGTTGTAAGTTGGTGAAGTGAGTGTGATTAGAGAACTCAATTGTATAATTCAGATTATCACTTCCCCTAGGCCTATAAATAGGGAAGTTCTCCAAGCTTGTAAACACACCCCCAAGGGGGGGAGCTCTCAAACACTTCTCTGGAGCTTCATTCCCTTCTCTCCCTCAAATTCTCTTAGTTTCCCTTTGTAGTTCTCAATTGTTGTAACAAGATGCTTGTACTAAATCTCAAACACTTTTCCTTTCTCTTCTTCTAAATTCTTCAAACACTTTCTTCTCCCTTCTCAAACACTTCCTAAACACTTCTCTATTCTCTTCCAAACATTCTCCAATTTCCCAAACACATTTCCTTCCTCTTCCAAAATTCCACAAAGCTCTCAAACACATTTTCTTCCCAAAGTCTCCATGCCCTCTCTTCTTCTAAATTTCTTCAAACACTTCTCCCTTCCTTCATCAAATTTTCAATGTTCTCAAACACTTCTCCATTCTCTTTAACATTCTCCAAGTTCTCAACATCCTCCAAGTTCTCAAACACATCTCTCTTCTCTTTCAAACATCCTCAAAGCTTCCCAAACACCTTCTCTTCCACATTCTCAAGTTCTCAAATGTGTACAAAACCTTTTTGCTTCTTTTGTTTTCATTTATGTTTTGTGTAGGAAAACCGACTTGGATCATTCAATCACCAATCCCTGTGGAATCGACCTCCTACTTACATATGCTATACTACCGAACGGCTCGTGCACTTGCGAGTATCACAAGTTGAGGATGCAGCTGAATCCATTTTGGTGCAGTTGAAATCTACACAACAAGTTTTTGGCGCCGTTGCGGGGATCGGTAACATTCTTTGATTCTATTTGGTTTTCATACTTTTTATTATTTTTATTTTTTGTATATAACTAGACAGTTTCATGTTTTAAAGTTAATGACGTTAATTGACAAGTTGTGTTTGTAGTCCAACGGACAAGGACAATTGCCTCACAAGCAAGAGTCCTGGGTTTGAGTCCCAGCTTACACAAAAAAAAAAGGGTTCAAGTAGCATGTCGATTATTTCTTGTTTATGGTTTCATTCACTTGTTCTTAATTAAATATCGTGTTCAAGTTTACATAAACACTTGGACTGATTAGTGAATGAATGGGTAGATATTGAAGACAAACACCATGTTTAAATTCTACTTGGTTCTTTATTGTTCTTCTTGTTCTTAATGGGTTCGGAATTTGTGTTTAGACTAAACACCATAGCTAAATGTTTTTTCTGAATACTTGATTAAAACCACACACCATATGAATAATCATATTTGAGAAAGAACGAACTCCATAAGGTAGTTTGATTTACTTTGTTGCTTATTACTTTGAAGCATGAAAGTGTTGATTTTTCCTTTTCCTTTTTTAGTTTTTATTTATTTATTTCCTAACCTTTTAATTCCATTTCAAGTTTGTGTGTTTGTTTTAGCAATTTATGACAGCTTAATAAAAATGGAGAGAGATGGCAACCTCAATCATAAGAATGGGAAGTGTGGAGCAGTTGGAGAAGTCGCGACCTCCAAATGCATCCATGCTCGAACCTAATCGCTTTAAGGGGGAGCATTTCAATCCTTTCTCTTTACTTGTTATTATTTTAAATTTCTTTTTCTTTTTTATAAAAAAATAAAAAAATAAAAAAAAAATAAATTTTTTTAAAAAAAGAGTTTTTATATGAGTTGACTCGTGGTAACTTCAGTGAGCGTCTCCGTCAATACAGTGTCTAGGAGTTCTTTAGGCGATACCTTCGGTGTCTAAGAAGTTTGGATTTTAAGCGGGACCATTGTGACCCCTCCAACGTTCCGGATCCCCTGACTGTGTTTTTCTGAGGCCCTTAACTGGTCATCCTTGAGTTACTTGTATATTTGTGTGTTTTAAGAAATTAAAAAAAATATATATTCATTTTACAATTTGGAACTGCTTTGTTTTCTTTTATGTTAAGTTAGTTTTTTTTTATTTTTTGTTTGTAATTTTTATTTTGTAATTATTTTATTTTATTTTATTTTTGTATTTTGTTAGTTTTATTTGCTTTAATACCTTCATTTATTATTATGACATTGCTTGTGGCTAATTTTTAAACATTGAGGACAATGTTCATTTCTAGGTGTGGGGGTATTAGAGTTTAGCAAGTAAATTTGGTTTGTCTTAAAAAAAAAAAATTAATTTTGAGTCATGTTTTGTTTTGTTTTGTTTTTGAGTCACTTTCCGAATACATATGATGAGATTGTGATAAATGTTGCATGACTTAAATGAAAATTGAAGCTCTTTGAATTATCTTTTCAAGCATATGCAGTCCAATTCAAGGAAAAATCGGGAAGGCCCTCAAATGTGATATTTGGCTCAGGAACGCAAGATGCTGCCGAATTTGACCTTAAGTTGCCAAAACGTGTATAACTTTATCTAGAAGACTCGGAATAATGAACCGTAAAATTTTACAGAAAATAGACTTTCGTAGCTTTCCAATGATGTATGTCTCATTATCTGGTTCTTCTTGAGCAAGTACAGTCCAATCCGTGAAGTTGATTGATCTGGAGACACTGTTTTGAGCTAACTTGTCTCCAAAATGCAATTAGTGAGTCTCAAGCTTATTACACTGAAACAAACAAAAACTTATTAAAAGCACAAGTTTAACTCAAAAACATAACCAAATCATAAGTTAGAAGGGTACAAAATGATATGTAAATATGCTCCGATCAAATACCCCAAAACCTAGATTTTGCTAGTCCTTGATCGGTTCATAATTGTATATCATTTTGTACCCTTCTAGCTTATGATTTGGTTATGTTATTGAGTTAAACTTGTGCTTTTAATTCATTTTCTGTTTATCATTCAGTTAATTGGGCTTTAGGTCACAATGGTGGCTGGATAGGAAAAGTTGCAAAGTGGTGCAGATTTCAGCAGGCTGAGTTAGCATTTTGTTTCGGCCTTAACTTCCTCCTCACAACTTGGATTGGCCCAAATAATATGTGGTTGGAAAGAAGAGATTCTGAACTACAAAAGGGACTACAAAACCGTATCAATTGATGAAGCCAAGCCCAATCCGTGGTCCCATAAAAGTGAGCCATATGCAGGATTGCAGCTGCCAGCTCTTAGCCATGTGCCTCCTTTTAGCCATGTGCCTCACCCCAGCTGCAACATGACTTTGGATCCAACATAATGAGTGAAAGGGGAGGAATTCAAGCTATGAAAGTCTGTAGGTGCAGGTTGGTACATGCTGGAGCTATTGCAGAGAAGGCATGTGCATGCATGTGAAGCAGAAATGAAATGGAATCAAGTTCCAGTCTCTGTTCGGCTGCCAACTTGCAAGGGCGAAAACGCACACTTCTACTGCTCCGATCTGAATACTTTCTTCGTAGAAATTGTTCCAATGGGTGTCTAGTATAACATATCCACATTTGAGGCCCATTGGATACGTTTTGAAACCTCTGGCCTTCCTACACCAAGACTGGTTCAGAAAACTCGTTTTTTCAGCAACCAAAAGGCAACCACATGGGTTGGCAGCAAAAGAAGATCACATGGTCTGGCAGCAAAAGGCAGCCACATCTGACCACCTTTGAACCCATGTGATGAATGCTTTAGGTGCAGCAAAAGATGAAGGATGGTGTGGGAGTTCATGATGATGTTCCTCCCTCTTAGCCCTATAAATAGAGAAGTCTTGAAGCTGAAAAATCACACTCCAAGGAGGGGAGCTCTCAAACACTTCTCTAGAGCTCCCTTCCCTTCTCTCCCTCAAATTCTCTTAGTTTCTCTTTCTAGTTTTCAATTGTTGTAATGAAATTCTGAAATTCCTTCAAGTTTTCTTAATTAGTTCCACTTTACTTTTATTTGTAATGTACATTGTTTCTTAAGTATTCAAGTTTAATTAGTTATAAGTTTCAATTATGGTTTGTGTTCTTTGTTTTTCTGTGCTGAATCCAACCATATAAAGAACGTAAAATTTGGACTTGCAGTTGAAAAGTTATAGGCTAAACACTGAACATAGGTCGAAGCTGAAAAAACAGAGAAACGAATCTGTCCAAATGGTGATAAAAGGGTGATAGAAAGTGCTGTTTGTATTTTTCTTTGGTTTCTTGGTTTGTTTCTTTTAGTACAACAATTTATGTCATTTGTTTGAATTTTTTTTAGAGTACTTAGTTCATTTTCGTTTATGGTTTGTTGTTTCATTTTATCTTAATTTGTTTTTGTTTCTTATCTTAAAAATTAAAAAAATATTTTTCATATGATCTGACTTATGGTAACCCCAGTGAGCACCTTCGTCAATACAGTGTCTAGGAGTTCTTTAGGCGATACCTTCGGTGTCTAAGAAGTTTGGGTTTTAAGCGGGACCATTGTGACCCCTCCAACCTTCCCAGATCCCCTAGCTGTGTTTTTCTGAGGCCCTTAACTGGTCATCCGTAAGTTGCTTGTATATTTGTGTGTTTTTAAATTAAGTTTTTTTTATTTTCTTTGTTTTCTTTTTCTGTTGAGTCTTTGTTTTTATTTTGTTTTTGTTTTTGTTTTGTTAAGTTTGTTTATGTATTTATTTACGTGGTTTGGTTAGTTAGTTTACTTCTGAGTGTTAAAAACAAACTTTATTTACTTCAAACATTGCATAAAAAAAAAAAAATAAAAAAAAAAATATTCAAGTAAAATAAAAAAACAAAAACAACTTCTTCTTCTTCTTCATCTTCATCGTCTTCATCTTCATTATGGCTTGCCTCTATTGTCTCGCACTTGTAGAATCTCCAGCAACTCTACATGATCATCATTTTTCCTCTCCAAGTGCTTCCACATGCTGAGTGGCACAGGAGAGCCTCTTTCCAGGTCCGCCACCATAGCCTTCAAGGAAGCCACTTCCTCGCTAGGGCGGCACACTCCCGTGTCCTCGCCAGTATTCGCATGCCCAGATTTCCTCCTGGAGCACAGTGAGATTGTGGGACTCATCCACCGCCATCCTGTCAGACCTACGTGCCACATGCAGATGATCTCCTGGAGTGGGTTTCCTGCCAATCAATGTTCCCAGCAGCACTGACCTGTTCGGCATTGCCTCAGAAAGGTTCGGTATTGCCTCAGCAAAGTTTGAGGCCGTGCCATGAGGATATGTGGAGTTAGGGAAGACAGGGGTTGGAGGAGCCCTTGTCTGGGCATTCGGTGATGCAAGTGAGAGCTCAAGGTTGAGATCATCAAGGTAAGTGCATGAAGATGCCATTTTTTTTGTTTCTGGATTTTTTTGATGGTTTTCCTTGAGTTTGCAGGAAGAAATGCTAAGTATCATCTGCTTGTAGAGGCGTGGTTTAAATAGGCATATGTTGATTAGAGAGAGCCAACACCACTTCGGATTTCCCGGGCATGCTCGACCTAATCGCTTCAAGGGGGAGCACCTTTACTTTCACTTTACTTTTCTTTTTTCCGTGTTTTCTGGTGTTTTATGTCTTTTCCCGGTACTTTTTTTTTTTTTTTAGTGCTTTGTGTTTTTTTTGCCTTTCCCTTTCGGCCATCACCTTTGTCTTATTTTATAGTTAGGGAAACGTGTTTTTTTTTCCGTTTGTCATCTTTATTTTATTTTAATTGGGAAGTGTGTTTTCTTTTTCTTTCTCTTTCTGCAAACCTTACTTTTTCATTTCCGAAATAAAATAACGAAAAAACAAAAACAACCATAAAAATAAAATAAAAACAACAATAATGCAGTAGGAAATCATTTCTTCTCGGTGCTTGGTGTCTCGACCATTGGAGCTTTGAGTTTGGCCCTCTGGCTGTCCTCTTCGGGGCTTCACGCATTGCCTCTTGGGGCTCACTACTTGAGCTCCCAAAGATCGCAATCTTAGCTTGAGCGTAACTACTCTCGCGATTCTGCTTGTTTGCGTTTACCCGGTCGGTCTAGGTCCTCCAGCTGCTTTCGCATGTCGCGAGAATACAACTCTACCATCTTTGTTAGGCTTTTACCCGGTCATTAGAAGTATTGTGGGACGAGAATAAAAGCATGTCGCGAGAGTAATTACGCTCAAGCTAAGATTGCGATCTTTGGGAGCTCAAGTGGTGAGCCCCAAGAGGCTGTGCGTGAAGCCCCGAAAGAGGACAACCAGATGGCCAAACTCAAAGCTCCAATGGTCGAGACACCAAGCACCGAGAAGAAATGATTTCCTACTGCATTATTGTTGTTTTTATTTTATTTTTATGGTTGTTTTTGTTTTTTCGTTATTTTATTTCGGAAATGAAAAAGTAAGGTTTGCAGAAAAAGAGAAAGAAAAAGAAAACACACTTCCCAACTAAAATAAAACAAAGATGACAAACGGAAAAGAAAACACGTTTCCCTAACTATAAAATAAGACAAAGGTGATGGCCGAAAGGGAAAGACAAAAAAAACACAAAGCACTAAATAAAAAAAAAGTAACGGACAAAAGACATAAAACACTAGAAAACACGGAAAGAAGAAAAGTAACGTGAAAGTAAAGGTGCTTCCCCTTGAAGCGATTAGGTCGAGCATGCCCGGGAAATCCGAAGTGGTGTTGGCTCTCTCTCATCAACATATGCCTATTTAAACCACGCCTCTACAAGCAGATGATACCCAGCATTTCTTCCTGCAAACTCAAGGAAAACCATCAAAAAATCCAGAAACAAAAAAAATGGCATCTTCATGCACTCACCTTGATGATCTCAACCTTGAGCTCTCACTTGCACCACCGAATGCCCAGACAAGGGCTCCTCCAACCCCTCCCTTCCCAAACTCCACATATCATCATGACACGGCCTCAAACTTTACTGAGGCAATACCGAACCTTTCTGAGGCAATGCCGAACAGGTCAGTGCTGCTGGGAACATTGATTGGCAGGTAAACTCACTCCAGCAGATAATCTGCATGTGGCACATTGGTCTGACAGGATGGCGGTGGATGAGTCCCACAATCTCACTGTGCTCCAGGCGGGTCGTCCCACCAATCTGGGCATGCGACTACTGGCGTGGACACGGGAGTATGCCGCTCTGAGCGAGGAAGTGGCTTCCTTGAAGGCTATGGTGGCGGACCTGCATAAGAGGCTCTACTGTGCCACTCAGCATGTGGAAACACTGAGAGGAAAAATGATGATCATGTAGAGTTGCTGGAGATTCTACAAGTGCGAGACAATAGAGGCAAGCCATGATGAAGATGAAAACGATGAAGATGAAGAAGAAGAAGAAGTTGTTTTTGTTTTTTTATTTTACTTGAATGTTTTTATTTATTTTTTTTGTTTTTTTTGTTTTTTTTATGCAATGTTTGAAGTGAATAAAGTTTGTTTTTAACACTCAGAAATAAACTAACTAACCAAACCACGTAAATAAATACATAAACAAACTTAACAAAACAAAAACAAAAACAAAACAAAAACAAAGACTCAACAGAAAAAGAAAATAAAAAAAAATAAAAAAAACTTAATTTAAAAACACACAAATATACAAGCAACTTATGGATGACCAGTTAAGGGCCTCAGAAAAACACAGCCAGGGGATCCGGGAAGGTTGTTGGAGTCACAATGGTCCCGCTTAAAACCCAAACTTCTTAGACACCGAAGGTGTCGCCTAAAGAACTCCTAGACACTGTATTGACGAAGGTGCTCACTGGGGTTACCATAAGTCAACTTATATGAAAAATCTTTTTTTAATTTTTAAGATAAGAAACAAAAACAAATTAAGATAAAATGAAACAACAAACCATAAACGAAAATGAACTAAGTACTCTAAAAAAAATTCAAACAAACGACATAAATTGTTGTACTAAAAGAAACAAACCAAGAAACCAAAGAAAAATACAAACAACACTTTCTATCACCCTTTTATCACTATTTGGACAGATTCGTTTCTTTGTTTTTCAGCTTCGACCTATGTTCAGTTTTTAGCTTATAACTTTCCAACCGCAAGTCCAAATTTTACGTTCTTTATATGGTTGGATTTAGCACAGAAAAACAAAGAACACAACGCGGACCAAAAGGCAAAAACAACTACGGAAATAAAACAGAATTCAAAGAAGAGAAATGATTGAAATGCTCCCTCTTGAAGCGATTAGGTCGAACATGGATGCACTTGGAGGTCGCGACTTCTCCCACTGCTCCACAGTCCCATTCTTATGATTGAGGTTGCCATCTCTCTCCATTTTTATTAAGCTATCAAAGATTGCTAAAACAAACACACAAACTTGAAATGGAATTAAAAGGATTAGGAAATAAAAATTAAAATGAAAAGGAAAATCAACACACATCCAATTTCATGCTTCAAAGTAACAAACACCAATGGGTTGTGTAAGCTGGGACTCAAACCCAGTTCTCTTGCTTGTTAGGCAATTGTCCTTGTCCGTTGGACTACAAACACAACTTGTCCATCAACGCAATTAACTTTAAAACATGAAACTGTCTAGAAAAACATGAAGATGAAAAATAAAGATAAAACAAGTAGGGAAAAGAAATAGAACCAAACTATGTTGCCAATCCCCGGCAACGGCGCCAAAAACTTGTTGCTTCAATTTAGCTTCACCAAAATGGATTCACCTGCATCCTCAACTTGTGATACTCGCAAGTGCACGAGCCGTTCGGTAGTATAGCATATGTAAGTGCGAGGTCGATCCCACGAGGATTGGTGATTGAATGATCCAATTCATTTCTCATACACAAAACATAAATGAAAAAGACAATAAATAAAAAAAGAAAAAAAAAGAAATAACTCAAGCAAATAAGTTCCCAAGTTCAATTAGATTAACGGATTGATTCTAGCTAAAGTATGATTAAGCCATGGTGTTTGGTCAAAACCTTGTGTTCCTAATTGTCGAATGTTCTTTATATTGTCGAATGTCCATACATACTCTTCCTATTCATAGTTCAATTCGAATTAAAGCATGGTGTATACTCTTAATTCAAACCAAGATAGCTAACATGCAAACCTAAATGGTGATCAATCATTCAAACTAGCATATTAACTTATAAGCATAATGAATAAGAACAAAAACCATAATTGAAACTGGGAAACTAATTAAACTTGAATACTTAAGAAAGAATGTACATTACAAATAAAAGTAAAGTGGAACTAATTAAGAAAACTTGAAGGAATTTCAGAATTTCATTACAACAATTGAAAACTAGAAAGAGAAACTAAGAGAATTTGAGGGAGAGAAGGGAAGGGAGCTCTAGAGAAGTGTTTGAGAGCTCTCCCCCTTGGGGTGTGATTTTTCAGCTTCAAGACTTCTCTATTTATAGGGCTAAGAGGGAGGAACATCATCATGAACTCCCACACCATCCTTCATCTTTTGCTGCACCTAAAGCATTCATCACATGGGTTCAAAGGTGGTCAGATGTGGCTTCCTTTTGCTGCCAGACCATGTGATCTTCTTTTACTGCCAACCCATGTGGTTGCCTTTTGGTTGCTGAAAAAACGAGTTTTCTGAACCAGTCTTGGTGTAGGAAGGCAAGAGGTTTCAAAACGTATTCAATGGGGCTCAAATTTGGATATGTTATACTAGACACCCATTGGAACAATTTCTATGAAGAAAGTATTCCCATCGGAGCAGTAGAAGTGTGCGTTTTGGCCCTTGCAAGTTGGAAGCCGAACAGAGACTGGAACTTGATTCCATTTCATTTCTGCTTCACATGCATGCACATGCCTTCTCTGCAATAGCTCCAGCATGTACCAACCTGCACCTACAGACTTTCATAGCTGGAATGCCTCCCCTTTCACTCATTATGTTGGATCTAAAGTCAGTTGCAGCTGGGGTGAGGCACATGGCTAAAAGGAGGCACATGGCTAAGAGCTGGCAGCTGCAATCCTGCACATGGCGCACTTTGATGGGACCGCGGATTGGGCTTGGCTTCATCAATTGATACGGTTTTGCAGTCCATTTTGTAGTTCAGAATCTCTTCTTTCCAACCACATATTATTTGGGCCAATCCAAGTTGTGAGGAGGAAGTTAAGGCCGAAACAAAATGCTAACTCAGTCTGCTGAAAATCTGCACCACTTTGCAACTTTTCCTATCCAAAGCCACCATTGTGACCTAAAGCCCAATGAACTGAATGATAAATAGAAAATGGATTAAAAGCACAAGTTTAACTCAATAACATAACCAAATCATAAGCTAGAAGGGTACAAAATGATATACAATTATGAACCGATCAAGGACTAGCAAAATCTAGGTTTGGGGGTATTTGATCGGAGCATATTTACATATCATTTTGTACCCTTCTAACTTATGATTTGGTTATGTTTTTGAGTTAAACTTGTGCTTTTAATAATTTTTGTGTTTGATTCAGTGTAATAAGCCTGAGACTCACTAATTGCATTTTGGAGACAAGTTAGCTCAAAAACAGTGTCTGCAGATCAGTCAACTTCACGGATTGGACTGTACTTGCTCAAGAAGAACCAAATAATGATCCATACATCATTGGAAATCTACGGAAGTCTATTTTCTATAGAATTTTACGGTTCATGATTCCGAGTCTTCTACAGAAAGTTATACATGTTTTGGCAACTTAAGGTCAAATTCGGCAGCATCTG
Source organism: Prunus fruticosa (assembly GCA_018703695.1). NCBI lineage: Eukaryota > Viridiplantae > Streptophyta > Magnoliopsida > Rosales > Rosaceae > Prunus > Prunus fruticosa. Next base: position 28,046,118 of record CM031922.1, on the reverse strand, counting down.
CGTTACTGGGCCAAATATCACATTTGAAGGCCTTCCCGATTTTTCCTTGAGTTGGGCTGCATATTCTTGGAAAGATAATTGAAAGAGCTTCAAGATTCATATTTTTCCAGATTTTTCATAATGGAGCCACAAGCCCAAAACGAGCCCACAAGCTGGCTGCAATGCATTGTCTTGCATGACATATGCATGATGATGTGTTATTGATTGTAGGAAAGTTTGGTGAAGCATATTCAATACCTATTGTTGAGTGGATTTTTGCAGCAGCCAAAAGATGATGAAGTGGGAGGTGCAACACTAAGCCTAAAGACAAGAGGAATTGTTTTCAAAATGCAATATTGTGTTAGGTGAATTAAGTGTTGTAAGTTGGTGAAGTAAGTGTGATTAGAGAACTCAATTGTATAATTCAGATTTTCACTTCCCCTAGGCCTATAAATAGGGAAGTTCTCTAAGCTTGTAAACACACCCCCAAGGGGGGGAGCTCTCAAACACTTCTCTAGAGCTCCCTTCCCTTCTCTCCCTCAAATTCTCTTAGTTTCCCTTTGTAGTTCTCAATTGTTGTAACAAGATGCTTGTACTAAATCTCAAACACTTTTCCTTTCTCTTCTTCTAAATTCTTCAAACACTTTCTTCTCCCTTCTCAAACACTTCCTAAACACTTCTCTATTCTCTTCCAAACATTCTCCAATTTCCCAAACACATTTCCTTCCTCTTCCAAAATTTCACATAGCTCTCAAACACATTTTCTTCCCAAAGTCTCCATGCCCTCTCTTCTTCTAAATTTCTTCAAACACTTCTCATTTCCTTCATCAAATTCTCAATGTTCTCAAACACTTCTCCATTCTCTTTAACATTCTCCAAGTTCTCAACATCCTCCAAGTTCTCAAACACATCTCTCTTCTCTTTCAAACATCCTCAAAGCTTCCCAAACACCTTCTCTTCCACATTCTCAAGTTCTCAAATGTGTACAAAACATTTTTGCTTCTTTTGTTTTCATTTATGTTTTGTGTAGGAAAACCGAATTGGATCATTCAATCACCAATCCCTGTGGAATCGACCTCGCACTTACATATGCTATACTACCGAACGGCTCGTGCACTTGCGAGTATCACAAGTTGAGGATGCAGCTGAATCCATTTTGGTGCAGTTGAAATCTACACAACAGTAGGAAGATGTTGAAATGGAAGTATTAATAGTCTAATACCGAGTTCAGATTCTCTTGCCCCAATTTCTCTACCCCTAGCTAATTTGTTGACACCTAGACATTAACTTAACTCTACTTTAACAATGTTAATTCAAAAATAAAATAAAAAACAGAAAAATTAGAAAAAGAAACAAAGAGCCCAACAACCGCAACCCCAACGACAACCCACCCAATCGCCTTCCCTCCAAACCGCCAACCCACCTTTTTGAAGGCTTTGTTTGGGCTCTTTGTTTCTTTTTCTAATTTTTGTTTTGTTTTGTTTTTTAATTTTTTGACTTCACAGTGTTGGATTAGAGTTAAAATAGTGGTCACGTGTCAACAAATTAGCTATGGGATAGGGAGAGGACAAAGAAATTGGGGATAGAGGATCTGAACTCTCTCCTACAACCTCATCAAACTAATTAGATGAAAGACCAAGAGCCAAAGGTCGCATGAAACGAAGAGCTAAAAACTTCCAAACATCACAAAGTCCTTCACAATTTAATTAAATAAACTAAATAAAGTTTGTTATGAAGTATTTCAAATATTCAATTTGAATTTGATGATTTATGTGGCAATTTGGCATATAATAGAGTTTTATATTCCACCCAACACGTCAAATTAAAATATTATTTTATTACATAGATTTTATTGGTTTATTACTTTCTAGGTACATTAATTGAAAAGAAATAATAAAATAATAAAATAACATCATAAAGTCAAATAACCAAAAATAACATCATGAGAGAGAAATTTTATTGCACAAAGGATTTAACATTTTGGTTGGAGTGAGTCTGAGCTATTATTTTTACATGCTAAAAGTGTCACATTGAATTTAACAATGTTATATATATATACGATATTTGGGAGGAGATTTTCTCACACACACTGTCAAGGTGTTATGGGGGTTTGAATCTAGAGTCCTGGTTTGCAAGTCATGGCCTTTTCCACTCAGTTATACCCTATTGTCTATTATATTTCTTGAATGTGCACCATTTAATTCGAACCTACTAATTTTAAATGTTTAGACCTAGATTTTTTCTCCTATGGGCTTAAAAGGAGTAGGCCGTCAAATGAAATGAAGAAGCATGTCACATCCCGGATCGCTCCACCGTAGCACGATATTGTCCGCTTTGGGGCCCTCTCTGCCCTCACAGTTTTGTTTTTGGAACTCACGAGCAACTTCCCAGAGGGTCACCCATCTCGGGATTGCTCTAGCCCCAACTCGCTTAACTTCGAAATTCCCATGACTCTGAAGCCAGTGATCTCCCAAAAAGTCTCGTGCTAGATGGAGGCAGGCATGTACATATAAGGCACATCACCCCCTCTCTGTTGGTCAATGTGGGATGTTACAATCCACCCCCTTAGGGGCCCAATGTCCTCGTCGGTACACTCGCACCATATGACAAAGTGGCTCTAATACCATTATGTCACATCCCGAATCACTCCGCCGTAGCATGATATTGTCCGCTTTATGGCCCTCTCTCGCCCTCACAGTTTGTTTCTGGGAACTCACGAGCAACTTCCCAGGGGTCACCCATCCTGGGGTTGCTCTAGCCCCAACTCGCTTAACTTCGGAGTTCCCATGACTCAGAAGCCAGTGAGCTCCCAAAAGGCCTCGTGCTAGAGAGAGGCAGGCATGTACATATAAGGCACATCACCACCTCTTCGTTGGTCAATGTGGGATGTTACAAAGCATGTTTTGGGCCTAAGAAAAGACTTTTGAGCCCACATGAGTGGCCTGAATGAGGAAAGAAGTCGAGGTCTTCAAATTAAGAAAAGGTTTGCCTCACCGAGAGAACAAACAAAGGGAAGCTTGCTGACCAAGGAATTGTTTGCCTCAGCAGAGAGAGCAAATGGCAAAGGCCAAAATAATTTTGACCATAGAAGTACTTTCCCCACCGAGAGAGCAACAACTGGAGGCCGAACCAAGGTTAAGGATCCACTGTCCAAAGATGTCAGAATCAAGCCGAAGGTTACCTTTTCCACTATCCATTCTAACCAGTCACAAATAAAGCATAAGAAAGAAGCTACAAAATCTTATTGGAGGGGTGTTAGAAGTGCAGTCTGAATAACTTCCTCAGCTGAAGAAATAAAAGTTTACAAATAGAAGGGAGAACGATGAGACAAGGGTCCAACCCTAATCAAACAAATCAAGCCCAAAGGCTGCTCGATCCACTCTTTAACCTTTTATCATGTAGTTCATAAATTTTAATGTTTTTTCCTTAGGATTTAGTGTAACTCTCACTAAAACGAACTTTGCCACCATTGTGTGTTCTTGGGCATTCCCCCATTTCGATCGTACATTCAATATATCAACAAGAAGTTCTCAAGGTACCCGCAGCTCTTAAGCTATTTCTTGAGCACCATCTAATCCATCCAAAATTCTTAGGATACCTGCATTTCTTAAGCTATCTAAAACCATTGAGCTACCGAGCTCAATGCCACCACTAAGCTAACGAGCTCGATGACACTATCCAACCATACGCTCATTCTAAAGGCCTTGTAGTCTCCTAGTAGCTGGTGGCCGAGAATTTGTTCCTATCCCGACCACAACCGCTCGTACTCACGACCACTTATGACTGTGGTACTAGCACGCCACGCACACTCACACCAAGAATAACGTCTTTGTTACCACTTCTGCTTGGCCCGGTAGATTGACCAAGTTGGCTGAAAAGGATCACAGGTCAACATAATGTAGTCCTTTTTATTGTACCATAACACATATCATAGTTCTTTTTCTTGAAGAACAAAAAAATAGAGAGATATGAGATTGAACAAGGAGGATTGTAATTTATTTTATTTTATTTTATGTAACGTGTGCTAAGCAACGAGATTTCTTCCTCTCTTTTTTTTAGTAAAAGCAATTGGAGAAAGGGTTTTCACAAATATTCATTGGGTGCCTAGGAGTTTCGTGTCAATGAGCTGTACATTCCTAATTAGTATAAGTCAACTATTTGATTATGCAAGATTATAGGCTCATAATTACATTCCTAGAATAGTTTCCTAGGCTCTCTATATATAACCTTCCTATCGTTATACATCTACATATGAATGAAATATTATTTTCACCCAATTTGATATGGTACTAGAGTAGTCGATCATGACTGTCTCTTGACCTAACCCTAGCAATCGCTTCCGCGCAGGAGCCGTCGTACAAACCTAGCACCATCAAATCACTCAACCGTTCCCTTGCCTTCTTTTTCCCCTCAACCCAATAATTCTTATTGCCGATAAGTTTGTCTTATTACAACTCAACCATTCCCTTTTCTTCGTTTTCCCTCAACCCAATATTTCTTATTACAAATCAGTTTGTCTTATTGCAATTCAAACGTTTCTCTTAGTCAAATCAGTTTGTCCACCGTTCACTTGTTTTTTCCTTGAACCCAATATTTCTTTTTGTCCTTTTCTCATCAGTTACCCAGAGTAACGTTTCCCTAGGGACATATTTCTTTTTGCCCTTTTTTTTCTCATCACTTATAAGCCAATATCATGGCCAACGATGATGAGTCAGCAAACACCAATCAATCCTTGGTGTTGAGAGGCTCCAACACTACCACACAAATTGTCACTTTGCAGAGTGACACTTCAAACTTCTCCGTAGGAATCAAACTGGATGAGAATAATTATTCTCTATGGCTTCAAATCATAGAGATGAAGATAGCTGGGCTAGAAAAACATGGCTACTTGACCAGTGATATTGCCCAACCTGTAGCCACAGATCCCACATGTAATAAATGGCGTGCATCGGATTGCCAAGTCAAGAGTTGGTTGTTCGACGCCATGCAATCTAATCAAATTAAATGATTTATTCGTTATGACATAGCAAAGCAAGTTTGGGATGCAATCAAGCAAACCTATTCAGATGGTGCTGATGAAGCCAAGATTAATGACCTTCATAGAAGGTCATTCATAATGAAGCAGATTGGTGCATCAGTTGCCAAATATTACAGTGAGCTCACTGAGATTTTTCAGGAGCTTGATCAATTAAGTCCAAGCACCATGGAGCATCCAAAAGACATTGAAACTAGACGCAAGGTTGATCGTCTCCGAGTTTATATATTTCTTACAGGTTTGGACAATAATTTCAATCAAATTCGAGGAGAGATTTTGAGGATGGAGCCTAAGCCTAAACTTGAGGCAGCATATGCACATATTAAAAGAGAGAGTAACCGACATAGAACCATGTCTAAAGCTGGTGTAACCTCCGAAGCCACAGCCTTGGCAGTTGCCAGGTCCAAACAATCTCAGCTAAACAACTCTAGTGTCGACCCTACTCATAACTGGCCTCCAATGAAGTGTACCAAATTTGGTTTAAATAACCACACAATTAAGGGCTGTTATGAGATCATTGGTTATCCAGAGGGATGGGTCCACAAATGGCATAAGAAGGACTTGAACGGAGGCTCATTTGCATCCGCTCAATCATCCCAAGAGACTTCATCAGAACCTCCATCAAGTACATCTGGCTCTATGGCCTTGGCCACCTCAGGTACCTCTTGCACATCTTCACTTACTTGTAATAGATCATGGATTATTGACACTGGCGCTACTAATCACATGACATTTAGTTTTACTGGGTTGCACTCTACCAAACCATCAAGCCAAACACATATTACTAGTGCTAATGGAACCACCTCCCCAGTTATGGGAGAAGGGTCCTTATCTCTTACATCCTCATTAAGTCTTGATCATGTCCTAGTCGTCCCTTCACTCGACTATGACTTATTATCTATTCCTCAAATCTTTGATTCACTTAATTGTACCGTGTGTTTTTGGCCATTGTATTGTCTATTTCAGGATCTTCTCACTAGGGCCGTAATTAGATCTGGTACTAGGAGGGGAAAGTTGTATTATCCGGACTTGACAGAAGACAACATTAAGAGATTGAGTCACGCACATCATGTGAGAGGAGACGAGTCTATCAGGATGAAGCAAATTTGGCTATGGCATAGACAATTAGGGCATGCCTTTTTTGGTTATCTGAAACTTCTATTTCCATATTTGTTTTCCCAATTTGCTGAATCAGACTTTCATTGCGAAACTTGCATTTTGGAGAAAAGCCATCGTATTTCTTACTCATTAAGATTGAATAAAAGTTATGTGCCTTTCATGATTGTCCATTTTGATGTTCGGGGACCATCATGAGTTCCCACTATTAGTAGTTTTAAGTGGTTTGTGATGTTTATTGATGATTGCAACTGGATGACCTAGGTTTTAACCCTAAAGCAGAAAAGTGAAGTCACCACCAAGTTCAAGTTATTTTATCAACATGTTGCTACTCATTTGACAAAAAAATCACAACACTTCAGTCTGATAATGGAGGAAAGTACGTCAACCATGTGTTGCGTAGATTCAGCTGCACCAAAATGGATTCAGCTGCATCCTCAACTTGTGATACTCGCAAGTGCACGAGCCGTTCAGTAATATAGCATATGTAAGTGCGAGGTCGATTCCACAGGGATTGGTGATTGAATGATCCAATTCAATTTTCCTACACAAAACAAAAATGAAAACAAAAGAAACAAAACAAGGATTTTGTACAACACTTGAGAACATGGAGAGTTTTTGGAGAGAAAGAGAGAGGTGTTTGAGAGCTTGAGAATTTGGAGGAAGGTGTTTGGGAAGCTTGAGGATTTTGGAAGGGAAAGGAAGGTGTTTGTGAAGTGTTTGAGACATGGAGACTTTTGGAAGAGAAGGGAAATGTGTTTGGGAAATTTGGAGAAGGGAGGAGAGATGTGTTTGAGAAAGAGAAGAGAAGGGAGGTGTGTTTGGGAAGTGTTTGAGAATATGGAAACTTTTGGAGAAGAAAGGAAAGTGGTGTTTGAGAACTTTGTGGATTTTGGAAGAGCATGTGTTTGAAAGCTTTGAAAAGGGAGAAGAAAGTGTTTGGAAAGTGTTTGAGAATTTGATGAAGGAATGGGAGAAGTGTTTGGGAACTTTGAGAATCTTGGAAGAGAAAGTGTTTGGAGAACATGGGAAATTTGATAAAAAGAAAATTGAGTAGAATGATCTTATTACAACAATTGAGAACTACAAAGGGAAACTAAGAGAATTTAAGGGAGAGAAGGGAAGGGAGCTCTAGAGAGGTGCTTGAGAGCTCCCCCCCTTGGGGTGTGTTTACAAGCTTAGAGAACTTTCCTATTTATAGGCCTAGGGGAAGTGAAAATCTGAATTCAATAAGACTAATGCATACAACACTTGAATTATAAAATCTGAAATGGTTGATGCACTTGTATTAGAAAATCTAAATTGGGTGATGCACTTGTATTAGAAAATCTTGAATTGGTTGATGCACTTCACCACTAAATCCCACCAGCAGCCCTAGCTCATCTTCATGTCACCATGACAAAGCTTCCAACCAGAAATTATAGCTCATGCCTAGCTCACCATGACCAAGCATCCAACCAGCACATGCTGAGGTCAGCATGACCAGAAACTTCAAGGGCTTACAACTTGGGCTTCTCTTAATCAAATTAGGACTTTAAGCACTCGAAATTGAAGCTCAGAATGTCTTCTTTCCAGCCATATGTTATTTGGGCCAATCCAAGGTCGGAGGAAGAAGTTAAGGCCGAAACAAATTGCTAACTTATTTTCCGCGCTGATAAGATCCATCCCGAGCATGGTTCTGTGTTTGCTAGGTAAAGGACTCCAGATTTATCCAATGGGGCTGAAATTTGGATATGTTATAGTACACACCCATTGGAACAACGTTCATGAAGAATGTGGCCTCATTCGAGCTATGTAGGTTACTGAAACAAAGCTTGCAATATGACCTACGGAACTGGACTGGCAGGGGGCTGTAGCCATAATGAATTTGTCTTTAAGCTCTTCATCAATTCATCCAAATTAGGCCTTAACATGCTCGAATTGCATGAATTATGCTCTCCAAAGCCATCATTGTTACCTAAAGCTCAATTAACTGAAAGATAAACATAAAAAGGATTAAAAGCACAAGTTTAACTCAAAAACATAACCAAATCATAAGCTAGAAGGGTAAGAAATAATATACAATTATGAAACGATCACCATGACCTACCTAATTTTTTAAATCAACATGGTATTGTTCATCAAACCACGTGTGCATATACACCACAACAGAATGATGTCGCAGAGCGTAAGAATCGTCATCTCTTGGAAGTTGTCCGTGCCTCTTTATTTGAGGCTTGTATGCCTCATCATTTTTTAGGCGAGGCTCTTTGTTCTGTTACTTACCTCATCAATAGAACATCATCTAGCATTCTCCAGTATCAAACTCCATTTCAAACATTGACCACTCTCTTCACCATGCCATCCACACCAAATCTCGAAACCACGTCTCTTTGGTTGTGTTGCTTATGTTCAAGTGTATCCACATTAGCATGGCAAGCTTGATCCGTGTGCACTGTGTTGTGTCTTTGTGGGTTATGCTAACACTTAGAAGGGTTATAAGTGTTTCCATCCTCCCATTCAAACCATCCACGTTACCGCAGATGTGACTTTCCATGAGAGTGAGTTCTATTACTTAGGGGGAGTCTCTAAGTATCCTCTGCAGGGGGATGACTCTATCTTTGCAGAAGATACTCAAATCATCCAAATTCAACAAAAAAATTTAGAGCAGTCATGTCCAAGCAACCAGCTACAAGTGGTACAACAAGATCAAGAGTCGCTGGAAACTCCAGAATAATGGTTCAAATAATTTCTCCCCTGCAACTCCTACTATAGTACCATCACCACTCATCCAATCAGGTCCTGAAGATTTCCCACAAGTAACTAAACATTCAAACTCCAACTCATGCACTTTACCTGAGTCGAGTTATACATGAAACATGGGTTATCAGTTACCCCTCGTACAGCTAAAGGGATTCATAGACAAGGTATGACCCTTACCCCAAAACAAAAGTTAAATACCCTATTGCTAATCATGTGTCCCTACATAGGTTGTCTTCGTTATGTGCATCATTTGTATGTCAATTATCCACTGTATCTATTCCAAGTAATATGCAAGAAGCTCTGAAAGATCCCAAGTGGACTCAAGCGAGGAATGATGAATGGAGGCCCTCCAGAAGAATTCCACTTGGGAGATGACTATCCTTCCTAAAGGGAAGAGAACAGTGGGTTATAGATGGATATATACAGTAAAGTTCAATGCAGATGGCACCATTGAACGACACAAAGCAAGACTAGTGGCGAATGGTTACACTCAGGACTTATAGGATTGACTATGGGGAGACCTTTACCCATGTAGCCAATATCAACACAATTCGAGTACTTTTTTCCTGGCAGCAAACCTAGACTGGCCATTACATCAGTTTGATATCAAAAATGCCTTCCGACATGGCAACCTAGAAGAAGAAGTCTATATGGATTCCCTCCAGGATGCAAGATGGGGCCCAATACGGGCAAACATGGTGTGTAAACTAAGAAAGTCTCTTCATGGATTGAAGCATTGCCTAAAGCATGGTTTGTAAAGTTTAGCAAATCAATGAAGGATTTCAAATACAAGCAAAGTCACTCAGCTCATACTCTTTTCTTGAAACATAATAAAGGTAAAATCACTACCCTTATTATATATGTTGATGACATGGTAGTTACCGGGAATGACCCAAAGGAAAATGCAGCATTGCAGCACCACTTGGCAAGTGAGTTTGAAATGAAAGATCTTGGTGCTCTGAAGTATTTCTTAGGCATCGAAATGGCTCGTTTAGAACAAGGAATATTTCTATCACAACGGAAATATATCCTTGACATTTTGACTAACACTTGGAATATTAGCTAGCAAACTAGCAAATAAGCTAATGGAGTTGAATCATCAGCTTGGTAAATATCCTGATCATGTACCCACCAACAAAGAAAGATATCAACACCTTATGGGTAAGTTAATCTATCTAGGACACACTAGACCTGATATAGCATATGTCGTAAGTGTGGTGAGTCAATTCATGCATGCACCAAGTAAAGCCCACATGGATGCGGTAAATGGAATTATGAGATACTTGAAGTTAGCTCCTGGAAAAGGATTGATGTTCTCACGACATGGTCATCTAGATGTTGAGGGTCACACTAATGTAGACTGAGCGGGCTCTATTATTGACAGGCGATCTACATTTGGATACTGTAGCTTTGTGGGAGGCAATCTAGTATCTTGGCGAAGTAAAAAACGGAAAGTAGTGTCAATATCAAGTGTTAAAGCAGAATATTGAGGTATGGCTACTTCACTACTCTGGATAAGGAATTTGTTGAGGGAATTGGGGTTCAAACCCAAACATGCCATGCAACTGAATTGTGACAACAAAGCCGGAATAAAAATTGCATATAATCCAGTACAACATGATAAAACTAAGCATATTGAAGTTGACAGACATTTCATCAAGAAGAAACTCGAGGCAAGATCATTGGGGTATCATTTGTTAAATCCGAATATCAACTTGTAGATGTCCTCACCAAAAAAGGTCACATGCAGAGTATTTCACAACTCACTTAGCAAGTTGGGTATTGATACATGCTCCAACTTGAGGGAGAGTGTCAATGAGTTGTACATTCCTGATTAGTCTAAGTCAACTATTTGATTCTGCAAGATTATAGGTTCATAATTACATTCCTAGAATAGTTTCCTAGGCTTTGTATATATAACTTTCATATTGTTATACATCTACATATAAATGAAATATTATTTTCACCCAATCTGATATTTCGAAGTCCCGCTACATGGATAGAGGTGGAAAAGATCTCTTACTTTAGATCTTTTGTTTTATGCAATTAAAATATTAATTAAAAGAACGACTTAACTTTTGTGTCGTGGAAGTATCTTTAGAAGCATATTCTGAATCGTTAAATCTTTCAAAAATGCCAATGGCAGCAACATAAACTTTCCGCATGATGTATGACGTATTTGTTCATGCCTAGCAATGTAACATTGAAGAAACATTTTAAAATTAATATAAAAGAAGTCCAAATTACATCTGCTTTGGGAATTTTGAATATTATAATTATCTTTTGACTAAATTACACTTTGAGTTCATGTAGTTTGTTTGTATTTTCAATTTCATCTCTATAGTTTAAAAAACCACATCTATACCTTATATTTCAATTTAAGTTACATCTTTTTCGAGTGTCGGCAGCAGCAAAAGAGAAGGCAAACCATCCCAATCACAAGGTAATTGATTTCAAAATTCCACTCTATAAATTCACAATTTTCATTTCCTGTTTTTTTTTTCTGATTTAATAGCAATATTGGAGTTTAACTCTCACGCACATGTAAAGAAATTTGCATCTATTTCAGCGTTAGAAGCACTTTTTAGCTAGGGACAAATCAAATCAGAACGCAAACGGAGATTAATTCCACTTTTCGAGTGTGGAGACAATCTCGTGATATTTACCAAAAAAGTAAATGCGATAAATAAAAAATTATATTCATTCAGAACATTTTAAATAATATGTACAGATTATCCGAATTATAAAAAAAGATAAAATGAAAACGAAATTAAAGCTGGATATCAAGTTACATGTTACATGTACAGCAAGAAAATAAATAAAAATATCCCAAAAAAAATAAAAAAGCAAAGAAAAATCAAGCAGAGAAGAAGCCATTGGAGGCCTCAAGACCAATCTGACTCTTGGGCTCCATAACCCACTTGACAAACTCCATCTTTCCTTGTCCAATCTTCTTGTGGAGGGAGTGAGCCATAACTGAAACGCAGGAAAACAAGTCAGTCTCCAGCTGATGATCTCCTTCGGCAGACCCAGCCTTCCTTGCATTCTTCACCCTCCTCTCATACTCTTCAGCTACCAAAATTGCAATATCTGCCATCTCTCTCTCTCTCTCTCTCTTTCTCTCTCTTCTGTAACTTGCTTTCAAAATGGTTTGCTTTCAAAGTGGTTTGCTTTCAAAATGGTTTTGCAGAGACTGAATTTGATGGAGAATGTGGTCATGTTGGGACAAGTATTTATAGGGAGATGAGATGCAGAAGTGGCAGTTAAACAGATGAAGAAGTGGATAAGGATTAGAGGTAAGTGGGCTAATATTCTGACACCTCTATTTTATTTTATGTTATTTTATTTTTATAATGGGGGTGGTGGTGTTGGTTTGGTGGTTTTGAACATGGCTTTACTGGTTCTTCCCTGGTTTGGTTTCCTGTGGATTTTTTATATATAATATTTTTGCTATTGCGTTCCCACAGGTACCTTTGTTTTGATTGTTTAATGGTAGAGCGCCTGTTGAAATCAAAGCTGAAAGTTGAAGCCTCCTCTGGACTGCCAACACCTGTCTCATACATTAATTTAGTTCAACTGATCTACCACCGACTTCGTTACAATTAAATTATGCAGAAGAATAAAAGTAAAATTTTGAGAAGTATCATCGCATCACAAATATATATATATATTATTAACGTCGAATTTGAAAAATACGACAAAACCTAGTTGATTTTGAAAGTGGATTTATTGACCATTTGAGACAGATTAAAATCCATTGCACCGAATATTCGGTGGATCTAAAAAGATTTGATTGAGAAATAATATGGATGTACTAAGAAATCTAGCCCAACCACTGAAAGATAAAACAAGCCTAAAACCATAGGTTAAGGAAACCACACCTCGAACCTTCCTTTGTCGGTCTTTGATTCTTCTCTTTTCCATTTCCCTCTTTGGTCAATCTGCTTTGTATTTTTCTGTCGGCCTGCTTTCTATTTTTCAATCTCTTCCTAGAGGTTACGGTACGTTATCTGTGTTAGGCTGTTAGGTTATTTAGGCGATGTGTCTATAGTACTCAAATGTGTGCATATTATTTGGAGGGCTTAATTATAGCAATGGGCTCGGAGTTGTATTTTGGTCTTCGAATTCAAATATTAGCTCATATGGTGCTCAAATTAAGTCTCGCATTGCACGGTTGGTGACAAAGGGGTTTGTGTAAGTTTTTCATGAGTTTTGGTAAGGGTTCGTAGGGTTTTGTGTAAGTTTTTCGTGAGTTTTATTAAGGGTTCGTAGGGTTTTGAAGATCGAGTACCAATTTAAAATCACCCCAAAGTTTAGGGTGTTTAATGTAGTTAACCCTTTTTTTCTCTCTTGAACAGATTGTTATGCACCATATACCATCTGTTAGGCTAAATCCTGATAATAATTAAATGAATAAAAAAGATTATATTGAAGCACATATAAAGATCAACCTTATCTCTGCCCCATCATTTGTTTGATTAGAGAAATCATACTTGGTTGAATATTTAACTAACCTGCACAATCTAGGGAGGGCACTGCTCCATCATACTGTCATACAATAGCTATACACATCAGATTTCTTATTGATGTTGCTTGCCAAAAAAAATTCAGTCATTCCCCAAAACTAAGAAATGCAAAAGAGTTCTCTAGTAGCAATTTATGGATTGAAAGCATCATTGATATACATGTTAGTTATTTGATATATCCTATTCTTGATTTCTTACACTGATAGAGAGAGAGCGAGCGAGAGGGAGAGAGAGAGAGGCAACACTTTTCACAAATTCACGTACAAAATTTTACAAATATAACTCAACCAGGAAGAAATGACTTTGGGATATTTCCAGAAACCATATACTCATTTTAGATTAAAGCGAATGAGGCTCAGAAGCCCATAGCAAAGACCGACCCCACCAAATAGAAAGGCAGTCCATCTCAATATCATGTTATTTTGGTGAATAGTAAGAATACCCCTTCAAATCTATAGCAGGCCAAGCGTTTTCAGCTGCTGAATATGCTCAGGTGGGAGACATGGTGGAGACCAATCAGATCCGGTCATCTCACCATCAACATCTTCGACAACATATTCCTACGAGAGTAAATTAATTTTCAAATAAATATCTGGTAACATATGCAGTAATGACAAGATCCAGAAGCGTTAAAACATCCAGAAATGATAAATTGTTGATCTAGCGTATGCAAAAATCTGTTTAGCCATTCAGTACGGACTTAAGTAAACCCACTAATTCATCGAAAACAACTCGCAGATCAAGCTAAGTAGACATAAGATCCCGAAGTTAAATGTTTCTTGTTCCGTAAATGGGACAAGAAGACATGATTAACATGCTATAATACAATGGAGGGACCTTGGAAACGCATCTTAATCCAATGGAGGGAACAAGAAGACAAAATGTTTTCTTTTTGTGGCCATCTTGGCCACCACTGTGTTTTATTGTTATAAGCAATAAAATTTTGTTTCTTTTTCAAAAAACGAAAAAGAAAAAAATTGCATGTCAGTTGGTAAAGAAAGGACAACCTTATAAAAGCAGGTAGATTCAAAGTTTAATCATCTTTCGCCTTAGAGAATATATCTTTAACTAAACTATTTCTCATCAATCACATGTTTGATCATGTATGTTTAGTCTGCAAGAGGTGTCCCTCTACTGAATTTGGCAACAATTTAGGCCCTAGTAGTTAGGACAAAACTTTGTTCAGTTGTTGAGCTTCACTTGTTGACTTAGTGCTCGATAAAATGGTAATTTATAGTGTTGCAGTGTGCAGACAATATAAAAGCATGGCAAAAAAATATTTAACAAAAAAAAAACAAAAAACAAAATGATAGAAGATGTCCCTAACTCACTTTTGTCAGCATCCTTTTTGCAAGTATATGGTAATGCCGCTGCCAAATCCGTTGTCCAACCATTGTAGCTACCAGCACACTGTAGAATATGCCAATCACTGTAAAAAGTCCCAGCACAATCAGAGCCATTATAAATAGTATTGGCAGCCCTGCTTCACCAGCACCTCCCAAGCAACCACATTCACCTGCCATACTTGCACAGCTACCCCAGCACGTGGTACAGTCAGTCCACATACAAAGTGTGCCTGGTAAATGACAGTCTGCGCATACACTGCAGGAATTGTGTAAAAATGAATGACCTTGTAAACATTTATTTCAATTAATACAGCCTAATTTTCATATGAACCAATGAATGGATATTATCTCCTGCTAAGCAGATAAATCGAGCGGATAGATGTAGCACAAACCAGATGTAGCACAAACTATTAAGTATTTGGTTTGTGCTAGATATTACAACATCCAACTCTTCAGGCAGTTAACCAAAAAAACAAAACAAAGAAACAAACACAAGACTTAAGTTCATGTCATCAGGTGTCAACTCACATTTCCAAACTTCCAGAGAGTTCATATTAATATTAATATAGTATTGAGCAGTAATTAAATATTTAATGCATCATGTTGTGCATGAACCAAACTCACCTCCACAATAAGATTCTGAGCACAAAGGAAGAAAGTTGGAAAACGTAATTAATTAAAAAAGTGAATACCTAATACATCATTTGAATCATGATGATTGCAAGTAGAAAGTTTGGTCTATGATAATATGCATGAACCCTATCTGCAGTATAACCATATTAGTATACCGTTGAATATGTCAGGAAACACATTTCCTGATCTGCCAACGAAGCAGTTAAATGATAAAAGGTAACGGATATGCGTTTGGTCTTAAGAATGCTGGTTTTAAGAATGAGTGATTGCCCTTCTCCGACCCTTGCCACTTATTGAACAGGGTTCTATGGTGTGAAAATTGTCAAAATAAAATTTAATAAGCTTGACAGAAATAGATAACAAAAAATGCCACAAAATAACACAGTGCTGAATGGACATTCATGCAAATCAGAACCTATCAAAATTGTTTTGGCCTCTCAAAGATAAAGGTTGTTGAAAAAAATTTCTTCCAAGAGTGCCTTTGGTTTTAATTCGGTGCTATCAATCTATAGATCTATATCGTAGAAACACTCCCTTGTAAATATACAGGATTAATAAATCCATTCCATTTAGAGGTGATAATATGATGATAATGATGATCAGGTAAACAGTCAGAAGAATCAAATCATGTGTAGCCATGTGTAGCAACTGGGTGAAAGATTTCCAAATGTAGACTTATACCCAGGCTGACAGCAACAAAGGCATAATTCTCGACAAGGCTGAGCCAAATCATTGCGCACTCTTCGGTCATAACAAGTAATGAAGCACCCAGACAACCCAAGCAAAGCGAAAAACAACAGAGCTCCTGCATTCAACAATAGAAGTACGTAAATTACCATAACCGAAAAAGCAAAGAGATATTACTGCAGAGAACAAAGGTGCAAGCATGTGCCCTAACATTAGAGTAAATTTATATTACAAAGTCTTAATCAACTAATTCCCACGCAAAAAAAAAAAACTGAAAATTTATAACAAGCAGCTACAGCCAAGATTTCATCATTGTCAAAGGAAACATAAATTTTCTTGATCTTCAACCACAAGAAATAAAAAGATCTCCACCAGCAACCACTTAAAACAAGGTACTACTTGTACTCAAAGGTAGCAATGACACTCCACCCAAAGAAACTTCCACTACACGAAGACAAGAGTTTCCACAAGGATTGGAGAAAGGATTATCTGGTTTTAACATGGCTACAGAAAGTATTGCTAGACTGTATTTCCACATCCTTATTATATATTTCCTATACTTTGACCGTCGTAAACTGATTCTTTAATTTCAGAAAGGTGACAAACACAAACTTATTTCATAAACAGTCGACCATGAAAAGATCATGACTTTGGCGAAACCACCTTATCAGAATTCTGAAAACATGAAAGCAAGTGAACAAACCCATGTGCTCGCTTGGGAACTAAAAATATTCACCACTTCCGCACATAAATGGCAATTCTTTCAATCAGCATCCTTCAAAACATAAAAACAATAAGTTCCAAAGAATCCAGCTGGTCAATTTTTAAAAGCCGTATCCAGTCTCCATTTTTTCCACCTCTATTTTACTGATCAATTGGACATCTTAAAATGTAGTGATCTTATTTCCAAACTAATCTAATATGACCAGGCCTTGATCAGTGTTTAAATACCCAAACAGGACACACTGATTCTATGGCCCTCACTGGTCTAATATTGGTAGCAATACTGTAGTGGGCCATGAGGTCCAAAAGTTCTTATAAAAATTGAACCACGACCTCGCTAACAGGTATGTTAGAACCCAGGACCACTAAGTGGTAGCAATACAGAGGTCCCTGCCATGGCAATTAAGGATAGAGTTGAAAAAAAAAATTGATACATTTTTACCCTCCTGAAAACATGATGTAAGGATACATGCATATACAGACCAATATATATTCTTTATTCTTCTTATTCTTTCTCTTTTCTAACTAGCTTACTTGATTGCATTGACTATGTCATTTTCAATTTAATTTTTAATTAAATGAAGACATGAAAATGAACCAAAGATGTTTTAAAAGTGTAAAATAAGTGTATTAATGCAATTAAATCAAATCTAAATATCTAAGAGTATCTTAGAAGTGTGATCTTCCTCGTTTTTCTTTTGCTGGACAATCTGATGAACATAAGAATCTCAAAAACCTTTATCACAATCACAGTGATAAAGTTCTGAGCAAACATCGGTCACCAAACAGAGGGAATTCGGACTAAGATGCCATGCATATAATACCACAACAAATATATGGTAACCAACACAGGCAACAAGACACATACACATATAACAACATTGCATACTATTTATTTTTCTAGTACAAGCTTTCACATAAGAACTTGAGATTTTACCAGATATATAGTAGAAACTAAGCTCACTGTCAAAACCCCATGCAAGACGAAGCCAGAATTGCTGGAAACCATCTATTAGATACACCAAATATGCCAATGAAGCAATCACCTGCATAAATGAATAGAAATGTTTCAAAATGCACATCCAATGCCAGCTATCAAAGTGAAGAAAGCAACTAAAGTAAATTACTAATGACCTACAAGCTGAACGGCCAGAAATATAAAAATAATGTCTCTAGTGACAAAGAATCGGAATTTCAAGGTTCGCCATTTTCTATCAGCAATAACATGAACTCTCAAATGGTAAGGAGCCTTGCAGGTTGTGCAATGAGCAAATGCAAACCCTTCCTGAAAAAATTAAAGCAAGATAGTCAGATACAGATGGGAAACCACTAACGAGCAGCAAAACATGAACACGTGTATATATGCTGTTAGTTTGTCTTAATCAGCTAAATCCTACACCTGATTCAAAGACCATTAAAAGCCCACTTCTGAGTTCTCCAAAGATGATCTTACTGCAATACACTAAAAGTCTAAAACTTAGAGAATTAGTCGTGTAACAAGGAAAGAAAAACTAATTTGCTACCTGTTCCTACACCTGCGAGACACACTGTTGTAAATATCCTCTTAACACAACAGGAGATAAAAGAATCATGACATTGCAACCCATCAATATGTCGATTCCATTTCATTATGCTAGAGACATTGGTGTTGAAGGAACTTCACTTCAATAAACTTCATTTCATATTTTAACTGCAACAAGCACATTTTAATGTGCATAAATGACACATCATTCTAGATTCCAAATAGCAACTATGTGCATTCTGATTTTTTTATAATTTATAAAGATATTTTTTTATTTTTTTATTTTTGTAAAAGAAATGCACAGACACGATTCTCTCTCTGTCTCTCTCAATAAATTCAAATTACACCCATGCTATAAGTTCAAACATAAGGACAGCACCTTAGAATCAAAGGGATAGTTAGATGACAGCGAACACAGGATCTCAGAATCACTCTCTCTCTCTCTCTCAATAAATTCAAATTACACCAATACTAGAGGTTCAAAGACAAGGACAGTGTCCCAGAATCAAAAGGGATAGTTAGATGACAGTCCAGAACATCCTCATACACCATGGCCTTGTTTAGTAATTATAGCAAGAAGCAATCAGAAACGATATAGTAGATGGATGGGATGACTAAGCTTGCATGCCAAACTATAATAGTATAATATGGGGTTACATTACTAATTTTGGAAAAGAAAAAGAAGCAAAAATATAGATGGCAAACAAACCTTTACAGCTCTCCAATGATCCAAACATTCCCGGTGAACATACTTTGAAGTCCCTTTGCATTGGCAAGGAGCAATGAAGTCCCTACCTGAGTGAAAAATAGAAAGCAAAAAACCCACTGATAAGCTACATTACTTTACTCAACACTTAGCATTTATAAGGAACAAAAAAGGTAACTCAACTTTACACTTTTACCCTAAAATTAACAATAAATTTTAACTATGTAAATGAACCATCACTCTGAAAAGAGTTCTGTAACATTGCCATTTGCAAGACTAATTGGTTAGTTGACTTGAAAAGAGAAATGACAATTTTCCAAAATCCAAGCCAACAGAAATACATGAACTCAAAATTTCAAATTCTGCACTCCTCCTTAATCTTTTTATCAGACACCAAACACCCAATTGAGCGAATTGTCAAAACCTAATAAAACAGAAGTAAATTGGATGAGACATACCATCACTTTCAAGGCAAATTCGGCATTGGATTTGTTCACCAGGGCCCGCTTCCAGGTCGATCTCGCTGGGCTCGGCAACCGGCGCCGGAGCGATGAGAGGCGAAGCGTCTGAGTGATCCACCATTGAATTACGAGCGAGTGAACCAAGCAAAAAACCTAATTCCCCCAATTCTACCTCTGTTACTCGTTTGTTGAATGGTCTTATGACAACTGGGGGAAACAAAAAAAAAAAAGCAGAAGCAAAAAGTCTCTGTCTGTGAATGGTGGTCCAGTTTGGTGCGCCTCCTAAAAATGACCATTGCTTTCTTCTTCTTCTTTAGTTACTTTATTTTGATTTAAGGGAGATCAATTCGGATAACAACTTGTTTACCAACTTTCTAATATTTTCTAATATGAGTGAAGCCCATCAATATAATGGGTCTTACGCTCTATTAAAGAGTTGATATTCCAAATTGTCTTTACGTATTTTTCCCTTTTATTTTTTTTATTTTTAAGGAGGGATCATCATTTGGTCTGTGGTGGACTCAGGTCAAAGTGAGTAGCCCGAAACTCAATGAGTCAAAGTCTAACTTTACCCATTTTAAAATTGGGTTGGTTTTGAGCTTACAATTTGAAACACTCGGCCCAGCCGCCTATGCCTTCTTTTTTATTTTTTAAGTTGTAATTGATCTACTCTCAAATCTCATTTTATACTTAATTAAAATAGAGATCATTTTATACTTAATTAAAATAGAGATTTTCTATTTAAACCTTGCACTTCTCTTTGTTCACCCAATACTTAAATCATTAAGTTGTAAGTTTTATTATTGTGTAAAAAGACAAAAATGTCATCCAACTTAACAATTAACCCTAGTACATCTATACACACACCTCACACCCCATCACTCTTCATATCAAGTTTTAGAAAAATACAAACTCCTCTAGAACCTATTGCCAGATTACTCCTCTTTTAAAGGCATAGAAAATTGACTAGCCTACCTCTTTAAATATGCATGGGAGTTGATGGAAAGTCTTGTTGATTATCAACTCAACAATACCCAAGTGTTGGAATTCCAGTTATAGTTCTTGGAGAGAGGTAAAGTTGTTCTTTTTCGAGAAAATATTAAATTTCGGGTTTAGGGTTCTATTTGTTTGTGTTTTTATTGCTGGGAACAAAGAAAATTGTGGGGTTTAAATAGAAAATCTCTTTTATTTCTTATTTTTTCAGTTTGGGTTGTATTTAAGGGTAGTTTGGGAAGATAGTGGGGTTTTCTTAGAAATTGTGAAAATTTAAATTAAAAAATGGGGTGAACTTAGAACATAGGGTGAACTAAGAGAAGTGTGGGGTTTAAATAGAAAATCTCATTAAAATAATGTAATATGTATAATAAACTAATAAACTTCTTATTTTGTTTACACATGTTATAAATTAAGTTAATTTTTCAATGTTGTCTAAAATTTTGTAACAAATAAGCAATATATACACTACATCTTTTAGTGCCCCTTTTTTTTTTATCAAGTTCAACTTTAATGGTTCAATAAAGAATTTGAAAGCTTATTTTGGTTTTATTAATTCTAATGGCACAAATTGCTTTAATTTTCATGATTTCAATCCTAGTTTGGGATAGAAGTAACACATTTTCATAAGATTCATTTCTAGGTATAATATTTTTTAAATATATTGGCTATTGCTTGGTCTAGGTTTGGTAACAGAATTTGGCCATTATATCTTTGTTTTTATTAAAGTTATGTAGTAATCTTTATTATTGTTTAAGAGAAGACTCTTTATCCATCAATTTTGACAAAAAAACAAGATTTAAAAAAAATTTAAAAGACTTAGAAAAAAAATTAAATAGCCCAACCCGTTTAGCCAATGGTAGCGCCTGTCAGGCCCATTAGGCATGTCTAGACCCGGCTTGATGGGCGGGCCCAAGCCAAGCCTATTGAAACCTCACTCGAGTTGAAAAATAAAAATAAAAAACCCATAAAGCTCGACCCAAACTCAAAAATTTTGATCTGGGCGCAATGACAAACCCTAA
Organism: Prunus fruticosa; assembly: GCA_018703695.1. Lineage (NCBI taxonomy): Eukaryota > Viridiplantae > Streptophyta > Magnoliopsida > Rosales > Rosaceae > Prunus > Prunus fruticosa. Next base: position 28,024,627 of record CM031922.1, on the reverse strand, counting down.
GACCATGGCTCTATACGATATAAATTGTGATAAATACCAAAATGGTCCATTTGTTTACTCAGTTCATCAATTAACTTTAAGTATAGGTGCAGTTCAGTTTGGATCGCTACACTCTCGAATTGTATTATTGTTGTTATGCCATGATCCATGTTCCATGTTTGGTGACTGGAATTGGATTGGATAACTTACTATATTTAAGACATGTTGAGTGAGGAAATGAAGAAATGTTGTCCAAGTTGAAGGTAGAAGAGGGATCACTCATGAAGGAATCTTATCTCATGCAATCCACTCAAATAATAGGATAACAACACTTTATAAGCTATCCCTTCTAATTCCCTCAAAATGAAAAATCATTAACATCTACTTGCATTTCCTCTTCCAACATAGCTCAAATTTGGTGAACTATCCAATCCAATCCAATACTAGTCACGAAACATTACATATTGCAAATAGTGAAACGATATAAATAAATGGGTAGGCTTCCGCCCAATTTAATTCCCTCTCATTTCATTAAGGGCACCTCTACCTCAAAGGTTAAGGGCAAGGCAAAGGCAAGGCAAGGTTTGTCACTATTCACATGAATAGTGGCAACCTTGTCTTTTTTGTTTCCACCCCAAAGGGCAAGGGCAATTATTATTTACTTTAATTTATTTTCTATTTTTTATACTTAAACCATTATTTTGATAAGATTTTTAGATAAAATTTCCGTTGCCACGTGTCACTATTTATTATAAAATTCTCATCTCAAATTTCGGATTAAATTTTAGGATAAGATTTTCAGTTGCCACGTGTCCATATTTATTATAAAATTCACATCTCACTAATCATACACTTGAAATACCTACTCACTAATCATACAATTGAAATACCTTCTCATTTATCATATAATTGAAATACTCCAAGTCCTCATAGTCCGACACAATCGAATACAAGGACAACTCAATCATTGGCGAAGGTAGTTCCACCGGATCACGAACGTGGTGGAGTATTTTCCTTCGGAGGACGTAGTAGTGCCATTATTTCCACCAGGGAACGCACCACTAGAACTGACACGGGCATTGTTCACTTGAGGAGCCATGTGTAATGGTTTTTCTCTTTTTTGTTTTGCCTTGAATAATCTAGTAAAAAAATGAAATTGGAAATGCAAGAAATATATTTTAAAAAATGACATTAAATTGAATAAAACGACAATTAATTTCTTTTTACCTTGTCGCCACGATTTTGACCTCTTCAAACGTTTCTCCACCACCCTCCGGCTTCAATGGAAGAGGCCATTTGTATTTTTGCACAAATGGAATTTTGTAGTGGAAAATTTGGTGTGGAAAGTGAAAAATATTGGAAGGAGATTACTTTGTGTGAAGATTTAGTGTAGAAAGTGAATAATATTGGTAGGTATTTATGGAATTTTTTAAATATTTTTTAGCCAAAAATTGAATAGTCGTTGGATTGGATAAGATTTTTGGATCGGAGGCTCCAGGAGAAGCCACGTGGCTTATAGTTGTTGGTTTCTGTGGGTTGGTGGGTCAGCGTTACGTCAATGGCTGATTTTCAAATTTTTTTTACTATTTTCGGGTGGAATACATGTGCCAATAGTATTAAAAAATTTGAAAAAACAGCCGCTGACTTCATCATGACGTCATGCTGATGTCAGCAGCCTTCGGGAAAGAGCCCAGTCAATTTTTGGTCGTGGGCTTGCTCGGGCTAATGTGTCCCACACCTTGCCCGACTGGACTGGCTGGGCGCGCTGGAGGGTGGGTTTGTGGCCTGGGGCCAGAGGCGGAGCCACGGTGGGGTCAATGGGGTCGCGCGACCTCTTGGACGCCATGAAAATAAGCCTAGAGGTCCCTTGGAGCTGCTGATGCGACCTCTTGGAGCTGCCCACCAAGTGGTCGACAAAATGACTAGAGAGAAGAATAGTCTGAAAGCTGAAGAAGAAGGAAGAAGAAGATGCGCAGCTCTTTTTTTTTTTAAAAAAAACAACCTGGGCAAAACGACGTCGTTTTGGCCCAGGGAGAATTTTTTTAAATGACTTGGCCAAAACTACGTCGTTTTGGGCCAAGTCTGAAATTAAAAAAAAAAAACACAAAAGAGGGCCAGCATCCTATCTCCAAAACAGACCCGATTCCCTCCTTCACCAAACCCCCAATTTGTTGGCTCCAACCTTAAGTTCCCAACTCAATCCCCCCTCCATCAAACCCTCAACTCCATCTCCTCCCTCGCTGCCGCCAGTTGGGTGCATTGTGCTTCCGTCGTCTTCGTCGTGTGGTGGTGCCGCCAACTACTCTCTTTGTTTTTGCTCAAGCTTATTGTGAAATTTCACAATTCAAGTAAGTAAGTTCTAAACCCTATGTTGCTATGTATGATATATTTAATTTAATTGAAACCCAATTCATATTCATCGTTATTTTGATTATATTGGTGGTTTGATTATATTGTGAGTTTTTATTTTCATTATTTTGTAGTGTATAATATATTTATTTTAATTGAAATCCAATTCATATTTATTTTGATTATATTGATATTTTGTTTATATTGTGAGTTTTTATTTTCATTATTTTGTATATGTAGAATATATTTAATTTAATTGAAATCCAATTCATTATTATTTTGATTATGTTGATGGTTTGTTTATATTGTGAGTATTTATTTTGATTATTTTGTATATGTAGAATTATTATGGAACGGTTTTTTAAGAGAAAGTCATCATCGGGTTCGGGTAGTTCGGCCAATGTTGATAGTTCAAATAATGTTGGTAGTTCAAGAACTCCAAGTTCAAGAGAAAGTCAGTTAGATGGTGTTTTGGGTTCGAGTTCAAGACAAAGTCAATTAGATGGTGTTTTGGGTAATCTTCAAGCGGACCCTGGATTAAGAACTCGAATGATAGATTATGATGCTAATATAAGAGATGAGGTCCGAAGATCATATCTACAAAAAGGACCTTGTCAACCTAGAGGTCATAATTTTCCAATAACTAATATGTCGGGAATAAATCGACGCTTCATTCCTCAATGGTTTGATGAGTTTGATTGGTTGGAGTATAGCATATCTAAAGATGCGGCATTTTGTCTCTATTGCTATCTCTTTAAAACCAATTTTGAACAAGTGGGTAGTGAAGCTTTCATTGGAGATGGATTTAAGAATTGGAAGAAAGGGAGAGAAAGATTTAAGATGCATGTTGGACCGGTTGGGAGTGTTCACAATAAAGTTAGAGAAGCTGCTACAAATTTGATGAATCAAAATACACATATTGAGACGGCAGTGAGCAAACACTCTGACCAAGCTCGTAAGGCTTATCGCACATGCTTGATTGCATCAATCAAGTGCACTAAATTTTTATTGCGACAAGGTCTTGCTTTTCGTGGCCATGATGAAAGTGCCACTTCAAGCAATAGGGGAAATTACTTGGAGCTATTGCAATTCCTTGCAGATAATGATGATAAAGTTAGAGAAGTTGTGATGGAAAATGCTCGGGGAATCTCAAATTACTAGCTCCTTGCATTCAAAAAGATCTTGTGAGTGCATGTGCCCTTGAAACACTTGATTCTATCATGGATGGTATAAAAGATAGATTCTTTTCAATATTGGTGGATGAAGCACGGGATGTGTCGGTGAAAGAGCAAATGGCTATGGTATTGCGATATGTGGATGACAAGGGGCATATAATTGAAATATTTGTGGGCATCCAACATGTTACTGACACTACTTCAAGTTCACTAAAGGATGCTATTGACACATTCTTTTCTCACAACGGTTTGAGCCTTTCCAAGCTACGGGGACAAGGTTATGATGGTGCTAGCAATATGAGAGGTGAGTTGAATGGCCTTAAGACAAAGATATTGAGAGAACAACCTTGTGCATACTATGTTCATTGCTTTGCTCATCAACTTCAACTAGCTCTTGTTGCCGTGTCAAAGAAAAATATAGACATTGCCTCTTTTTTTGCAACGGCTAATAGTGTGGTTAATCATGTTGGAGCATCTTGTAAGCGGCGTGATTTACTTAGAGGGCAACTCCAAGAAGAGCTTGTGATAGCATTTGAAAATGATTGTCTTATAACGGGGCGAGGCTTAAATCAAGAAACAAGTCTCAAACGTGCCGGTGACACACGATGGAACTCACACTATGGTACCTTGATTAGCATCATATCTATGTTTTCATCAGTGGTTCATGTGCTTCAAATGGTTATTGATGATAATCCTAATGATAGTGCGGGTGAAGCAAATAAGTTAATGAGAGATATACGCACTTTTGAGTTTGTGTTTCACCTTTTCTTGATGAAAGTCATATTGGGGCTCACAAATGATGTGTCACAAGCATTGCAAAGGAAGGATCAAGAAATTGTGAATGCAATGGCTTTAGTGAAATCATGCAAGGAAAAGCTATATTGGATGAGGAATAATGGGTTCGATGCATTGGTTAATGAAGCCTCTTCTTTTTGTGACAAACATCATATTGATGTTCCTAACATGGAAGAGGCATTTATACTTCCAGGGAGGTCAAGGCGTAATGCTCCAATAAAGACAAATCGTCATCATTATCGTGTGGAGCTTTTCATTTATGTCATTGATGAGCAAATTACGGAGTTAGAAGATAGCTTTAATGAGGTAAATACCGAGTTGCTTATTTGTTAGGCATGTTTGAGTCCGAAAAATTCATTTGTAGCTTTTGATAAACCAAAGTTACTTCGTCTTGCTCAATTTTATCCTCAAGACTTTTCGGATGAGGATTGTTTGGCACTTGAAGATCAACTTGAGATTTATATTCATTATGTGCGTTCAAGTAGTGATTTCTCTCAATTGGAAGGGGTTGGTGATCTTGCAAAAAAAAATGGTGGAGACAAGGATGCATCAAGTATTTAATTATGTGTATTTGCTCATTACATTGTCTTTAGTTTTACCGGTTGCAACTCTTCAAGTGGAGAGGGCATTTTCTGTCATGAATATTGTTAAGGGTCCACTTTGGAACAAAATGGGAGATCAATGGTTGAGTGATAGCTTGATTGTTTATATTGAGAGAGATATTTTTGCTTGTATTGAAAATGAAGCTATAATGCTACGTTTTCAAAATATGAAACCTCGTCGTGGACAATTATAGCTTGTAATATTGTTTCCGTTATGAATTATGAATGAAATTACTATGATTTCATTTTCAATATTTTTTCCCACTTTTACACTAAGACCCCGTGTGGTAAGATTCCTGGCTCCGCCAATGCCTGGGGCTGCCATTTGCCTAGGTTTGGGCTTGTGCTGGAGGTGCTCTAAGGACAAATTGGTCCTTCTTCTCCCTGGTAGCCCCAAATGGCATGCTCTGTGCTATGAAGTGAATTTATGGTTCCACAATGTAGTGCCTTTTTTTTTTGTAAGAAAGGAAGTCAAATTGATGTTACCTATGATAAGAGAGTGCAAATGAGTTGTTGGTGTCTAGTCTGATCATCATTGGTCTAGGTTGGGCGTCGATTTTCAAAGCTAAATGTGGAAGGTTTTTGAGTGTGTTAGTGTTGACTGCTTTGCATGGAGTGCGAAAGAAGAAATGGTTGGGTAGTGGGAACGGTTTTGGCCTCATGGATGTGTAATTTTGGGTGTGGGTTTAGGATAACCGTACAAAGGTATGGAAACTAAACAAAGAAAGAACCCTAAACAGTAAAAAAGATCAACAAGCCACCTTCGAGAAACTACCTTAATGATGTGTTTACTAATCAGGAATTGGAATTCTCATCAGGAATTGAATTCCGCATATACAAGATTCCTGCGTTTACTTCACACCAAGGAATTGAAAAGTAAGTGGGGCCCATACAAAATTAAGAATTGAATTCCTGAGTGGGAGGTGGTATTCTAATTCTTGGAGAATGAACCCATTAGGAATTCATCTTTTTTACCCATTATATCCTCACACAATATTCAAAATTTCAAATTTGTCATCTACTTTAACCCAACAACGATGACATTTGAGTAATTAGTACCACTCCTACCTCAATTCCATATGGTTTAGTAAACAACTTCAATAGGAATTTGGAATCTAATTCTTCTCACTCAAATTCCTCCTCAATTCAATTCATCCCTAATTCAATTCCCCCTAATCCAATTATGGATTAGTAAACATGCCATAAGTGCAAGTGCAAGTGCAATGCGGGCAAGTGCAGGCACATGAAAATTCGTCTCGGTAGACGTATGAATTAAAAAATTGAGTATAGTTAAACAAGAAAACATGTTCCAAGTTAATTATGTAGAGTTATGGGGAAAGGCAGACTGAGCGCAAAGCAAGTGAAAAGAACATCAATCATGCACAATATCCCTCTCTTCTCACTATGTATACACAAGTTCAATAAATTCCTTATCAAAAGAATATGAAAATTTATTGAAGCTAAAATACATAAACAACACATGCTTGTCTTTAAAACCAATTTTATGAAAGCTCTTAACCAATTGGCAGTATTTAAAGAAAGCATAAAGAAGCATAGAAAGAGCAATAGCAACATTGGTGAGTAAATACACTACAAGACAAAAACCCTTCCACGACGTCTGATTTGCGTCATGGAAGGCGTTTAATGACGCGGACGAGATGTCCTAACACACGTTGTCAAAAGAGGAGGGGGGTCATGGAAATGTTTTTAAAAACATGGCGTCTGTTACGCGTCATAGAATGATGTTTCAACGACGCGGTCCATGTATCATAATATACTTTCCATGACGTGTCCACGATGTCATGGATGATGTTTTAATGACGTCAATTAGGCATCATGAAGAATATGACATTCCTTTTAACGCCGTCTATTAGCACTTTATATGACGCATCATGCACGTCATTGAACTTAAGACATTCCTGAGACGTCATTGAAATATTTTTCATGACACAAAGTTAGACGTCGTTGAAATTTTTAAAAATTAAAATAAAATAAAATTCTAATCTATATATATATATCCCATCATTTTTAATTCTACAAAAAGAAATTAATATATATAAGCAAAACCGAAGACATAAAGGCTAATATACTTTAAATTAATATTACTCAATATGATTCTAGTACATCATGGCAAGTTTAAAAATTGTCTTTAACTAATCCCACAAAGTCAATCCTCTGAAGTATGAGAAGATTTGATACTTGCACTGTCCAAAACAAAATAGACATCCAATAGTTTGAGAGGATGTGATGCTTCATGTCCAAAAGAAGGTGCAAATGGTACTAAAATAATTACAACCACTATTACCTGCATTAAAACAAAAGATCAGAAAATGAGGATGAAAGTCTAGAAATTACAAGCACGCATGAATGAAAATGATTAAGGTCAGTAAATTCTTGGTCCAAATGGGAAATTTCATTACATAGAAATGTCTTGCCAAATAAAACAAGAGAATAAGAGAATCCAACAAAACTAATTTAAAGGACCAAAAATTCATGAATGAAGTTAACTGACCTAGAACCTAAAAAAAAAAAAAAAAGAAATGAAAAAATGAAAAAAAAAAAAAAAAAAAAAAAAAAAGAAGAAAAGGTTTAAGCACAGGAAGGGACGACACAAGAGACTAAAACAGTGAGTTCACAGAGAATATATCTAACTTGCCCCTTCTTCACAATTCTTTGTTTGTTTGTGGTAACCTTTTTCTCCACTGTCAAAGACAGACTTCCAAAGCTTAGCATATAATAGTATATAAAAAACTATATAGATTCTTAATTACCCCTCAAGTGTCCATGTAGAACAAATGTATATAACTCTATATGTACAAGGTTCTTTTCTTTTGCAAACAGAGATTTGACATTTGTTCTAATTATACAACTCTACGATAATCCAGTTAATAAGATTTCAATGGCATGTGCAAGTTGAAGATTTGAATACCAAATTATTTAGTTCATGTAGAGGCCAATTAATGCCAATATTTCATAAACAAATTACAAATTGACAATCACAAATGTGGTAGAAAGACCTTCATATATTATAGAGGAAATGATTTTGACTCTAAATTTACCGCAAACTTCTTTAGTCAAAGCTGATATACTTATGCGGCCAAGCAACTATGCTTCTAATTGCATCATCAAGAAAGAAATGCTCACGTGAACTCCTAAACAATGGTACTTCGAGGACTAAAATTTATTTGATCCAAACTTTATAACAATCATGCCCAAGTACAATATGATGCACTTTGGAAGTAGGATCAGTAGATGCAATTTCCGCCCTTGCAACTACTTGCCATGTTGCAGTCCAATTTAGTATATTGCACTTTGCATTAGTAAGGTTCAGATTAGAAGGCACTTGAGTATTGCCTTGTGGGGACTATAATAAATCAAAAAACTGAAGGTACTATAATTTCTACAAATCTTAGGTGGGTATGTAATTTTTAATAATTGACTACTTATATTTTACATGTGATGGTCCAACAGGGCATTGTGCAACTCCATCAGCATTGTTAGTCTTTTTCTAAACAGAGATTTGCAAATTTAAAATATGAGAATGCACCATTGAGATAAAACTACTAGAACTACAAGAATTAGAGCAACTGAAGATGAACAACTTACCTGAAACTTCCTTAGCTCAAAACCCAATTGTCGTTTCGTTGACCAATTAAACCTAACACCCATATAAATTCACAAAAAAGAATGTGTATTAAAAGTTCAAGAAGAGACAAAAACGAACTAATTTCTTTTGGAAATTAACAAAAATCAATGAAGTTACCATTGCATGTGAAACTTTTTCTTTTTTCCATAAAAACATTACTCTATTTACCCAATAATCCAATCAATGTTTTCTTATATACCTGTTGTAGCTGTGTTTTCTTAAGTGAGAATATCATTAGTTTTTTTTGTACCTATTAGTGTTTTCTCTACCCCCCCTGTACAACTCTACCAAAACTAGGCCTGTAAAATGGGCCAGGCCAGGTGTGAGCCCAGGCCCTAATTAGTAATGAGCCTTTTCAGCCCTAAGGAATTATCGGGCCGGGCCAGGCCAGCCCTATATCAAATATACAAAGCCCAGGCCCTACCCATGGGCCTAACATTTTGGAGCTTATGATCGGGCCAATGAGTCAGGCCTATTTAACCCTATAAAATGGGCCATTATTTTATGCTTTATTAAACTCCATTTGTTTTTATGTTTGAAAACTTCATCCATAATTATATAATAATAACAATACATTGAAATTTTGAAATAATGTTGAAACAAAATTGAAATAGACTACAAAACAATAACAACGCAAATATTTATTCTGCATCTTGGACAAACCACTCTGGTCATTCTTGTTCATCTTGTACAATCATTTTCTTCTTGACTTTCTTTTTTTCTTGTTTATTCCAATCACTTCCACAAATGCACACTTCAACACTATTTGGAGCCAAACTTGCTCGATGGTCACTTATAACACATCCACCTTTCTTAAAAGCTGATTCAGAAGCAATTGAAGACACTGGAATTGTTAAAATATCACGGGCTCTGGTGGAAAGCACAGGGTAGTTTTTTTGCTGTGATTTCCACCATGCCAAAATATTTAAAGGATTATTTTCATCATCATCCATTTCTGTGTGTGAATCAAGATAGCGTGATAATTCATTAGATGAAAAATTGCTTGTGTTTAACCTTTTAGAATCACAAAGATCATCCACACGACTTCTTTTTCTACTAAATTTTGAAGTGCAAGATGCAGATGATGTAGATGCCGCTTATTCATGTTGTGATCTACTATCATGCAAAGACAAATATAATTTATATTCTTCATATAACTCCTTTAATGTTGTGAGCACTTTTTCCACAATTGTATTTGCATTTCCTTTGTAAAGAATTTCACAGAGTACTTCTAAAATTTTTGTTTTATTCCTTGGATCTAAAATTACACCCAAACCATAAATCAAGGGCAAATCCCCAAAGTACTTTGCAAATTTTGACTTCATATCACATACATTAAGCTGTTTGGAAAGATCATTCTTTTCACTTTCAAGAGTAAGACAAATGTCTTTTATTTTAGTTATTTCTTTTAGTATGAAAGGAATAGTTGGATAGTCAGAGCCAGAAATTATTTCAGTGGATTCATAAAATTGAACTAAATGTTCTCTCCAAAGTGTTGCAATATCCCAATCTTCATATGTTAAAAAAGGTTGATGTTTGATTTTTATTTGAAATAATCCTAAAGCTCCTTTATATTTTGTAGCCACTTCCAACATCTTATAAGTTGAATTCCATCTAGTTTTCACATCTAATGGAACATTTCTAAGTTTTAACCCTATGTTTTGGCAACATGTTAGAAAAGCTTGGTACTTGGTCGGTGATGTATGAAGGGTGGTTACTAAACTTCTAATATTTGCTATGGATTGATTAACTATTTTCAAACCATCTTGCACAGTTAAATTTAAAATATGAGCACAACAACGAACATGCAATAATTTACCCTTCAGTGGGAGCTCAAGTAAAATTGCTTTAAGAAAGTTTTGTACCACATCATTACTAGATGCATTATCCAAAGTTATTGAGAAAATTTTATCACGTATACCCCACTTAACTAATTCAGATGCTATAAGATCTCCTACTTCTACACCTGTGTGGTTCTTTTCAACCCTAGTAAATGAAATAATTCTTTTATTTATTCTCCACTCTTCATCAAGGAAGTGTGCTGTGATACACATATAATAAATATTTTCATGTTTGGCCTTTCCATAAATCTGAAGTTAAGCTTATCTTACCTTGATAATTATGGAAATATTTTTTCAGCTCCTCTTTCCTATCTTGATGCATCTTTAATATTATATTCCTGCAAGTAATCCTTGAAAAACTCTTAAATTCTGGACAAAATCCACCGGTTATCATTTTAACAAAAGCATTATCCTCACTAGTAGAAAATCGCAAATCTTTTTCAAGAATATAAGTAACCACACGAAATTTTCCAAGTTCAACATTATACCTAAAAGTGCCTACTTTTCTAGAAAGTTGTACATTTAACTGCATTTGCCTAATATCCAAGTTTGTTCTTTTGATACATGAATCTTTATGTCTTTTAAGTGACTAGTACCACCTGTGGATACACAAGACAATAACTTTTTACAATAATTGCATTCGGCTTTTACTTCTTTTTTACCATCTTAAAATGTGACAATGCATTAGAAGTTTGTTTTTTGTTTTTGACCAGAGGGAATAGCTTGAGAGGGGTCAGTAACAACAAGGATCTCAACAGGTTGGCTTTGACTAGAGTCCATTTTAAAATTTCTAATTAACAAGGAAATTTGAACAGCACAAGCACAAGTTGAAAGCAGATATTTAAATAAAGATCAATATACCAAAGGAAATCATATAATATGCTTCAATAAATTGTATATAAAATACCACAAACTTGAGGAACACAAGCTCGAAGTTAAAAGCGATTTGAGAGAAAGCGCTGAGATGATTTAACTCCAATTTGAGAACTGCAAAAGTGTGAGAGAAGAATGGAACTGCAGGAGTTTATTTATGCTGATGGATGGAGACTACATAAAGGCCTTCTGTCTTTTGTCTTCATTTTTCCTGTAAAAGTTTTGAATATCGTGTGCACGCATTGTCTTCTGTGTAGAAAAACTCCTTTGCACTTCCTTATCTATCTGTATGGCCGCCCACTCTCCATTGTCTGCCTTTGGAATGAGTAAATCTGCCTAAAAGCCTTATTCCTCTCAACTTTCAACAACTTTCAACAAACAAAAGTTGGTAAAATAACTTTTGTTCAAAACAAAGTTGGTACTTTAAGACAAAATATAGCTAGCATACCAAGGAATAGAAATATAAAAATACACTATGGCAAACAATGTAATACTACATATAATATAATTATAATTAATATAATTAATTAATTATAATCGGGCCAGGCCGGGCTTTTAAAGGGCTTAAAAATGAAGCCTAAGCCCTACATATTAGACTTTGGGCCGGGCTAAGCCTACCCATTACTTCAGGCAGGGTAAGCCAACACATCAAAAAATCGGGCTAGGTTTGTGCTAGCCCATCGGGCCTGGGCTTTATTTACAGGCCTAACCAAAACCACCCACTCCCTCTTTTCATTTCATAGCCTCAACCCATATAACAATTTTGAAAAGAAGAAAATGATCTCAACTGTGATTTTAGAATAACCAATAAATAAATTAAATTGACCCAAATGAGTGATTGCAATTACTTTTGAAAAATTCACACGAATGAGATGGGTAAGAGAATACGGTTGTTTGGCTTATGATATATGAATTTTAGCTTCTTCAACTGCATATATGCACAAAAGATAACAAACCCAATGAATACAAAAACAAAAGCAAACATCGATCGATGAACCAAAACAAAACTTAACTCAATTTCAGTCACAAGTAAACCAACACTTCAAGAGAGAAAAAAAATTAAGAAGAGTAACTGATAGCATGAATCTAAAGCCCAACACCTTAAGAGTATTCTGGAAGAAGTTTGGTGAATTAATTTGGTATTCAATTGAATTCAACAGCGAATTACACACCAGGAGAGTAAATATTCAAAAGCCAATTACACATCAAGAGAGAGTGAAAGCTTAAAATTCCTCTTGCTGTAGAAGCCACCAAGAGAGAGTGAAAAAGAGAGTGCTTACCTTGAGACTCCAGGTTTGAGAACGAAGAAGAAGAAAAAAAAAAAAAAAACCTTGAGACTAGGTCTGAAAACGAAGAAGAAAATAAAAATCAATTTTGGGTTTAGGGTGAGTAGGAAGACGCTGGAAAAAATCAGACCAAAAAAAGAAAGACATTGGAAAAAAGTTGTGAAAAAACAAGGCGCCAATATTTTGGTGAAATAAAAGGCCGGACGCAAAAATAAAATTGGGGAACAAATTCTAGATCTATGGTGGAGACTACAAGTCATAGCATATATAATTCTATGACGTGGGCGAAATGTCTTTAAGTTAATGATGCCACCACGACGTCATTAAGCTATAAACCTATTAACGACGCAGACCAAACGTCATCTAAAACCACTAGAATCCACGATAGACAACCCACGTCATTGAAAAAAAAAATTAACAATGACACTTGATATGTGTCATGGAAACCTCTTTTGATGACGCAGATGGCACGCCATTAATAGTTTGACGTTAAATTAAGAAATTTTTTGGGGTACATCTATGACGTAGGTCATGCGTCGTCGTATAGGTGTTTCATGACGTGTAGACAACGTCGTTAAATTCACAACAAGCAGTAGAGAAAAAAATCTTAACAGCTTATGATAGAGGTCATCTAAATGTACAAGAAACAATGACGCACATCCGGCGTCATTGAAAAAGATTTTAATGATGCATCCAGCAAGTGTCGTGATAATGGTGTTGTAAACTCACTTTAATGATGCCTTTTAAAAGCACATAATAGATAATATCATTTAATGACGTGTATTTTCAATGTGTCATTAAATCTGAGCCATAAAAGGACATTTTTGTTGTAGTGATAGATACTATGGGAACCAAATTAAATCAAAACCCTAGGTCAAATAATTCCTTCCATTTGGGGATTATTTGACCTAATTGAGAATTACTCAACCTAATTGGGAGTTACTCAATTTAATTGGGGGTTATCCAATTAAATTGAGAATTACCTAATTAAGTTAAAAACTGATTTGATTCCTACCACATTTCCCAATTAAATGAAGAATTACATAATCAGATTGGGAATTGATCGGATACCTACCACAATTAGGGATTTGATTTAAACCCCTAATAAATCAAATCCATAAATACACCAACCTCCCCAACTTCGTCAAGGCCCCCTATAAATACTTGGCTATGCACAAGGATTGAGGTATGTCAGAATTACTCCTGAAACTCTGGAGAGATCTTCCCCTCACAAACCCTAGCCAACTCCTCTCTCTCTCTCTCTCTCTCTCTTCTCTACATAAGGCTCTGGCCGCCCGGTTTACACCTTACATATATATATCTCCGTACCCTATTTAGCTATTGGTTTTTCCCTAAATTAATTGAACTAACTTACGGGTGTGGTCCTCTTATTTGTTCTATTTTGCAGGGAGAAAGAGGCAGCAAAGAAGAAAGGGGAATCTTTCCAATCGAATATTCTTATGGGGAAATTTGCTCCCACAAATACCTCATCTAGTAAACTTTGGCTTGTGGCAGGTAAATAAATACCTAAATTTTTCAATATATAGTATAAACCACAGCTTGTACAAGTTATAATGTTGCTACGTAGAACTCTATATGTGCATATACATACAAAGATACACAAGAACATACATTTTTGGTAGAATTCATGTTTGATTGTGGAAATAAAATAATCATATGATAAGTCTTATACCAGTTTATTCCACTTTGAGTTAATATGCATGCATGTAGTTTCCTTTGCTTGTCACATTAAGCCTCTACTTCCTGCGCATTCCTCTCTTATGTGTCCTCAACATCTGCCTCTGGTTCCTTCTTATGTGTCCTCAACATCTGCCTCTGGTTCCTTCTTCCTCTTCTTGCTTGGTTCATCTTCCTATATATTCTCCGGTGCAGTTGTACCATCCCTTTGTCAATCCCAAATTGTAACTTGTTTTTGAAAAGAAAAACAAAATACAAAACAAATATCAAATAGACTTACGTGTCCCAGGTGCATGTTATGAGTAGGGTGGTGGAGCTCAACCTCATTTCATAGGTATAATTTCAAGAATCAATAGAGATGGGCATGGTGTTCCAGCCAACAATCTCATCACCAAAGGCATTTTTGGTAAAATATAACGGCCTCCAGATCTAGACACTAGATACACCTAGCTTCCCTATATCCATAATAGAGATTTGGAAGAATCTAGAAATAGAAATGATTATTTTGGAAATAGATGTAGTAGAGAGAATTGGAGAATGGACTATTTTGGAAACATATGGGTGTTTATATAGAGGAGATTTGAATTGTAATTGAATTAAGGGCGGCAGATTTGAAATCTTTTATAATTGAATTAAGGGGTGGGAGATTTGAATTGTGTGTGAAATTGAATTAGGGGGTGTCTCGTGGGTGCCATCAAGGTTCCGTATACCGTATGTCTCCTCCAATAGGTAACCTACTTGACTTCCATTGGTTGAGGTTGAGCCTTTCGTCTGTAGCTTCCCCCTTTGTGGGTTCTTTCTCCTATACCCAAATGGTAGTTTTTTATGGCTATATCTTTTTGGTACCTTTCCCTCATTTTCTGCTAGACCTTATTAGTCCATTTTCTCCTTCACGTTTCTCTATCCCTCGGGTCATTTTTCTTGTTAACTCATATCTTTCCCTTGATATCCTGGTCATGTGTGGTCCTCACCATGAGCTCTGCTGATTCTCTTACCTCTCAGCTTGATGACTCTTTGGGACTTGATAAGCCATGTTCAGATGTTGTGTTGGTGGGAGCAATTATTGCAAATGTCACACTATAAGAATAATCTCTTCATTGTCACCACATCTAGTGAGGGTGGTCTTTGGAATATCATGAACTATTGCTTCAATGTGGTGGTATGGTATTTAAACCTCACGATTGAGGAAGTCTAAGACCATTTGGCACCTTATTGGGTTCAAGTTTCAACTTTTACTCTTGAAAAGATGAACTTGGCAAACGCAAAGATGATTAGGACAAGATTGGGAAAGTTATTGATGTGGAAGACCACATGACTCATAAGGCCATCCTGATGGGATATCTCAAAGTGAAGGTTCTCATTGATTCCCTAAAGCCTTTTCCGATGCAGGTCTGGCTTCCAATATCTGCTCACCAATCTGTCCGAATGGAATATTTTTACGAGGGACTAAATGACTTATGCTACATATGTGGAAAATTAGGCCATTGTGAATGAAGAAACAACCTTCTTGCCCTCATCGTAATTGGGAAGTGAACAGCATCCAAGAGCTAGCCGATGTCGTCCTTCGGCTTCCTGTTTGCGATATGAGGTTCCAGTTGAGTCATCCGTATGGGATGAAAATGCAATTTCTTTTCATGTCATTTAAACAACGTTGGAGCGTGACTAGTCTCTATCCTTGACGGAAACACTGAATTTGACACCTCTGCAAGGTCCAGCGATCCCTGCTCTCTGATAAACTCCTCTAGATTATCTGTTGCGTGCTTGGCTCGAGATAGGTCTTTATCCACCAGGTTTCCCAGTGCTAATGCTTTTTATTGGGCTATGACTCATGTCTTACCTCATAGGAATTGTAACTCATATAAGGAATTGTAATTATCTTATAAACTTATTATTTTATTTTGTGCTTATATATAATGTCTTTGTTGCAATAAGATGGCAAAGAAGAATAGTAACTTTACCACAACTAAAAATGTTGCAAGTGGATCCCAAAAATTGTTTGCATTGTGGAATGCTTAAACTATAGCCATCTTCATTGACCTTTGTATCAAGGAGGTGGATCTATGCAATCAACCTGATACTCACTTTAATAAAGTTGGATGGGTAAGGTTGGTTACAAATATTATTAAAGAGATAGGAAGATCATATGAAAAATTACAATTGAAAAACCAGTGAGATTTACTAAATAAAGAATGGAAATTATGGAAATATTTAAAAGGGAAGGAAACTAGTATTGGGTGGAATTCGCTAAGAATATTGTTGATGCATCTGAGGAATGGTGGCAAGATAAATTCAGGTATTTGAATTTTTTGTTCTTGTTTTAATATAGTATTGATATCCATGTTTTTTTTAAAAACTATGTTTAAAAATTCATTATAATATTTGTATATGTCATAATGCAGGTAGAATCCAAATATGCAATATTCCAATTTGAGGGTATTAGTCCTGAGATGGAGGAGAAGTTAGATATGATGTTTTTGGATGTCACAGCAACTGGTAATCATTCTTGGGCACCTTGATATGGTGTATTTCCAATTGAAAGTGATGATTATGTTAATCCACTTGAAGTTAACAATGATTCGAATGAGTTTGTGCCAATTGAAACCACTCAAACTACAAACATTGTGCCAAAAAAGAGAACTAATCAATTACTTGAAATTCAAGATAATAATAAGAAGAAAGGTAAATGAAAAGAGGGCCGGGGGAGGGGGTGGGGGGGTGGGGGATGTGGGTGTGGTGTGTGTGTTGGTGGAGTGGGAGGTGCTACAAAATTATCATTACAAAATGAACGTCTTTTTGAGGTGGTTGAGAGTAGGAGTCCTGGAACATCAATGGCTAATACAATTTCACATGGAACTAGTATTGCTAAAGTGATGAAAGATGTTGCAACTTTACCCGGGACAGAGTGTAATAACCCAGTCCTAAATAAAGAGGAGAGAGAGACGAAGATTTTGCAAGTTGTGGCACTTGATTTGGTGGTTGGACGGAGGAGAAATGTCTGTCTTAAGTTGGCTGGTCATGAAGATCGTGAGGAAGAAGAAAAAATCTGGGTTTTAAAACTAAACTTTGAAAAAATTACGATTGTGCCACTAAACTTGTTTTGATCATAACTTCTTCGTTACAACTTCGATTTGAGCTCACTACGTGTCTACAAAGTCATCTTGATGTGCTATACACAACGGTACAACTGAAATCCTCAAATTCCTTCCTGAACAAAAAGTCAACTTTTAAACCATTAAAATATTATTGAATTAAAGAACAATTCACAAACTTACTCAAAGGACATTCCCCTTAGTCTTAGCTAGAGTTCTAGAAACTCATTACAAAGGAAAACATAACTAAATTTTGAATAAAATGGATAAAGAAATTTATCGTAGAGGTTCCTTGCCAAATAAGTTGATGGGTGATTTATAGTAGTCAATGAGGTGAGTGGGAAGTTAATACATTCGTGGTAGGTAATGAAAGGTTTAAGTGAGAGATTCATTGGATTAAACTATGATAGTGGAGAGTTGGTGGAAAAGAAATAACGGTGAGGTAGTGGGCGTTAATGGCTATGAATGACATGAAATAGGCTTTTTAGCTTCAACGATTTTGTCTTCTCTTCTCCCTATTTAATTCTCTTTATAATCACAATAATCCCACAATCAATTCTTCAATAAATTCGTCAGCAATTCTCTTCACACATGTCTTGAACTTGGACAAATGTATGTCTTCATCTTTTGACTTTCCAACTTCCTACAAAAGATAAATTCACCTAATAAGTTCACCAAATTAATATAGTAAATTCATAAATCCAGTTGGTGAGAATAAAATGTAACAACAAGTGAAATTATATTTATTAAGTCAAAATTATATCATAAAGTTTCCAAAATAATATTAAAAAGATGTAATTTGAGACTCTTATCAATGGTCTTGTAACACAAGAAATGGAGTCACTGAGAAATCATATAGTCGCAAGTTTAATGAGTTCATCTACTTTGAAATGTATATGATTGTTTGTTTATGATGACTTAATTTTTGGTATGATCATATTATTGACAAAATATTTATTTTTAATGGAATACTTTATTTATTTTATAATTAAAATACATTTCAGGATGTGATGGAAATATATTTAATAATATATATAGCCTTAGTGATCCCCACATTCTAAAAGTTTTAACTTTAAATATAAAAACCCATGGTTACAACATTTTACCCGGAAGTCAACCTCTAGCTTTAATTTACATAATTTATTACAAAGTCACCGGTACAAACATGAATTTTCAAGCCCTTAGTAAAAGCCCCAAAAATCAAACCCTGTTAATCCAAAGTCACACATCTAATGCTAATATCACAATCCCACAAATGATCCAATGGTCATATGTTAAGTTACCCCAGGATTGGTTCCTAACCACAGAATGTCCTCCAAAACCTATTCAACACAGTTTAAGTAATTTGGATTACATTCAACCATATTTAGATAGTACAGTTAAAATCAATTTTAATAGACATCAACCACCAGTCAAATCCTCTGTCCAATTAGAACAATTGCCAACCCATAGTCAATAAAGTAGATTTTCCAACAAGTAAAAGTTAAAGCATAAGTTAAAGCAGATTCTCTGACAAGTAAAAGTTAAAGCTGTTTCACCCAAAGTTAAAGCAAATTCCCTGAGTTAAAGCTGTTTCACCTCGAGTTAAAGCAGTTTGTAATAATTTTCTTTTTGATACCTTTACCTTTATGAAGTTTATAAGTTAAGTCCCAAGTCATTTGCAATCTCAAGCTTTGTAAGAGCCTTGTAATTTCTTCCGGTTTTCAAAAGTTCTCTCAAACCCAATAATTCGAGATAACACTTGAGAGTAATGAGTGTGAGTGCTTTCATGGCATTGCTCCTGTTTTCAGTTGATTTTCTGTAAGTTTTACAAATACAAGCTTCATTAATAAAATTAAGTTATTTTGAGTTAAATCTTATATCTTCTTCTCAAGTTATCATAGTCCTTCACATTCTAATTTCATGTATTTAAATTACGATTATTTTCCTGAGTATTATTGTATTTTAATAATTTGCATTTATTCTACTGCATGCTTTTATTTTTATTTTTATCGAGTTATTTGGTTAACCCTTTCTCCTGATCATTATTATACTCTATTCATGCGTTATTCTGATCCTCACTCTCCCTTATATTTTCCTTGATTCTTTCCCTTTCTGGTATATATATATATATATATATATATATATAAGTGTTTTTCCTTTTACCACACACTTGAACAGAAAAGTCATTTCAACATAATGCTCTTTTTAGTCATTATACACAGCCCACAGCACTTCCACAATTTTTTTTTACCAAACACTCAAAAATTGATTATTGTACAAACAACACTTATAATAAAAAGTTTACCAAAAACCAAACTACTTTTTTCTCATAGTTAATTTCTCTCGTAACAAATCCGACAACAATTATTTTAAAGCAAGCAATGCCAAATTGACTCTAAATCCCATGACTTAGGCTTAGCTCGGCTCAAACCCAAAAATACGAACCCTCCTAACTAATAAAAACTCCAAAAATAAATAAATTAGCACCCTTAGAACACTTCCACCCATTTTTCATAACAAATGGCAAGGGGAGGCAATGGCAGATACTATTCACATGAATAGTGTCAGCCATTGCAAAAAGTAAGGTGTGTTTCCATCCATTACCATGGCAACCACTATTCACATTAGATGTGAGGAGATGAATTTGTATAGAGTTTTGGTGTGGGAAGTGAAGAATATGACTAAATATTTATTTTTAAAATTTTTAGTAGTTTTTTAGATTTTTAAATTTTTTTTTTGGTTGTTGATGACATTACTGACGTCAACAAACCCAAGTTAGAGATCAGGCTGGTTTAGCTTGCGGGCTGACCCAGTCTCATGGGACCCATGGCTTGGCCGGGCTCCTTTGGCGCACTGGAAGTTGCTGCCTGGGCTCGGGCCTTGTCCTGCCAAGGCAGGGGTTTATTGTTGGAAGTGTTCTTATAAAAACGCCTTTTTTATTCTTAAAACCGAGGGACTCATTGTACCTTTCAAAACGCACACAACACAGCAATAACATCGTTCGCAGTCTTCTTCCGAGCTAAAAAAACCCTGCTTTGCTCTTCTCTGCTCTTTTTCTCTCTGCTCTGACTCTGTAGGTGGCTGTGGCTCCAATGGCGAAGATCACAAAAACGAAGAAGCGCAGGCTCATCAAAACATCCGACAAAACCATTGAGAAAAAACCCAAAACCCAAAACCTCAAGCAAAAATTCGAAGAAAAAGAAGAAAGAGAAGAAGAGCACCCTAACCCTAACCAGAAACAACCCCAATCCGATTCCGATTCCGGTTCCGTCTCGGACTCAGACTCAGACTCTTCCGAGTCCGACGTAGAGAACCTCCCTGAACTACTCCAAGCCTACACCAAGGACCAGCTCATCGAGCTCATCGTCGAAGCGGCCTCCAAGGACTCGGCCCTCTTCAACCGCATTCGGGACGCAGCAGACGGCGACGTTTCACATCGAAAGATCTTCATCCACGGCCTCGGCTGGGACACCACGCGCGAAACCCTTGTCGCTGCCTTCGAACCCTTTGGAGAGATCGAGGAATGCAATTTGGTGTTGGATAAAGCCACGGGCAAGGCCAAAGGCTATGGCTTCGTCCTCTTCAAAACGCGCCGTGGAGCCGCCAAGGCGTTGAAGAACCCTAAGAAGAACATCAGCAATAGAATCGCTTCCTGTCAATTGGCCTCGGTGGGTCCGGCTAACAACAACACGACGACTTCTTCGTCGTCGTTTAACGCTCAATCGGACTCGGCATCGAGAAAAATATACGTGAGCAGCGTGCCGCATGATGTTGATGGTGAGAAATTGAGAATTTTTTTCGCTAAATTTGGGGAAATCGAAACTGGGCCAATGGGTTTCGATTCGCAGACCGGAAAATGCAAGGGTTTCGCTCTGTTCCTGTACAAGACTGTGGAGGGTGCGAAGAAGGCTCTTGAAGAACCCTTCAAGGTGTTTGAAGGGCACCAATTGCAATGCCAGAAGGCGGCCGAAGGTTCTAAGAACAAGAACTCAGCTGTGGCGCCCCCGCAAGGGCAAATGCAGCAGCCGACACTGGCTGCTGTAGCAGCAGCGCAGAATATGGCTTTGTTCGGTCAGCATCAGAACCTTAACCCATTGTACGGTGGATTAATGGGCAATGTGGGTGGTGGGTTTGTTCCTGGGTCTGCTAACCCAGGTATGGTGGCCCGAGCATTGAACCTGGGTATAATGGGAGGGGCATTGAACCCAAGTGTTATTCCGGTAAGCCAAGTGGGCCAGGTGGGTGCTGGTGTTGGTGGGTACAGTGGAGGGTCTCATGGGTTGGTCAATTTAAGTGGAGGGTCTCATGGGTTGCTCAGTTTGGGTGGAGGATCTCATGGGTTGAGTAACCCCTCATTGCTTGGTGCATATGGGACGAGTGGGTCTCTTCCTATGCTCCAGGGTCTGCAGCACGTTTACCCAAATACACAGGTTCAGCAGCCGGGTTCTGGTAGGCCTCAGAGGGCTGGTGGGTCATTCGCTGGGTATACATCATATATGTGGTATGCCATATTGCAGTTACATTTCTCATGTCCTAGTTTCGTGCATATGTTTCTTCATCTTGCTTTTTATGCATATTCAGTTTTAGTTTTTGGTAGTTTTGTGGTAAAATTTGTTTTGCACGATGGTTTATATGGATTTAAAATGTCTAATTTGGTTACAAGTAATTGTATTTTGACCCTTTCTCAAATATCCGATGTTTGCTTTGTGGGAACTGAATCAATTTTTCTGTATACATGTAACTCACTGAGATTTTATGAGTTTCATAGTCTACGTAGGTTGTTAAGAAAGGTGAATTTCAAGATGGGAATTTGTATGTTATCTACTGAAAGTAGATAGTTTTGGTGAGCTTAAATAATTTCAGCATACAGGAAGTAAGCCAAAAACAGGTTAGAATGGTTGGGTAACAGACATTACTGTTTCAGTTTGTTATGGTATGCTGAAAAAAGGCCTCGTCCTTCTAAGTTTCTGAAGAACAATTTTTTATTTACAAATCCTGAATGCACATAGCCAACTGATAAGGTACTCAAAATTTTATGTTATCGGTGAAAGTAGATGTTTTTGGTGAGCTTAATCAATTTCAGTATAGAGAAAGTAAGCCAAGAACAGAGTACCATAAAAGAGGCTCTAGAACTCCTTAAATAGATGTAACTGTTTGTTATGGTAAACAAAAGAAAGAAGGTCATTTTTCTTTTGAGTCTCCGAGGCATATTGTTTATGTTCTTTACACGCGGTTAGAGTCTGTGAAGTCTAAGGGTTTACTGTTTTTGTTCTGCAATAAGCCTTGCTGCTTTGCATGTTGCTTCTTCGCCAGTTTCCATGATAGTTCTTTTCTTGGAAGTTTGGTTTTCTGTTGCTGGTTATTTCCTATCCCACTTATGTGGTGTCAGGTTCTTTTTTTTCTGGCTTCCAGCTGGATTATGAACCTTTCTTTATTTCTATTATTTTATTATATTTTACTTCTTTCTGCCGGGTTCATGAGTTTGAATTTTATCAAACATTTGGACTGTACCAGTCTAAGATGTACTGTTTTGTTTTAAACTTCTGTGAATGCATGAAACTAAGCATTTATGAATTCACACGTGGAGCTCATTTATGGATTAATTTAATTCTAGTAAAATATGATTTTAAGATTCTCAAAGATTCTTCTTCCTACATTAAATTGATTGAGAAAATCATCCTTGTACTTTCATCAGAGGATGACATAACATTGTATTTAGGAATCCAACCTTTTAATGCACACACACATGCATGCACGCACAATATTCGTTGATCAGATTTATTAGAATTTCTTAGTTGTTTTTTAAATATCAGATAGTTATTAGTGCAATGAGAATTTACAGAATTTATACAGAAGTTTGGGGTTATTCGGTTGGACTCATGACATTTTTTATAGCGTTTCCCAAATTTCCTCAAATGATTTTCTCTCTGAATATTTCTTTTCACATATTTATAATATTCATAACTAACAAAGGTATCGTTAGTATTTTGTATTTTATGAATAAAAATGTTTCAAAGTCTTTTAAGTTTTTAATTCCCTCCTGGATAATTTCCATTTCAATTTTCAATTTTCTTCTGGTTTTTGTTTTTTTATTTTATTTTGTAAACGGGCTAAAGTGTTTACCGTCTTTAACTTCATTTAGGAAATCTGTTTTGTAAACTTGTGCAGTTGGTTACTCTAACATTAACCAGCCACTTTTCTTTTTGGTGGTTTACTATACTATATTAAATGTGTACCTTCTCTTTAGTTTCTTTTGCCATTTTGAATCTAATATTATGTTCGCTGAATCCTTGTATTTATACCATCATGATGCCATGGCTCATAATTTTTGTAACAGGGATCACTTGGACATATGTTTTAACTTCTTTGAGCATGAATGTTTTTCTCAATTTTTTCAGTTTTTAAAAAAAATTATTTAAAGCTTTAATTGTTTTGATGCTTTGGGGATGATAATTCCTTTGAAAGGGAGATTGTTGTGTTTCTTGGCATTACATTCTTGGGCTGTATGTTTGCAGAGTAAGTGTCGCTGAACATCAGGAAGGATGATCATGTCTCTAAGGAATATTTATCTTAAAGCTTGCTTTGGATTGAACACTTTTTCAGGAAGTTTTTCTTTTGGAAGACTTTGTATTTTAGTTTTCTCATGGTCTATAACTTCAAATTTGGCCAAGCTCGACAGCAACTTGGTGGACGTTCCTTTTTTTGCTTTTTTAATGTTTTAATTCATCACATCTTTGACATCCTTTATTTTGTAAGAATTGACAACATCCAGTTTCACTTTAATGTTCAGTTTCTTTTTCTTTTTCAGTGACTATTCTTTCGTGTTTCACCCCATTTCCTGCCTTTTCCCCATTTTTATAATATATTATTTGCTTATTAGTGTATTGTGATTTTTGTTTGTTATTCCAATATAAGATTGCACATGATTATCATTAGCATTTTATTATCAGTTTGATATTGGATCTTTGTTTTATCTTTATTCCCTCCCTTCATTTCTATTGTTGGTTTCATTTTCTTTTCTTACATCAATCTATTCTATCCCCATGTAATGGTTTTTAGTTTTCACATTAAGGTCACTCCTCTTTGCTTATGACCTTTTTAGGAATTGTGTTAATTCTCTGTTATGGGAAACATTCTTTTGTTTTGTTAAACTGTTTCAAATATGTTGAAAGTTTACTTAATTTGCTAGTTTTAAAATTATGATACGAGATTGCAATTTCAATATTTTAGTTACCTGTAGCTAGTTGAGGAGGCCTTATTATCATAAATAAGCAAAAGGCTGGCTGACTGCTTGTAAGGTTTTTTTTCTATCTTTTTCTTACACCAAGTTGTAGTGGCAGCCTCTTGCCTGAAATACATATTTTAGGTAAGAGGCCCTTTGTTCCCCCTATATTTTGTTTATTTTCATTTTTTTTATTATTTATGCCTGGAGGTTTAAGGGCTCCATAGAAATGTAGGTCTGGGGGGGGGGGGGGGGGGGGAGGGATTCACAAAGTCTTTAGTATATTAACAGGTCCATGTATTAAATTTTATAATATAAAAGTATGTACTTTTAGTATGTGTCTATTTTTTAAGAATACGATCGGAGTCTTATGAATTTGAATCGGAGTCTTAGTTCTGCTATCATCCCATTCTAAAGTATTAAATTTCATCTTTCATGTGAATATTCAACCCTGCCAAGTCAGAGATATTTGGATAGCAGGAAAATTGGAGAACGGGTTTTTTCATAAATTTAAAATTAAGCCTCCATTATTTCATTTTCAATGCTTTTGATGCATTCATATTTTGACCCTCTTTAAGCTTTGTTTTGGAATTTGAATTACTGTTTTTCTGGATGTTACTTTCTCTTCATTGTACTTTTTGAATGATTTTTTTCTAGATTTTGCTTAATGATTTCTTCTTCTGTCTCTTTTCTTCTCAGCCTTGTTCACAGATAAAATAAATAATTAATGAGCAATTCAGGCAATATGCCTTATACATTTATTATTTCTTTTCAGGGGGTTCTACTGAAATGAATCTGAAATTATACTAATTGGTTTTTAATAATAAGTTTAGTGAGTCATTAGGTTAATTGTGGTCCCTTCTAGAGTTATGGAAGAGTATTCCTGTATGTAAAGGCATAGTAAGATAGATGAGCAGCTTGTTTCTCGAAACATCTTTCAGTTGGCTAACGAAACTATTTCGTCTAATGGAATTATCAAGGCACATGAATAAGCATGAGAATGTTGTATGCCACAAGAATTTTAGGTACCTGTACGATACCAGTTAGGAAAAGATTCTTTAGTTTTTCGGAAAATTTTTATGACATTCCCTCAGTTGGATTGTTGTCTACAAGAGGTAAATTTCATGTTGAGTTCAGTTGTGATGTTAGACACAGTTGATTTTTGTTCAGGTTCTAACTCAGATTTGTATGTTGATAAATGACAATTGACAAGGATATATGATTTGCTCAAGTTTTCCCTCATCTATTAAGTGAACTGTGAAGCAGGCTAACAGCTAGCTCTATGAGAGGAATTTATTGAGTTCACCTTCACTGGCTAGCAAGCCAACGTGATCTTGCTAATGGCCGAAGCTTCAAGGTTGTAACAAATTTGTTGGTTGCTTAGATTTAGAATTTGGCTTTCTTACACGAAGTAAGAGGCTGCATAGAATTGGCTTTCATATCATATCCGTGGTATTCTCATGAATAGCAAGCTTATTGCTTGCTTTCGGTGCATTGAGGGTTGATCCTCCAATTATGGGTAGGGGAATTGGTAAGAAAGATTGTATAGAGGATGCCTTCCTGGTTTAAGGGACCTCACTTCAGGCCTCATCTAAGACTGGAGTACGTATGGGTAAGGTAGGACCAAAAGTGTCAAACAGGCGGATGGGATTTGGGCTGTGCTGAAGCTAGGCCAAGCCCGTCTTTTAAGCAAATCATTAAGTCCGGCCGAAGTCCACAATCCCAACCCATATAAGGTCGGTCCAGTATGGGCCCACAGAAAGCCCGACTATGTATTGCATTTTTTGTTACTATTTTTACAATTTAATTTCAACATTTTACACAATTATGGATAAATACTAAATAAGATTTCTAATTTGTTGGAAAAAGATCTTGTTTAGATAGAAAAGGGCTAGACTCTGATTTGGGATTAAAAGATTGAAACTTGAATAACAAAATTATTATTTTATTTAGGCTTATTTATTGTAGCACCCCTTGAAACTTCGGTCAAATCTCAATTAACCCCCCAAAGTTAAAATGACCCACTTAACCCTCTTGATCGTGGTTTTGTGTTTCACTTTCCTCCCACCATTAACACCATCCAAAAGACCGTCAAAAAAGCTGATGTGGCAGGGTCATTATGATAAAAGCCATAATAATAAAAATTCAAAAATCCAAAAGGAAAAAGAAACAAAAATTTTAAAAATTAAAGTACTTGTATTGAAAAAAAAATGGCATCATAGACCCGACCTTCTTCCCTACTGCCACCTTCTCCCCTAATCTTTCCCAAGCTGCCCATATCACCTTGAAGTTGAACTTCATCCCCACCCTCAACCCGCCCATGGTAGACCACACCCCAGCACGCACCAATATGCCACACTTTCCCCTACAAACATGGCAACCACCATCCACCCACTAGATCCAGTCATTCACAGCCCATACCCCAATACACAACCAATTCGCCACAGAACAAATGGATCAAAACCCATGAATACACAGAAACCTAAAGCCAAAAACCTCATATGTATGCTATCTCCTTTTGGGAGATTAGCATGTCAATTAAGGGAGAAGAGGGAGCAGGAATAGGAGAGAAGGGGCAGCACCATCCCTTCCTCTTCATCTCTTTTTCCCATCACAGGTGACCCATCCCCACAACTCACCATAGTCCAAAAGAGGAGATTGAGAAGTTGTGAAGAAAAGAAAAAAGAGAGAGATTGAGGGGCGGCGGATCTGGATTATATGCCCTTTGATTCATGCTTGTTCTTGAAGTTGGGCGTCGATGGTTGAAATTGGATTGCGATGGTGACAGGGCTTGAATTGGGGTGGGTTAGTGCGATTGGGTTTGCTGATGGGGTGGTGGTGCGATGTGGAGAAGATGGTGGCTACTGGCTTTAATTTTTTTATTTTAATTTAGGCTATTATAAAATTTTCTTTAAATTATTTTAAAAAGGGACATATGGATGAAATTACCAAAAGCCCATACTATGTCATCATATTTAACAGAGTTTTGGAAGGAGTTGACGGTATGGGAAAAGTGAGTCACCAAACCTTGGTCAAGGGGGAAAATGGGTCATTTTAAGTTTTGGGGGGCAATGCGAGATTTGATCGTAGTTTCAGGGGGCATTGGTGTAATTAAGCCTATTATTTAAAAAGGAAATATAATTAAATGTAAGATATAAATCTAGTAATACTATATAACCCCCTTATGTTATGAACCCCTTATGTTATGAACGACACCCAATGTTATGTTAGAATAATTAAACATTTTATGTGTAGAATTTGAGTTTTACGTTTCGACATGAATGGTCTCCTTAAGCAATATGCCTCTCATCGCCATCACATAAATCATGTAAGTAAGGTTAAAGTCCTTGTACAAAGGTTCTTACATATCGGTCTCTACAATTTGTAAAACAAGTGCCTTAAAAACAAGTATAATATGACAGGTTAGTGTTTACCCGTTTTGATATAGTTCTTGTGGTAGTTCCCAAGTAAGTTCTTTTCTTGTCTAGACAAGTGAGGACTTTACAATTTCCCACAGTAAAACTAGTAAGTCTAGCAAAAAATGAATGTTGAAAACAAAACAAACTAATTCAAAGAGAACTGTCTATTATACAATCAAACAAAAGAGAACTGCCGAGTTCGGAAGGACATTGGAATATTGCACTTTGATTTCTGCTTAGATTGTTGTCTGTGACTCAAGCTGGATTGGATATATCTGTGTTGAAATTGCATGTCAGCACTTTCAAATAATAAGGATCAGCTGGAAATCGATACCAATGTTGAGATTGGTAGAGCTTTAATCAGATTTAGCCATGGAGAGGCTTGTTGAGGCTTTCATATTATGAAAAACATGAACTTCACTTGATTCATCTACTCTGAACCAAATTTGTAACGAAAGAAATCTTGTTTCCTTTGTGAACTGCTTCTTCTTGGCAAAGAACTGAAGTCAAAAATCTGAGTTATGCCGATTTTATTGGAAGTTGGATTACCTTTACAAATCAGATAGCTTGACTACTTTTGAGTAGAGGTCATCATTAGGCCCGCGAGCCCATGGGCCAATGGGGGCCAGCCCTGCCCATCGAGAAAAAGCTTGGCCCGGCCCGTTATGGGCCATGGGCTAGCTCAACTCGTTGTTGAGTGGGCCATGGGCCAACCCAACCTGTTGTTGAGTAGGCCGAGCTTGGTCTTGGATGTCTAAGGCCGGGCTTGGGCTTGGATGTCTAAAGCCTACCCCGGCCCGTTTGAGCCAAAGAAAGCCTGACCCGGCCCGTCCATAAAATCCCAACCCACGGGCTTGCATACATATAAATATGTGTATACTAATGATTTGCCCCCTAAACTTTGTACTTTGGTTTCAATTGACCCTCTATCTTTTTTTTTTATAGAAAATTAAGGATATGAACTTTTTTCGCCAATTTCCCCCATGCCGTCTAAATCTGCAACATTTCATCCAATTTGCCATTAAATATGATGGCAAAATGGTCCTTTTATATGTTAAAATAATTAAATACACAAATAAAATAATATGAAACCTAAAATGAAAGAAAAAAATATTTTAATAAGAGAGGGGCCCATTAACCAATCACTCTTTCCCTCACCCCCACCCTCTCCATCTATTTTTTCTCTTGCCCCTCTACTCTCCATCTCTCCAAGAATCAGACCCCAAGAATGCTTTGAATGGGTAGTTAAGCCTTAGGAAACACCTTGGTCTTCTTCACCAATGAAACCAACGGTCGCTTCCAGGTAATTCTTAGCTTGGCATGAGAAGCTTATGGCATGGGAGCAAAGCGATCATGAGTTTAGTAATAAAGAGAGAGAGGGTTGTGAATTCCTATGAGAAACAAGGGTTCTAAGGAAAGGGGGAATGGATTCTAAGAAGGTTTGTTGAAGAGAGAGAGATGGGGGGTATAATGGGTGTGTTGAGCAATTTCCGACAACTTGACAAAAACTCTGTCAAGATCTGGAATAGCTTGTCATAAGAGAAAATTAGAAGAGATGGAGGAATATGGCTCGAAATTGAAGGGTTCCAGGGGTGAGAGATAATGCTTGCTCTCTGGGTCTGGTTTGCTTGCCTTCGATTGAGCTTTTTTCAATGGGTAGGAGACATCCCCTTCTATAGCCGCTGGAAGCTCCTCCTTCCCAAGAAACCTAATGGCTTTTCTCTAATTTTTCCAAGTCTCCTCCTTCATTTCTCTTCTCTCCCTTTGACTCATCCTATTTTGTGAAATCCTTTTCTGTTCAAACACACAAAGGCAAGGTTTTTGAGAGCTCTAAGGCTTTTCCCGCAGCTGCTTCAGTGGTGATTTCCTATTTTTGGCTACCATCTCACCTTCTTTCCTCCTCTTTTTCATGACAAGAGCTGGTAGGAAAAAGAAATGGGTAATGGTGTTGGTTTGAATGGTGTTTTGCTCAAGTATCCCTTGGTTTTTTGGATGGCTTGTGTTGGAATTTTTCTTTGGCCATGTGCTGGAGATTCCCAGCAGCCTGCATACATAGGCAGCTTTGGCTTTTGTCGAGGCTTTTGTCTCCAGCCATGTGCTGGAGATTGCAGATATTTTTCTTCTTGGTTGCTTGGGCTTTCCTAAGGTGATGGGTTAGCCAATTAAGACAATGGGCTAATCTCCTTAGGTGATGGGTGATTTTATCAAAATGATGGGCTAATTTTCCTAGAGTATTTGGGCTGGCTTTTCTAGAGTATTGGGTTTTTTTCTCTATTTTATGCTTACCCATATATTTGGGCTCAAGAAATGAGCTTGAGTTTTGGGACTCCCAAGCAGCCCAAAACTTTCATTTCTCGGTTCATCAATGGGTCTCATGAAAACCCGTTACCATCCACACCACAACCCACTCAGTAAGGCCCAGGCATTCGCATGGCTTGGGCCCACTTAAGCTTGTAGCGTGACGTGTTTCTTATTTGCTTGGCGTGGCATGTGTGCAAGCGTATATGACGAACTCTTGCGTACCCAAGTCAGGTTTCTCCCCAAGTTAGGTGTCGTACTAGGCTAGAAATATATTTGGGCTCAATCATGAATTTTTTGGGTCTCAACACTGTGCACACCAAGGTAGGTCTAATATATATATATATTCTTCATTTTTCTTCGCGGCAAGGACAAGCTGGGCAAGCCCAACTGGTTGTCATTGTGGCATGGTGGACTAAGCGGCAAGATCCGTCGCACGGGAGCAGCGCTATCATGATTGACGCCGTTGTCTGCAGCAGTGGCTACGGCCGTCTTTTCTTTTGTCGAGCATTGCGAGGAGGACCAACGGGGTGGGCCCAACTGGTTGTCGTCATGGCTGGAGGAGATAACCGGCGCTCCTGGGTGGTGATAGCATCGGTGGTTGCGATGGTGCCTACTGCAGTGGTTGCCGCCGCGTATCTTTCTTTCTTTCTTTCTTTTTCACAACTGGGAGTGCATCGCGCTGATTTCGAGGGGCAAGACACGTCGTGGCCTAGTTGCTGTATTGCGGCTCTTGCAGGAGTTTCGCAGCTAGGCTGCGTCTAGGTTCGGGCGATGTTTGCAAGAGGATGTCTCATGCCTCCCAATAATGTTGACCTTTCAATTTAGAGTTGTTGCTCACAAATTTGAAAACGTTTTTACTCAAGTAAAGGCGCTCTTATCCAAATCGAAGCTCAAAGTTGACTTCGACAACTGGGAAGAAGTTAGGTGGCAAAACAAAGGCTGAGCAACCACATTAAATGCGATTTGAACCATGAGCTTCTCTTGAACCAACTTGTCAAAGAAAGGCCATGCTTAGGTAGTTCTCATCGTCGGCACAAAAATTAAAGAACTTAAGTTCACCAGTTTAATCCGCAAAGGAATGATTCACAGTAGATTCAACCATCCTTTCATCAACCAAAGAGCTTATATATACTAGTTGAGCACAACTCTCTAGCCACACAAGTTTTCTCCCAAAAAAAGATTTCACGCAATCAACACTTGATTTCGTTGAACTCAACTAATTTCCTTTGTATTACGATATCCAGTTGACAACTCCTGAGTTATCTTTTAAGTTTATTGCTCTGCTAACACTTTATGATTCCTAATTGCTAGGTTTTTTGTTTTGTTTTGTTTTTTTCATGTACTAGTTTATTAGTTTATTAGTTTATCATTTGTTTTCTTTTAAACTCCCGATGTATTGAATTGAATTGAGAAATCTTTAGTTCTAAATTATGTTTTTTGATTGCATTTAAGTTCATAAATTGTTCTTTAATCACTTTATATATGTTTCAATTAACATCATACTAGAAACTGCTAGAACCCTCCATCAGGAAAGCTGGCCCGAACTTAGGTCAAACTACAAGAAACTCCATACCAACGCCATAAAAGTAGAATATTGAAGTCCTTATTTTCAACAAAGCATTGTTCATGAACGAAACTCTTTAATCCCCAAATACAGGTTTGATGTTCGTGAGTATGTGAAAAAGGAATGAAATTCACTTATTTTCAACAAAGCATACATATTCGGGAACACAAGAAAAAGTAAAATCGCATCCAAACTTGGATTGAGAATCTAAATTTTTCATGATTGTTTTGAATCTGTAAATTGGTGACGCCAACACTAGCCATTCTCAGTGGCACGCCACTTTAGATTGCATTTGAGAATAAGACCACAAACAGGAAAAGCAATTGTTTACGTGACGTTTCTTTTGTTTATTCAAACAAATACACAGGAGAGAATATGAAGGGGAAAATCACTAAGGAATCGGCCAACCATTCGTAGGGCACCCACCACCATCATTCCAACTTTATACACATCATTGCCACCAAGACCTTATTAATTATATAATTATTAAGCTTATTCTACTTGTTTTCTTTTTCAAATTAGTTTAATCAACTCTTCTCTAAGATAATCCAATCCTTAATTTATTGGTCGCATTTGTTCGGACGTTTTGGTGCTGCCAATGGACTCACTTCCCAAATCGAACTTGCCCTTTAAATATTACCTCAAAGACAAGACTCCCCAATCGAAAGACATGACTTATTAGCAACAAGTACAATTAATATTCTCTCTCTCTCTCCCCCAATCGAAAGACATGACTTATTAGCAACAAGTACAATTAATACTCTCTCTCTCTCTCTCTCTCTGTTTCCCTGAGCTCCTTTAGTCAATTGGTTTCCATTCCATGCTCTAAACCCTAAATTAGAAAGAAAGAAAAAGTATTACCTACTGTTTTTTGTTCTATCTTAAATAGTATTGGCACTCCAGATATAATATATTATCAACTATAACTCCTCATGGTAAATCTGTCAATACTCGAAAAGGTTCGACGTTGGAATCTCACTATTTGTATTGGAAATGCTCCAAGGGTGAATTCAATTTAAGATAATATAAATTATTTTCCTTACTTCAGATTGTGGAAAGCCTGTATGTATTGCATTGCATAAGGACAAGGGCCCATACATTCTGTTTGATCTCCACAGATATGGATATAATCAAAAGTGAGAGTAGTGAGATTTCTATTCTAGAGTAAGACAAGCAGGTTTATTCTAAAGTGCTACGCAAATGCAACTTGAACTGTTGTTTACCTAATAAAATAAGGCAAGTACACTTATTGCCAATAATGTATATTTAAACCCTAAAATGGATTACACAATTCTTCCAAACTTACGACCAAAAAAAAAAATTCTTCCAAACTACCTTTTATTTTGAGTGGTGATTTCCTCAATCCAATTTTATCCACTTACACTCTATTTTATAACTAAAAAAAGAGTGTAAGTGAATAAAATTAGAGTTAGGAAATCATTACCCTTTCTTTTTAATGTTTTTTTTTTAAATTCATTTTTTCATTGGTACGATAACCATGAAGAGCATAACGATCCCTTTTTTTAAATAAAAAATAAAAAATTCTCATGAATTTTTGGCAAGTACAATATTTAAACAAAACACGCATAGATGACATCCATTCGAAAGCCGTATGCATTTATGTGAATGGTCTATAAAAGCACACTTCTTAACCTAGTAGAGAAAATTCAAGCACAGTATCGGATCCTCATAATAATTCTTCATTATCTTCGAACAAGCATTTGTAGATTATTATTATTAGGGAAATCGAATCTAGGACTTTGAGTGCAAGAGTAAATACTCTTAACCACTTGCGCTACAAACCCATTGATGTCTAGATTAATTTTAGTTGGTGTTTAAGCCTTAAACTTAGAGAAATTATACATTTTTACCAATCTTATCCCCCCAATTTGGAGATGACAAACTCCATACCTTAACAACATAGTGCATTTATCGCTAAACCAACATGTCATTAACCAAAAAAAAAAAATGAAGACATTAATTAAAAATTGAGTTTTTTTTTTAGTTGAGAAATTCCGGAATTGTATTCATAATTCATCAAAAAAAATATACTAGCCACAAAGCCACAAAGGGCCATTACAATAACAGAGCGATCTAACATCAAAATTAAGACACGTCTGGTGCATATTCACTAACAATCACACAGAATCGAAGAAACTCTGGTATAGGCATCCCAACTAAGATTGCAAACTCATAATAATCAAAAAGATATAAAACTTGAAAAAATCAAACCATAACAATACAAAAAAGGACAGATTTAAAAATACTAGACTTTGGTGCAAATTTTACAAGATGTCCCTGCTCCCACAAATATTAGCCTATCCCTCCTTGCCACATGTCGTCTCTTGTGTCCTTGAGTGCGGTTGTTTTTTGTTTTTTAATGTAATAAACCAATCAAATTTTGGTTGCTTTCTCAACTCTTTCTTCTTCTGTCTTTTTCTCTTTTACTATTTTTTTGGTTTCTCTCTGCTTCTTTTTTTGTCTCTCTACTTTGTGTTTTTTCTTCTTCTTTGTATTTCTGCTTAGGGGTGGGCACGGTACGGTATGGCACGGTATTGAGCCCGTAACCGCTACCGATACCAAAAATTTAAATCGGTATGGTACGGTATGAGATTATCGTTTGTCAAAATTGGTCCGTACCGTGTCGGTATTGGTACCATTTCGGTACCAAAATGATACAACTAAAAAATGAACCAATTCAATATTCAACATATTCATTTACCAAAATAAGTGATGCCTAAGTTACAAATTCAAAGATTCAACATATTCAATTATCAATATCCAAATCCCCATCAACATATTCAATATCCAAATCAACTAAATCCTAATCAACATATTCAATATCCATTGAATATAACATATTCAATATCCATTGAATATAACATATTCAATATACAAATCAACCAAATCCTAATCAACATATGCAATATCCATCAACATATTCAATAGAAAATTATATATTTGAATAGTATTCGGTACGGTACGGTATTGATCGGTACCAAATACTTGATACCGCTACCATACCATACTTTATTGGTACGGTATGGTACGGTACCGAATATTGATCGGTACCGAATGAAACGGTATGAAATCGGTATGGTACGGTTCGGTTAGGGTACGGTTTCGGTATTTTGGTTTTAGATGCCCACCCCTAATTCTGCTTATTTTCTCTTATGCTTCATTCTCTTCCTCTTTGTGTGAATCACAACTTCTCCCCCTCTATCTCTCTCTTCCTCTCATCACTTCTTCTCTCACTGACTCTCTCAACTCTCCCTCTCCCTCTCCCTCCCTCTATACCAACTCTCACAATCACTCTATCTCTCTCTCTCTCTCTCTCTCTCTCTCTCTCACACACACACACACACACACAATCGGATGTAGAGTGAAGAAATCCTTCTCACAATGATAAAATTTAGGTTATTGTTGTTAAATTTTGTGGGTTTTTATTGAATTTTAACTATTATTGTTGGGTTTTTAAGATTTAGGATTTGGTTGTTAAATTTTTGGGATTTTTTCCCTATGCTATTTGAAAGAAAATTTGTTTTTTTTAGAAGGAGAAAGGGTTTGTTTTAGATTATTTTTATATAAAAAATTTATTATTTGTTATTTTCTAGTTTTCGAAATATTTTAAATGTTATTATTAGCCTACCCCTGACAAAATTCTTGGGTCTGCCCTTGAATACAAATAAAACTCTCACAAAGGAGAGATGAAAAGCTCTCACAAATGAGATGTGAAAAGCATACACAGAACCCAAAAGAGTCTGTGCGGCTTATTCCAATACATAAAGAAATCGCAAGAAGGATGTAGTGGAGATTTGATGCAAATACATAGAAAAAAAATAAAGTTAAATGTCGTATTTAACTCCATAGGTGAAAGAGCCCAATGTGGTGGAGAAAATAGGCAACATACTTAATTTTTGGCAACTCCATTTTTTTTTAATACAAATGATATTAGAATCGGGGCATTCGAACACATGACCTCGGGTGTAGGTATAACTACTCTTAAACCCTTGAAATACAATCCCCTTGCTTGACTCCTCTATTTGACTCCACCAAATCGAGGTAGAAATATTATTATTATATTCTTTTGATTCCATACTATTCACATACTCCATAGTCATTGGCATTTTTGACTCCTCTCCCTTGTTCATGCTATTACTGTCTCTATCTTCCACTCCACTACTAGTATCGAGTGGCAGTATGAAACTATAGCATGATAAAACCTTTTTTTCCTTATAGGATAATATATTTTCTCTGATGATTTAAAGTATAGTAGAATGGTAGTATGAAACTATGGCAATGATAAGACCTTTTTTCCTTGTAGGATAATATATTTTCTTTGATGATTTGAAGTATTGTAGAATGACAGAATGAAACTATCGCATGATAAGACCTTTTTTCCTTATAGGATAATATATTTTCTTCGATGATTTGAAGTATTGTAGAATAGCAGTATGAACTATGACAATGATAAGACATTTTTTTCTTATAAGACAATATATTTTCTTCAATAATTTGAAGTATTGTAGAATGACACTTATTCTATATATATGCAAAAGTAATTCATTAAAAATTTAAAATAATTTATACACATATATCAAACTGTAATTAACAGAAAAACGGAAGTTTATACTTCCATGAAAATGAGGCAAGTATTTTCCTCCTAGAAACTAGGATAATCCCCTTCTTGTGTGCAATATCAAATATCAAAATATGCATGGCCTCAAATTTGAAGTAGTCAATAGGGGTGGGCATAAAAACCGATGAACCGAATGAACCGATTCAGAACCAAACCAAACCAAACCGAAAAATGAGGTTTTTTTGACCAAACCGAAAAAGTCAACATTAAACCTGACCCGAACCGAAGTCAACGGTTCGGCCTTCGGTTCAAAAAAAATTTGGAACCGAAAAACCTGACCCGAACCGAGCATTAATCAATAATATATAAATATACCACGTGGCCTCTGTTTATTGGGTAAAAGAAGAGCTTTACCTTGAGGATGCTTGCACTAGATCACAACCACAACTAAACCTAGCTCCTTCACCTTTCTCTTTCATTTCACTCTCTCAAATTCTATCGCCGCCTCTCTCACCCTCTACCTCTATCGTCTCTCTCCCGACCTCACCCTCACCGTCATCGATCTCTCTCTCTCTCTCTCTCTCTCTCTCTCTCTCTCTCTCTCTCTCTCCTCTCATCTCCTGTCTCTTTCGACCTCATCCTCTCTCTCTCGACCTCATCCTATCTCATCTTCTGGTTTTTATTTTGTTCTTTTTGCAGGCAGAGAAGCTTAGTGGCAGTTGTTGGCGGCACTGGAGAAGGGAAGACGTCGCTTGTATTAGCCATGCTTGGAGCGCTGCCTCCAGAGAGATTCTGGTGTTGTAATCAGGGGACTGTTGCTTATGTTCCCCAAGTTTCATTGATTTTCAATGCTCCTGTGAGTCGCAGCATCTCTTCTTTGAATGCCTACAATGTTCAATCTGTTATTTGTCTTTTTTTCTTCATTAGTTTTATGATTAAGTTCTTTCAAACGTTTTCAACTATTTCTGACAAATAAATATGAGTTGATATGGGTGAATAAAGCTGTATTGGTGTGTATTTCAACTTTCAAATAACCTGTTTGATGGGTTTATGGGTTTTTGTTTATTTATTTAG
The DNA here is from genome assembly GCA_018703695.1 of Prunus fruticosa. Classification (NCBI taxonomy): domain Eukaryota; kingdom Viridiplantae; phylum Streptophyta; class Magnoliopsida; order Rosales; family Rosaceae; genus Prunus; species Prunus fruticosa. Next base: position 27,987,153 of record CM031922.1, on the reverse strand, counting down.
TTTCCCTGTGTATATACACTTGTTATCAGTGTGTATTAGTTGATTATATTGGTTGCAAAGAGGGATCTTTGTGCATATATCTTTAAGATACCTGGCTATCCTTGAAGCGCCCCTTGTTGCAGTTCATATTGTACTGCTGGGTTTCAGATTCTTTCTTTTTGGCCATGAATTTTTATGTTCAATTTTTTGTAGGAAACATACAAATAATATCATTAAGAACAAGCCATGGAATGCTTTTTTAAATCTGCTGTTTTTTGTAGTGCATGCCCATCATATATTGATGGCACTGTAAGTTTTTTAGCAATATAAAAATATATTTGAATATGTAAAATAAGAAGTGGTCCTGTTTTATATTTTGGTTGATTTTACTTGGAGAGAGGAATTTGAATCTGTAGTTTTCAGGTGTTTGATTTTACTTGGTTGATTTTGCTTCTGTTTGATTTTATTTGAATCCTCCATTTGAATCCTAATTACCTTAGGCCTGGGATCAAACGTGGTAACTTTACTGACCATGAGGAGAAGATGATCATCCACCTTCAAGCTCTTTTGGGCAATAGGTAAACCCAACAAACACCCCTTTTGCTAAGAAAAGTCTCATATATTTTTAGTGTAATTTGTAATAGCTATTGAAGTTATGATTTGTTAGTTTCATTATATAAATTAGGGCTGCTAGCATCTTTTCATAAGCATGTTTGTTTTTGTTTTCTTTGTTTTTTGTTTTTTGGGCTAGGTGGGGGTACTTTCTTTTCATGCCATGCATTATGTCCAGGAAACACATGCTGCCCTGAAACCAAATTTCTTGTTGCTATTTACTCCAATTTTCTTTACCATTCGTTCTAACCTGAGGCCATTCTTACTCACTAAGCACTATTGGGCATGATACTAATCTTAGTTGATGTTTCTTTTTGTGCTCCTTAAATTTATGGCTGTGTGGTTTACCCGTTTCTATGCCATATATCGCGTCTAACACTACATGGGGTTTCTTTGTATTGAATTTAAAGCATTGCAGAATATAGATTTTTTACGCATTGGAACACATGAAGCTGTGCATGAGGAAGTTCGAGGGCATTGCTTTTCAGGGTCAGGTTTCATATAATTGAGAGCATTTTCTCAATATATCTCTTGATTTCTTCTCAATATATCTCTTGATATCTTTGATGTATGGATGAAGCTGGACAAACCACCCTCCCAGTACGTATATACTTAGTGATGGATGTCTGGGCAGTCCAGTTATAGATAAATGCATCTGGAGTATGATTTATATGGATAGATGAGATGCTTTTGGACAGTGCACTTTCCCAAAAGTTTATATCAGCTGAGGATTATTTTCCTGTTGTTAACACTTAAGACTTTATGTTAGTATTTATCTTGTTGTGTTAATTCTTGTAAGTGTTGTGTAGGTTGTTTTGTTAAGGCTTCTAGAAGAATGGATGCAGCAGATTTTTTGCAAGGATATTATCTTCATGTGTATTTTTGTGATGAGTTGTAATCTTTAATTTCATAAGTTTAATTTGGTTTGTATATTATTTTTTGTAATGGTTTGTAAGAGATTATATTTCCTTTCCTTGGTTGGTTGGTTGGTTAAATGTGTGAATGTGAGATTCATTTAGTTTAGAAATTTAGATTGGAATGATGGATTTTTATAGGTTGAATTTACATAATTTCAGGTTTTGAAATATAAGTAAAAAGTGTTTTGGGCTTGTTCATAAGAATTTAATAGGTTTTGTTTTGGCTGAATGAAAGTAAATCTGATTTGGGCTTTGTTTTGCTAAAAAAAAATGATTTGGGCTTTTTTTTGGCGAATTAAATAAGATTTGGGTTTTTGAAAATGTTAAAATTGGGCTCAATCCCAAACCGATCAAAAATTCAAACCGACCCGAGAATCGAGGCCCATTTCTAGTTCGGCCCAATTTCGGCTTTCACTCTAGACCGACCCAATCCAAAAACCCAGCTCTCCATCGATTTGATTCGAATTCGGCTAAATTTTGACCCGACCGAACCGAACCGTGCCCAGGCCTAGTAGTCAAAATTCAGAAAGCGAATCATCACGTTCATGTAGCCGTTACTGTTCCCACTCTCAAAAAGTTCAAAACTCAAAAAAGTCAAAACCCAAAAGTTAAAAATATTAAAAATAAAAATAAAAATAAGTTAGACAAATTAGAGAATTAGACAAAAACGCGCAAAGCCGACCCCACACCAATAAACTGTCACTCCATTCCCGCGAAATTATCAACTCCCACTTGACCCCCGTACCTCTCCACGCGCTCACCTCGCGCGTTCGCACCGAACCCCAACCGGAACCCAAGCCCGAGCTCATATCTCCGGCGAATCCCAAACACCCGGCGAGGTAACACACCGGAATATGACGTCAGCGAATCACTCGCCGGGAGTGCGCAGGTTAAGGAAAGCTTCGCAGAGCGATCCACCTGGTGCGCACATTAGCAGTGGGTGGGATATTATAGTGGGAGGAGGATGAGGATTACGACGCCCTCTTTCATCTTCTCTGTAGTCTTTGACTTTCTCTCTCTCTTCTCACACTCAGAAAAATACAAATTTTATTTTGTATAAAAAATTTTGTATAAAATTAGAAATTAATGGATTAAAAAAAACGGAGAGGAAAATGGTCAATAATTGTAATTGGGAATTTATTAATATCTTAATGAAAGATTAGAATAGGAGATTAGGAAGTTTGAAAGTTGTCTATTAAGCTGTCGTGTTCTCTCACTCGATTCTTCTGCGAGATGATGGGACTTGCAGTGAGAGCTAGGGTTTCCATTGCTATTCTGCAGAAGGCTTGGTCTCCATGCTTGCTCTGCTTCAATTTAGAGCGGGAAAAGTAAACTTGACTTCCTCAGACGGGCCTTTCAAAGGTTCACTTTCTGTTTTTGCTCTCTTTTTTTGTTCTCAAATTCCATTTTGGGCATGTTTGGTTTCCGAGAAAAGAAAGCAGAAGAAAGAAAAAGGAAGTCTGAGTTTTGGGTTTTTTTGGCTTTGTTTCAGTTTTTAGTTTGACACAAAGATGCTGCAGCTTGGCTTAAGAAAGTAGAAGTTTTTCTTATCTCAGTCCTCTGTTACATAGTTTTGCTCTGTTATTGTTATGATTGATTGTCAATACTGTTTTGGGCTCTCATGGGTTTGATGAAGAAAGTAAGAAAAGGATGTGAAATTTGAAACTTGAGTAACTTCCCTTTACACTTATTTGTTAGTTCTCAGTTTTCATTTGTACTTATGTGACTGATAAGAGGAGCTGAGTATCTTGTACTAAAAAGTTTTACTGTATAGTTGATAAGCAACAAGTACAAAATCCATGTCAAACTTTTATTGATTAAAGGAACTCTTTGGTGGTTAGGCTTTTTGGAACCCTGCAAAGTTCTAAACCTGGCTTGTAGTTACTTTTTTTTTCCTTTATGAGAAATTCAGCATGGCAAGGTGAAAGGTACTGATTATTTCGTAAATTCCCCCCCAACTTCTGTGTTTTCTTCATCTTTTTGTTGTACCTGTGTACAAAATGAAAGGTGCTACTTTTCTGTGATCAGTATGTACTTTGGTAACTTCAAAAGTTGTGGGCTTGGTGCTAGCTTTTACAGGACACCACTGAAATTGTACCCGATTGCTTATCTGGACATTCAAGTTATGCTATGATGGAACTTAGAGTCTTCTTGTCTGAAAAATTGGAACTTTAGAAAACCAAGAACGTGCTCAGTTCATTCAGTATTGTGTCTGAAAATGTGTCCTACCTGTTCTTGTTCTTCCATCTCTTTTATTTCTGTTCTCTGTGTTGATGTGCATCTAGGTTCATAACTTTTGATACTGGACTGGTATTAATGAGGGTATGAGATAGTTGTTGGGCTTCGATTTCTTCAGAGTTTAGGAGTTCTCTCTCTGTAGTTTTTATCAAATTGGAATGCAGCTGTATTTTAGTATCGTATTGCTCTTTGCTGGTGTTCTTTTGTATTTTAGGTTGTTGGTGCTGTTTTAGAGCACTCTAGATTTTTGCTCCAGTGGACATCTTGTCTACTGTTTTTACCTTTTCATTCTCCTCTTCAATAATATTTTGTTTCCTATTTTCTTATATATAAAAATAATCATTACACTTCTCATGCCTTGGTTTTCACTTCCCTTCCTATCTCATTTTGCTACTATATTAACATTGCACTAGTTGATATGAATTTTGTTCCAATAATGGCCTTTTTACCCCAACTGCGAGTCATACTCTAATTGGGATCATAACAAGGAGATTTCAAATGTTTCTACTGTTGTGCAAGGACGGAATTGAGGCTGGTTTTATATCAATTTTACTATTTGGTTTTTCATAATTGCAGTATTTTATTAGTTTAATTGGACTGCATAAATAAGTAGGCCTTTTGTTTTGGATTTCAGTTTTCGCATATTGATTGAGATTACAGAAATATGGTTATCCTACTTCTCTCTCTGGAAATTCTTCTAGGTTCTACATCACATGCTTTTATGTAAAAAATTCATTGGATTCCTTCCATTGTCAGTTGAAGAAACATGAATTCTCCATCCACCCAGTTTGTCACCTCAAGAAGGATGGGTGCCTATGAGCCTATCCACCAGATTAGCATGTGGGAGGAAAGCTTTAAGAGTAATGGTAATTTTAATGCCTCAGCATCCATGATAGTTGATGCAGACACAAAACTAGATAATCAGGTGAGTATTTAATATTAATTGTTTTGGTTCTTGTTTCTTGGAGTGAGATTAATCCATTTTCTGTGCATTGTGTTATCATTTAAATTTATCTAGTCCGAGGATGCTTCTCATGGAATCCTGGGACCTTCTAGCAAGTATGACCAAGAAGCAACTAAACCTACAGACAAGGTAAGAGAAATTGAGCTTCTGCATCACTCGCCCGGTGATCTCTTTCTTTCTCTAGCAAAACTTAAGGCTAACCGTACTGACATACAAACCTTGGTTGAAAAATTGAAATTTGACCACACTGGCACTATCGCTTCTGACTTTCTAAAACTAATAACCTAGTATTTTGACCAACTGTGAAATTGCTTCTTACAAGTGGCTGATGAATATTGTATAGAAAACATAGATATTCATTTCCAAATATGTCCACTTGATATACTTTGTCACAGCATGTCGTTTTCTTATCGGGTGTAGTAAAGGAGTAATATATAACAGATTCAGGGATCTCTGTAGTAAAGAAGTATAGTTCAAGGGATGGATCCTTTTTTATTTTCATCCTTGTTCTATTACTGTTCATGATTTCAGACATTAGTCATGAATGGAGATTGAGATTTGTGAAATACTAGTTGAGATTGTAACGTTCATTGATATGCATGGTTAAATCAGGAAAACAAGTCTATGGAGTTCAAATGGGTAAATGTTGTGGACTTTTTTCTTTTTGAAGAAATTGTTTACTACTGTAAACTTTTCCATAATTTATTTTTCCTTGGGATTTGGGTGCTAGACCTTAGCTTCTTGTCTAATTTCGTTTATCAAAGTTGATTTTGGTTTGGCCACCTTTTAAATTGTATAAACTAGATAGAATATTCCGTACAAACCTCAAGTCTGAGGCTTGGTTTTGAGGTATAGATTAAGAGCAGCTCCAGCGAGGAGCTGGGACACGGGCTGGGGGGAAAAAAGAAAAAATGGTGTTCCAGCGCGGTGAGCCCAGGCCCGGGCAGGGAGTGGGTCCCAGCAAGTCGGGCTGGCCCGAAGGCCAGTTCAGCCCGAGGTCCAAAACGAGGGGTGCTGATGTCAGCGATGATGTCAGCAACAATTTTTTTTTAAAAAAATTGAAAAAAAAAACCAAAAAATTCAGATATTTAAAAAATAAATACTTAGTCATATTTTTCACTTCCCACACCAAAAATCTTTTTAAAAAATTTTGTCCAAATTAATTATTGAGGTAAAAAAATTTGTGAAAAAATAAAAAAAATGAATAGTAATTGCCCTTAGCCATGGCAAGGGGTGGAAACACAAAATAGTATTTGCAAGGGCAACCACTATTCACATGAATAGTGACTGCCCTAGCTCCCCCATCTAAGGGCAAATGGGTGGAGTTGCTCTAAAGCGAAAAAAGTAGAGGTTAGTTACTGCTCGCATGCCTACTTTATGGCTCTTATTAGATTCAAAATATTATTTGTGAATCATATGGTTACTTTTGGAGTGGATTTAAATAACTGGGGATTGGTCATTTTCACTTAGCAATTTATGACTGAAATTTATGTTTGTGAACTAAAGATTTACTGTATTCTTCCAGATGCATTTTGTAGTAATTCATTTTAGGAGTTCAATGGTGCGAACTTTCAAACCAGCATCTTATACTTTGGTCATGTGTTAAACTATTTAGGTGCAAAGACGTCTTGCACAAAATCGGGAGGCTGCTCATAAAAGCCGGATGCGAAAGAAGGTAGGAAGTGGTATGCATTTGAAAATATATCATATATGCAACTAGTGATGTATATGGACTAATATGATGACTTTTCCTATACAGGCCTATGTTCAGCAGTTAGAAACAAGTCGTTTGAAGCTTATTCAATTAGAGCAAGAGCTTGACCGAGCAAGACAACAGGTCAGGAGAAGATTAGCTTTTCTACAATTTATTACTAGATTCAATAGAAAAGAAAAAAATTATAACTTCTCTTCTTGTATATTATAGCAGGGTATTTATATTGGCAGTGGACTGGATGCTAGTCCTCTAGGATTCTCGGGCACTATAAACTCAGGTTTGTTTGTTAGTGTGCTTCTGCAATATCTTCGATTTTATCTTGTCAATCTAGAATGTTGATATGTATTATAGGGTTGGATATGAAACTTGGAGTGGTCAGCAGCTTAAGCAATTTATTGATTCTATGCAATAAAATGCTACATCTTGTTGGAATTTTCCTTTTCCTTTTCATCCCTTCTGGTTATGAGTTTTTATTGGTATTGTGATGATGAGAATGGATAAGTGCTCCATTCTTCAACATCAAGTGTTTGTGCAAAGGGCTATAAAGTCTGTGCATTGTTAACAATAGAAAATTGTGAACATGTCCACCACATACAACAAAGAAGGCATATAATTCCCTATGAGCCAGCCATCAATAATACAAAAAATGGTGATGGAAACTATTTAACTGCGCACTCAATCTACAAGAATAATAGAAAGTGATAATTTCCGAAACTCGGGACAACCTGAAGCCTGAAGGGAAGTCCAGACTCTTACTTTATCCAAAAGGTGTATGTATATATATACAGGGACACATTCATGCTTCCTGTAAAACCAAAGCTCTCTAGAAGGTTTACCTGGGCGTCTTTCAAAACATCATAATCTCTAATGTTTGGATGCTTCTTTATATATCTTTATGCGTACGTTTCCTCTAGTACATTATTGTATTGTATCATGACTTTTTTTTTTCATGTCCTTGTAATATAAAATTTGAAACTCCAAGTTATGCAGGTGTAACAACATTTGAGATGGAGTATGGACACTGGGTGGAAGAACAAAATAGGCAAATTAATGAACTGAGGACTGCTTTGCATGCTCATATAAGTGATATAGAGCTTCGATTCCTTGTGGATAGTGGCATGAGTCACTATTTTGAACTTTTCAGCATGAAATTAACTGCCGCAAAAGCTGATGTATTCTATGTGATGTCTGGGATGTGGAAAACATCAGCTGAACGGTTTTTCTCGTGGATTGGAGGGTTTCGCCCTTCAGAGATTCTTAAGGTAATGTATGGTGTGTTAGAAGTCATTAATTGAAGATAATGCATTTTTGTCCCCGAGACTTGCGCGTTGCAGTAGAACTTGTAGGATATTAGAGTTATTCTTTAAAACCGAATCACCAATTATAGGATGAAGGGGAATGAGAATTGGGTCATTTTAATCTAATATTTTTGATGAATTTTAAATGAAGAGTGTTGACTGTACCCGTAGTGCAGCAGTTTTTGATACTTGTCTGAAAAAAGTTTCACACTATTGAGTGTAATAGTACATACACACGAAATAAATCTTTTAATATTTTGGCAAGATTTATTGCTCTAGTGTATGATTCTCAGCCGATGTGATTAATCTTCAGGGTTTGCTTTTATGGATTCTCTTATAGAATGCCAATAAGTTATGACAACTGGATAGTTTCCATTTCGGGCCAATTTTTATTTTTTTTTCCTTTTTCTCGTTGAGAATGTGGAAAGTTGGAGGCAGATCATCCATTACGGTTCTGATATCTTTGCAAACTGATGAATTTAGTGGAACACTATTATACTTTAAACGACTTCATTTGGCATATTCTATCAGCAATAAGTTCCATAAGTGAGCGTAGGGTAAAGCTAGTTCTTATATTTGTGGTGATTACAGGTTCTTCAGCCTCACCTTGACCCCTTGACAGACCAACAAGTTTTGGATGTTTACAATCTTAGGCAATCATGTCAACAAGCAGAAGATGCTCTTTCGCAAGGTATGGATAAACTCCAGCTCACTCTGGCTGACACTGTGGCAGCTGGTCAACTGGGTGAAGGTAGTTATGTGCCACAGATGGCTAATGCCATGCAGAAATTGGAAGAGCTCGTTAGCTTTGTGCAACAGGTAATGTACTGCATGTATCCATAGACCTGTTGGATGGTTTTGTTCCAAACTTCGACTCAAGTGTGTTTTATATCTAATCTTGCAAAAACGTCTGTTTAAATGTTGGAAATGTTGGAAATGTTGGTGCTGTCTATAGGCTATAATTTGTAAATGCAGGTGCCATGAATTATTTTCGGCTTTATCAAAAGTGAAGCCATTTAGATTTCATATTACAAATGGAATGAGTGGGATATAACTTTGTTGGTGAATGAAGAAAACATTTTTGCCCCTGTTTCCTGTGGTTATAATCTACAGCTTGTAAACTTTGACTAGGCCCATCTTGGTGTTGTTTATTTTTAACATAATCTGAGTTAAAAAAAAAAATTAAGACAAGTTTTTCACATCAAATTCGACTAGAAAGGACACCAATGTCAAAAGGAACCCGCATTAATCTCTTACGTCTCTCATGTCTCAATAGAAGCTGAAAAAATGAATCTTTTGAATTATTTGGTAGGTAAGTTAGTACAGACTGACTTGTATTTTTATGAATGGATTAACTAAAGATAGAGGAACAGTTTTGTTTTAAAATTTCACTGACGGTGAATTTGTGATATTAACTTAATGACAAAGTAGGGTTAGAACTACTCAGCTATTTGGTAATGTACAGCTTCCACCAGGACAAGGCAGGAAGTAATCACATAATGAGTTCTATGTCAAGGGGTGAACAAAAAGTTTTGGGGTGCATTTCATTACATCCGAATGCTGTTGCCTGAGATTTTCATCTTATGTGAATCATTGTGATATTTTTGTTTTTGTAGTATTTGGTGTTAACTTTACGTAATTTTCCTTGTAATGTTAGTTCTGTGTTAGTTTTCTTAACATTTCAATGACATGTTTTCTGACTAAATGATCTTTTTACCCAAACAGGCTGATAATCTTCGGCGGGGGACCTTACAGCAGATGTCATGCATCCTAACAATCCGCCAGGCAGCTCGCGGCCTTCTTGCCTTGGGGGAGTACTTCCAACGCCTTCGGGCTTTGAGCTCGCTCTGGGCTACTCGCCCTCGTGAGCCTGCCTAATCTTAACACGAAGAGCATACAATGCCAAGCTCAATATTCAACAAGATAATCACCAGCAGAAAAGAATCGTGCATCTACAACCACAGGGCCCTTTGGTAATGTTGTTCCATGCATGTGTAGACATAATTGAAGCTGCTGACATTTTTCAAGCAGCATCCCATGTTTTGAGAAGCTGTAAATATGGGTAACCATTTTGTCTGCAGGAAGTTTGTAAATAAATTATTCTCAATGTTTTTGTATATTATTTTGTCTTAGAAAATATTTCTTTAGCGCGTACATTTTGAGTCTACTGACGGAACTGTATCATGTATATGTTTGTTTGAGGGTTTCTCTGTATTTCAAATGGGTCAGGTACATTTGTCGTGAGGGTATCATTGTGCTTTGAAGATATACCGTCTTGTTCTGGAAAAGTTAACATAAGACATGTTGGTATGTATGGGATATGCTCATTTTCAGGTCTGTCTTTGAACTTTTCACGAGCACTGTAGACTTCAACAAAGATAGTTTTTACTTATTACAATCAGAGCTGTGAGCTGAGCTCCTGTTATAGAATCACTGCACTATTTTACCAGAAGTGGCATGGAAGCTCCGGCTGCTGGAGCTTGCTACATGCATGTTTCGGCTGCAAGGCTGTCTTTGACTCAATGAACACAATCTTTGCTGCGAGCCAACTCCAACTGTTTCACTGCTAAATTTATCAGATTGAGCTTACTTTTTCATGCTGTGTTTTTTATCTGAGATATAAATTTTGGAAGTTGTAAAATGACATCCTTTACATCCGTCTAGAGTATCTGAAGGCCCCTTAAGTTATAATCGTAGGGGTTGCTTATAATTATTTATAACTTTAGCTGTAAGAATTGAAAAGCTATATGGAATGTAATTTTAACAACCCTCTCTGGATCATGAGGTTTGTGAGAGTTGAAAATAACCTACGCAGCACTGGCAATTTTTCTTTCTTATTTATAGAATGTTGGTTGGCTCTCTATTCAACACATTTCCACTTTGAGGTAACATTTTGGAGGAAGAAAAACCAGAACTCAAAAACATTCTCATGTAGGTAGTCTCCCTATTCCACGTGAGTGTTGGAGTACATGAATTGCAAATATGAACTTGATAAACCAAAATTCAAAGTTGTGATGTTTAAACCAATGGTTATCTCACTCTCTTAATGGCCTCTAATGATAAGCTAGCAGAATCCATTTTGGTGCACAGATTGGCGTTCCCACTCGTCATACTTGTATCGATTTCATCCAACGGTTGCTAGACACCTTCGGGGAGATGACCAAGCTGCTATTTCTCATGTAAAATGAGCACAAACTCTAGGAATTTAACTTTACATTATTGAAAGTTCTTCACAATCTACAATATCATTTGGTTCTTCATGTATTAGCTCTCACAACTTTGACATGGAGTAGTCCAAAGCATCGACAAGAAAATCTGCAGACATAAAAGTTTAACCTAAGTATGAATGTCAACCGAAAAAACACAACCCAAAAACAATTATTTCATCTGTTATACGTCACCACACGCGCACACCCAAATGCACGCTCACAGTGAATATGCATATCTACCATTCATGTGTAACAGTGGAAAAACATGCCTTCATTGAAGGACCTTCTTCGCGACAGAAGTTATGGAACTTATTAGAATTTTTTTTTTTTTGTCATTCGCTAGGGATGGGAAGGGGGCAGTATTATATTAGATTGCCTCAAGGTTGTCTTCTACGTGAATCGAACCCAGGTGCACATGGAGGGGGCAGGGGAAAATAATTATTACATTCACATGTATGCATAATGTGTGTGTGTGTGTGTGTGTGTGTGTCTTGTGTTGATTAGGCTGTTGTCTCTCAGGTCATAGAATGCTTTCCAGTTACCATTTGGGCTAATTCATACCAAGCCTAAGACATAAAAAGTACCTGCATCATCTTTGGTAAAACACATCGGTGGCTTTATCCTAAAAATATTTCCATGTAGTCCCCCTTTGCCAACTAGAACTCCGAGCTCTTCAATCAATAACCAAATTATGATTAGTATGCAGAAAGGAATTCATGGAGATAAATGTAATTTAACTTAGGATCATTGAAAGAATTTATACTACGAGCTGGGAGAGTGTGTTGATACCTCTGAGTTTCTCGAACAAAACTGTGGTTTCTGCCTTCGCAGGCTTCTTCTCTTTCCTGTCAGTGACAAGCTCTATCCCCACCATTAAGCCTCGGCCTCTGACATCTCCAATGACTGACACAGAATATAATATATAAGAACACTTGCGGTAATATTTGACAGATTCAGAGACCAAAATACGGCACCAGAAAGAGGAGCGCCAAATTGCAAACAATCAGTTAAGACTCAACTGATTCTACAAGGCAGATTATAGAGCGAGGCAATAGAATCAAGTCTAAGCACAATAAACCTCTAATGAGGTTAGCTAACTATATGTAGGGAAATTAAAGGAAAAGAGTAACTCCATCTTTTGGAATATAATGTTGGTGGAAGACCAACTTTCTGTCATTTTTAACATTTTCAAGTAGCGAATCATACCAAAAGGAGTATAGGTATCATGAGACAAACCTTAGAGTAGTTCTGTGTACTGCTTACATTCAAAAATATAAAACTGGCTCAGCTGATTTCCCCATTAACAAAGGGCCAGGACATGGGCTATAGATAAATATTTAAATTCCAGAGATACATGCCTATAATAGAGAGAATTCTAAAGACATCGAGTTCAATGGGTAGTTACTTTCATATCTTTGCTGAAGATCTCTCAAACGCCCAAGCAAGTGAGAGCCAACATCAGCGCAATGAACTTGACGCTTCTCTTTATCAATAACTCTGAGCACTGCAAGCCCTCCAGCAGAGCATACAGGGTTTCCACCAAAAGTGTTGAATTGAATCTTCTGGGCTAGTACACTTGCTATTTCTGGTGTTGTCACCACTGCTCCCAATGGCAACCCGTTTCCAATGCCCTGAAATTTTAGCAAACGAATAAATTGGTAAATAGTTGAGTAAATAAGTTATTGTGTTTCACGAAAATCAAAGTCATCTATAGGAAAAGGCTGGCAATTAAAATATGCAATGTAACACCAAACCACATAAGTCAAACTTTTCCAAAATAAAATACAAACTATCAATTGATATTTAAAGACCTTAGCCATGGTAACTATATCAGGAATGACACCCTGCGTTTCAAAGCCCCAATAATGGCTTCCTGTGCGCCCAAACCCAGTTTGTACTTCATCAGCAATGCAGACACCACCAGCTTTGCGAACAATGTCATAAACCAGTTTTAAATATCCAGGTGCCAATTCAACTGCTCCTCCAACTCCCTACAGTTAGATAATGTGAAGAAAAAAAAAATTGAATTAAGTATCAGATTTCTAAGCACAGGGCGTTATATGTTTCAATTTGAAGCCACATCTGAAACAACATTCAGTACCAACCTGAATTGTTTCAGATATAAATCCAGCAACTTTTCCTGAAGTTCCATAATCAATGTGATCTTGTACATCTTTAGCATAACTTTTGGCATCCGAGCCAAAGATTCCATGGTATGGATCTGGGTTTACAACGTGATGAATTTCACCCTGCAATGATAAAGCAAGTAGTAAGTAGATAATACAGAGAAGTTGGTGTCTCAATAGTGTTCATGTATGATTATTGTATAACTTTACATTGGTGACACTGAAAAAAAAGTAATGAGCCAAAGACTGAAGACTCGGCAAGGGTATGAATTGATCAATGTGCATTGGATATGCATGCTTTACTATGTTAGAATGAGTTACAAACAATCTCGTCATAGAGTAGAAAGTTTGCGATGATAGGACATTATCTATAGAGAACTTCCGACCATGGGTATTTATAACTACTATTAATCATAATGGAAAAAAATAACTTAATTAAATTTAGTCTTATTAACATTTTTTAGAGCTTTTATTTTGAGAATATTGTGCCTGCAATTCCATAAATTATGTCAGAAAGATAAGAAACAATTCTTCCATAACCCTGGTTTACATCAAGAGACCAAATTGAACAGCGCATGTTGGAACACTAATAATTTAGATGTTACTGTAATTAAAATGTGATAAACTGGTTAACGGATCACCTTGCCTACCTCTGGAAATGGAACTCTGGTTCTCCCCAGTTTCTCTATAAAAGTAATGACATATGAAATTTGGATGTATTCTAAACGTAGCATGCCAGAAGATGGATCTTTGGAGCTATACTGACTACTGATTGTACAAACCTGTGGAATTGGATACTTCCATGTGTTCAAAGCGGTCAAACCAATTGTATTAGGACTTCCCCCATGATATGCATTTCTCAACGAAATCATATCAAGACTGCCACTATATAGACGAGCCATCAACATTGCTAATTCATTTGCTTCTGTCCCAGAATTCACAAAGTAAACAACCTGCATTTTACAACTGTCTATTCAGTAGTTGGCAAGTTGAAAAAAAAAGGTGATAAATGAAGCACATAAAATGGATTACACCACAGTCCCAGAAGTATTCTGTCCTTACAGAAATTGAGAAGTATCTCAAGTTTTGAAACCAGATAAACCATAACACTGTTGCCCTATTCCGTACTATTACTTAACATTTCAAAGGGAAGGCTAAAATATAATAGCTTACGCAGCCTGTAATTAAACAAATATATAATTGTCAACCATTAAGAAAAAATAAAATTTAGTGTCAGAAATTGTCTGGAAATCTAGTTTGAAGAACTTGAACCTTTAAATTTCCAGGCATTTTTGAAGCTAATGCCTCGGCAAAATCAGCTATTGCATGGTGCAGGTAAATGGTTGTGGCATGCTGCAGAAGCTTGCTCTGCTCCATGATAGCATTTAAAACTTCTGGATGGCAATGTCCACAAGAAACAGTTACTATCCCAGCAAAAGCATCAAGGTAGCGCCTGCCATTCTCATCGAACAAATATTGCATCTTCCCTTCAACAATATTGAGCTGTTTACACAATGATAAATAAAACAAAGAAATCAGTTTCTGCATAAACTGTGTTAATATATCAGTGGACATCCGGTAGCACAAAAGCAAATGCAACATCATACAGGCGGAGAGACAATAATTTCCATTCACTAGCAAATAAACTGGTGGTGTTGAGCAAAGGCAATAAATCATATAGGAACACCCTTATGCTTTGGAACCAGAATTTTTCGACTACAAAATACATGCAACATAAGACTCTACCACAAAACTTGACTGAATAATTGCTCGGCAAGCAGTTTTACCAATAATACAAGATTGAAAGAGTTTGGCTAAATGTCAAAAGTCACTCAAATTTCACTTCTTATTGATTGGTGCATGGCAAGAGAAGTAACATGATTCTTTATTTTACCAGACACAGCCATTGTAAAGCTTTTTTCAAAAGATAAAACGAACCAGCCACAGAGAAAGTGCATAATTAATTCAAATGAACATACATGTAACACAATATAAATGGATCCTGAAATTCAACGTCTCAAGTCTTGATTAAAAAAAGATTGATACTTTGTTTTATATTATAGTCAGTTTCTTTTAAAATTTTCCCATGAAAATACTGTTTATTAAAATTTCCTCTGGTTTCTCAGCAGCCAAACGGCAGGAGAGATTGAAGCCCAAGAACAGAGAAACAAACAAGTTATCGCAAATGATTTCAACCAAAACAGAAAAATGCCGCATTTAATCCAAACAGTAAAAGAAAGTGTAGAGATAAACAAACATACAGGGTTCTGATAATAATGGAAAAGAGAAGGACCCAGAAACTTCTTTCGCTTCTGGAAGACCTCATCGGCCCGAGGTCCACTGTAAGGCTTTGGCTCGTAATCAAACGGCGGCAGCAAAGGCAGAGAAGCCTCATGATCAGCACCAGCACCAGCAGCAGAAGAAGGAACCGTAGAGAAAGAACCGCAGAGAGACGTCCTGTGACGAAAATGGTAGCCACCAATCTTGGTCTTGGCTTCCCCTAGAGCCTTCTTTAAGAACTGCCTCTGCAATGCCATGGCTGATTCTCAAAGAGACCAAAAGGCAGAGAAAATGTTAGAGAAGAAGATGAAATGTGAAAACGGGTTTTCTGAGTTTCAGTGAGAAAGTGGATGTGTTAAACTGAATCCATATGTGAATTTGTATTGTCAGGCAGTGTGTGTTATGACGTGGAGTTTCAATATTTTGAGATTGTCTGGATTTGTTTGGTTGTTGGTGAGGAGGAACAAGATTACAAGAAGCAGCGTCAGCTAGTGTTGCGTGCTTCTGACTCAAAAGATTCCTTCATATGAGATATATATGATTCGCTTCACTCGGGGCATGTTTACGCAAGTCATGAATCGAGAAATTTAGTAATAGAGAAATGAATTGAAGTAAGATCAACTATTCCCTAGTTGATTTCATTTTATTTTTATTTTTAATACAAAAGGCGATAATGTTTTATTGTTAAAAGAGAAATAAGTAAAAAAAACCCGAGCTATATTCTAGAGATTAGGCGAGCCTTTTTAAACATAAATGTTTGATTGGACTAATTTTAGTCATTAAATTATGTATTTTAATGTAAAATTCCCATAATTCCTTGGAATAATTTTAATGCTATTAGCTAATAAACACATAAGCAGAGATTAGAATTTATTCCTGATAAGTAAATATGCAAACCTAAATTGTGTACATTGCTAATTGATTGGACTAAACTCAACACTTAAAAATTTCATGGTGATCAAGATCATGCTTTTTTGGTTCCATCATGATAATTATGATATAATAATATAATGCTTTAAAGTTGTCACTCAGTATATTATTAATAGACAATGGATTAGGTGAATATTCTGTAGGCCCTACTTACCCTACCAGTCTTCAATGATCAAGTCACAGCTCTTTTGGAATTTTAAGAAGAAATAAAAAAAAGTGCCCCTAAATAAACTTTAAAATTAATTGAGTACACTTACTACCAAAGTATTTATTGAATTACTAATCTACCCTAATATAAAATGACCAAAAATGATATATGGAAATGTGAAACAAATATAAATTTAATAAGTACACCCTAGTCATCATATTCAATCCTAATCAAATATAGAGAAGTTTTCATATAATTTTAATGGTCTTTGATGCTTCAAAGGCTTAGAGCTTCCTTACAAATACTGCGAAAGACAAGTGTCGGTTTCTCCATGTACTTGATTCTTCCTTATGCAAAAGATGGGCAACCATATTTGAATGGAGAAGTTTGTTTCATCTGACTTCTTAGCTCAATATCATCCATACAATAAAGTTGTGGATGACTTTAAAATCCTAGAGTTTAAACTTTTCTTCTAACTTAGAAGCATCCAAAATTCTCTAGGATTTCGGATTGGTGATGATGCCTTTCACTAGTAATTTGATAGAGATGTTTGAATCCCCTCCATATATTTCAAAGAAAATTACAAATATTTACAAGAATCAAGCTTTGAATTGAAGGAGCTAGCAAATCTACTCCCACAACAGCTTCTGAAATTAAAGATTTTGATGCGAACCCAAAATCTGAAAAGATGGCACGAATTCATGTAAAAAGAGAAACTTGGTTTAGGATTGGTATTAGGGTGTTGTGTGATAGAGTGTATTAGGGTATACCAGGAGTATTTTTGGTAGTTAAATAGGGTGTACTTAGTTAATTTAATATTTTAATCTAGGGTTTGTTTAGCAGCACTAAAAAAAAGTTGTATAAATTTGATTTATTTTACTAAATCTCATTTCATGCTCATCATTGCTTTCAAAATTTACCTTGTTAAAAATTTGTCACTCTAAACAATGGGACAAATGGTTAAGCAAATGCCTAGAAAACTTTAACATTTCAACAAGACAAAATTTACTTTGTGGAACCCTTCAAGGAAAAATTGGCTTACTTTTTGACTCGTCCATTAGGAGATTTAAAATCTTGAGATGACATATTAAAAAAGAAAACGAGTGGTGCAAGTGGTTGCCAAATATGCACATGCAATTATGCCTTTGTGCAAGATTTGGTAGAGAAGATGTAGATTAGGGAAGCATTTTTGCTTACCATTTTAACCCAAGGTGTATTATTATTGTCCTTCTCAACACTGAACACGTGTTCATGAACATAACCATGGTTCCACAAATACAAAGTAAATAGTTAACTATAGTTATGTCTATAGACACGTGTCAAGTGTTGAGAATGATGATGAAGGTACACCTTGGGTTAAAGTGATCAACAAAAATATTTCTGTTGTAAAATGATTATTTACATTGTAATTAAACAAAGTATAAATTTATTTATTTATTGTCTAAAAACAAAGAAGTAATTAAACATACAAAATTAGGTGTTTCCCCTTAAACTTATGTGGTTTTTTTCTTCTTATTTGCAGCATGTACCTTTTTTTTTTCTTCTTCTGAGTGGAATCCAATTAAGCAAATTTTATCAGGTGGTTGATGACTCAGATTACATAAAAAATTTCTTCCAAAAATGTCTATCATTATGATTAAGCTAGTTATTAGTGCATGATGACTAGACTAGTTATTTATCTTTGGCTAAAAGTTACTTTTGGTCCCTGTAGTTTGGCACTTCAACCACTTTTGACCTTGTAGTTTCAATTCTGTCAATTTTGCCATTGTAGTTTCTTATTTGTAGCAATTCAAGGACATATTAGTATTCTTGTCAATTTCTTTAACGATGCAAGGGGCAATTTCCTCAACCCAAAACCCTTGAGTATAAAAGCTTGTCTGAAATTCAACCACTAATCTTTAACATTTCATATTAAGACTTCGAAATTCAACCACTAATCCCAATTTTTGAAGAACCCTAAACCCAAATGACCAATTTCAAGTCCTAATATGAAATTATGGGAGTTTTAGACGAGTTTTTATGCTCAAGGATTTTGGGTTGACGAAATTGCCCCTTGCATTGTCAAAGAAATTGATGGGAATACTAACTTGTCCTTGAATTGCTACAAATATAAAACTACGGGGTCAAAATTGACAAAATTGAAACTACATAATCAAAAGTGGTTAAAGTTCCAAACTACAAGACCAAAAGTGATTTTTAGCCTTTATCTTTTACAGTTCAGTGGGTTATGTTTGACACTATGGTGGAGTTTATAGCAAATTTTTTATTTTTCTTTTACTACTTGATCATTAGTTTTAAATTTCAAATTAATTCTGGTATTTCAGATTTTATAACTGTTCTTGTTTGGAATTAATCCGGTAAAGGGGTACGGATTCTTGCTTCCCATAAATTGTTCTACTGTGTTCTTAATCCCTAAGAAAAGGCATGAAGGTTGATTTCTCATCAATTCCTTTCCGTGAACCAAACGGGGGCAAAGGGTGATTTTGTCCGTAGCTGACTTCCAATTCCATGTATTACTTTTGGGTTAGGCAGTCTATTAAGTGTCCACAGGCTGAAAAAGATCCGTCCCCTTGATATACCTTTTAATATTCAGTTACATATTTTTCCAGACAAAATTGCACAAGGCTAAACAAGTGAAATAAACTACACTATGACCTGAAGTTAGTATAGCATGAACAAAACATAGTCCGTCAAAGCCACCATAGACACAGCACGTGCACGACGAGGATTGGTGATTGGGAAATCACTTGTACTGTAAAGGCACTGGTATGGAGCTCACGAACATTGCACATGAAAGATCCATTCTCTAACATGGATATGCATGAGCCGATTACAAACTACCCACATTTATCACTCAACTTTGATGATTTTTCTTTTCCGTAATGGCTCTTCAATGATGCTTCCTGGGGCGCTATGGGCCTTCCTCTTCTCGTGTTTCTTTCTTCGAGATTCAGTCATCTCACGCAATGTTGCAGCTGCCTTGTATACTGGTTTTGGTAGGTGCCTATGCCTGCAGAATCATCATTCACAACGATTAACCATTTTATATGTCATATGCTACTCACTATTTGTTTCCAAGCCAAAAAAAAAAAAAAAATCATTATTTTATGAAGAGACTGAAATTAGCCATACAATCTTTGTAGGGTTCTGCAGAAACTGCATGCTATCCCTTAAATACGTAAGGTAATGCTTAGTTTAGGAACATCCAATGAATCAGGTTCACATGTTAAGATACAGGAACCGCTAATCAGCAAGCCCAACCTAAAATTATAACGAGTTGCAACCAGCTCATATATTATAGAGATTAATCTGGGAAGGGTCCTAAATACAATAAAAATTTGCTACTTAAAAAAAAAAAAAAAAAGGGCAATGGTGGTTTTATACATGGAAGTTTATCAAAAGGGCATCTTTCTATGCTTATTACATCTGCCCACAAAATCATCAAATACTCCAGCAATCTTTCATAGGAAACATGCAAAGATAATGGATCTTGTAATATCTCTCAATAGGAAATATATTGACAATAATTACTTTCTTTTTTCTAAAACAAAAGAGCAAATTTAAGAGGCTAATTGCTGGCATCCTTTTATCATACCTCACAATACGCTTGACTTCGGGAAGGTGCTTGTAGCGATTCTTGACAGCCTCATTATACTCATGCTTTTTCTGTTCCCTTGGAAGAAGCTGCAGGTAACAAGTAGTTAAAAGTTTATAATAGGATGTCCAAAAGAAGGGATGTTGAAGAAGTTAATAGAAACCATTCAACTCGCAGTTACTAGTCTGTGTGTTTCAAGCCTACATCGGTTATAGTGTGCATGGTACCAATAAAATTCTATGGTCAAACCATTTATGTATTTATTTCATCCATCCAAAAATAAAAACCCTTCAAAAATACTACGCACAAAGAAGCAGTTCAACATTTGCAATGTAATATAAAAGAAGTAAATGAGTGAATTCCACATAGTTAAAGGAAGCAGAAGAAAGCCATATTGCAACCCAAGGTCAACAACAGAAACATGAGGAAAGGAAGAGATATCTTACAACTCCCAATTGTTCTGATGCTTTAGCCTTCCAAAGCCTGAGATTAGTGTCATCACTCCCAGAAATAACATAACTAGCATCACAGCTGAACTTGACACAAAACACCCTACATAAAAAGCAGGAAGAGGGAAACAAAAGAGTCAGAATAATGAAATTAGTCAACATAAAGCTAAAGTTTCCATTTTGTTATGTGAAACAATACACTCTGGAATCCAATGGCCGCATAGTTCAAGAAATGGAGCATGAAGTGATTGGCATATAAAAGCTTATTACATATGTTCAACAAATACGAGAACCCAAATAAGGGAATACATGAAGACAAAACCTTTGCATTCTCTTTGTATGATAAATTTCCCGGCTATGACCACCATTATACTGGAAAATTCTCACCTGCAAATGGAAATTTTTTGATTAAAAAGTACGGCCATATTTACACTTGACAACATTGTCAAAATCATATAAGAAATGAACTCACTGTTCTGTCATAAGATCCAGTGACAAATTCTCGACCAGTTGGAGAATAATCAATATCCATCCTGGAAATGGTAAAAATAAGTTTGGCGTATAAAACTTTCATATTAAATATACAACAGGAAAAATGGATTTCAGGAGTGGAGAAAAAGACCAAATATTTCAATTGAAAAATTATCAACTTACACAGCAGATACATGATCCTTGTGCACACACTCAGCTTCATTAAGCTTTCTAGAATCAAAGCTATAGCAATTGGAGTCCTCATTTGCCTGTCATTGAGGAATTAGATTAGCACTTTCATGGAATAGGATAAGAAAATGCTACACAAGGAAGAAAGTCCATGTATTCTAGCATTGGTGTACTACTGGAAGTCATCAGATTACATGGTTTATGACATCATAGGGATGTTTCCTAAAAACCAATAATAAGTGTAACCATGATATTCAAATATTTTACATATAATTAGAAGGTTTTTGGACAGAGGAAGTTGCTCCAAATCATAGTACCAAATTGCAGTTGGTAGACAGATCTAAAGTTCCATTCCAAACTCAACTCAGAAACATATGTAATGATCAAACATCCTAAAACCATGAAAAGGATGCACAATGATAATCTGAAGCAAATGACTTATGCATGAAGTATTGAAATGCTATTAAAGGATCTAAACTATAGATTAAAAATCAAATAAAGGGACAGTGGTCCAAATCTCAATTAAATCATATAACACTTCACATGAGAAAAGCATATGTGTATTCTCTACAGAAGAGTGCCTAATACTGAGATTCTAACCCATCTGTATGAAATTGAACAACTCGATTCAGCAGTGTGGTTACCTGGAAGCTATATCCCAGAGCCGAATATCTGCCAAAGAAAAGAAATATCAAACACTATAATGGGTTGAGGAATTAAAGCAAATTCAAACTCGATAGCTTAATAACAAAGTATATGAAAATCAATCTAAAAGTATTAATAAGAAATCGCCACGGTTCTTTTTCTTAAGATGAAATCTTGGTACTTGCTTTTCTTAGATTTAGCAGTAGTATAGGATACCATCTAGAGAGAAAAGGCATTAGAAATTAGAATTTTTAAGAGAAAAAAAAGTACCTCCATCCATTGAACCAGAAAATATTCTTGTCAAATGGTTTGGATTCTTTGCCATACAGGAAATAGAATCTATATGTCCATCCATTGCTCCAATAAATGGCCTCGCAAAAATCTAAATTACGAACAACAACAAAAACAAACATAATTCAATCAAATTCAGCATCCATATGCCCAAATATGCAATGCAATCAAAATTTCAGAAGAAAAAAAAAATTACAATCCAAATACCAAAACATGCCTTCTCTAATTTTGCGGCGTTACATGCCCGGACATACTCCACTGCTTTCTCTTGCGTTCGGATGTTGGGGTCGAAATTACGGAATACCCTCTACGGAGATTGAAACAAAAATCATATTTTTATAGAGAAAAAAAACGAAGAAATTTGAGTTGAGAGTAAGAAAGAAGTGAAAACTCACCTGGAGGTCTTGGCTTCGTTCTTTAGTGTATTCATCTGTGGACCGAGATATTACATTCACCTTCATTGTGTTTAGGCTCTGCACCGCAGAGGGAGGGGAAGCGACGGCGAGGAAGAGAGAAAGAGATGGGGGAATAATTGAACCAATTTTCGAACTGTTACAAGCTACGTTGCACTGCTACTCCGATACAATACGCCTCCTATAAGTATCGGGTACGGCAAACGACTTATCGTGGACATTCCTGTTATGTTGACCATACGATACGTCTTCGATACGCCATGGACACGAGCGATACGGTCAAGGATATGGCGGGGGTTATTTAGCAATATACTTAGCCTCTTCTTCTGGATTCGACAGAGGCTTTCTTTACTGGTTTCGGAGGTAGAGAATAAAGAAGAAAGGAAGAATAAAAGAACGAACTTGCGCTTGCAGCTGCTGGGAATCTCCAGTTGCAGTTGCTCTGCGAAGAAGAGGCGGCTAACTCGTGAAGAAGAAGATGTTAGGTGCCCCAACTACAATACGCATCGTTTTACTAGCATGCTTTTTAGTGAAAGAAACGTTAGTGAGTGCCTAGGTCTGTTTCACTAATGGGCTAGCTTTGTTGACCAAAGAACACTATAAGGCCTGTTCGATGGGCTGGGACTGGAACTACGTTTAGTTGAACTCTAGAGATATTGGATTGATTTGGTTTGGATCTGGGTTGAACTTTAATAAGTTGTTTGGCACATTAAATTGGACTAGACTGCACTGGAACTAAAGTTCAAATTCCGTTGTTTGGTACAAGTATGGGTACGAACTGCATTGGACTTCAAACAAAATTTATTTTAATGTTTATTAAAATTATTTAATATCAGAAATAATTAAATTTAATATAGAAAACATGTAGACAAAATTAAAAATAAGAAATCACATGAACATACCATAAAAATAGTCCCAAAATTCACAAAATTAATAATAACACGAAAATTCTTTTAAGTACATTCAAATGATCAACAAATACTTATGTTATATTGCTCTATTTGCCTTCCACTCATTAAACATCTCAGTATCCAAATTATCCCTCCATGCAGACCATTGGTCCGATGCGGCAATGGTATCAATAGTGCACTGGAGTATTGGATTGGTTTGGCTTGGATTGGGTTGGACTTTAATAAGTTGTTTGGCACATTAAATTGGACTAGGACTGCACTGGACTAAAGTCCAGTCCGTTGTTTGGTACAAGTATGGACTGGAACTGCATTGGACTTCAAACAAAATTTATTTTAATGTTTATTAAAATTATTTAATATCAGAAATAATTAAATTTAATATAGAAAACATGTAGACAAAATTAAAAATAAGAAATCACATGAACATACCATAAAAATAGTCCCAAAATTCACAAAATTAATAATAACACGAAAATTCTTTTAAGTACATTCAAATGATCAACAAATACTTATGTTATATTGCTCTATTTGCCTTCCACTCATTAAACATCTCAGTACCCAAATTATCCCTCCATGCAGACCATTGGTCCGATTTTCGGCAATGGTATCAATAGTGCCATGATCTACATTGTTCTCAATGAGGGGATCATAATAAATTTCTTGCTCCATTGGATCTATAGACATCTCTCTCCTAATTAAGTTATGTAAAAGACAACAACCCATTATTATTCGGCATTGTGTTTGTATTGGATAGAGCGATGAGCTCCTTAAGATTGCCCAACGCATCTTAAGAAGTCCAAAACAACGTTCCACCACGTTTCTTGCTGATGCATGCTTCATGTTAAAGTATTCTCGATGGTTCAAGGGTGCACATCCTTCTCTCCATTCTGATAAGTGATATCTCGTTCCTCTGGAGGGTGCAAGAAATCCCTCACAATTCGTGTAACCAGCATCCACAAGGTAATAATATCCTAAACAATAAATAGGAGCTAATTAAAAAATATAATTCAAATTTAAGATGATATACACCTACACTACATGGAATCTACATTAATCTTACCCTCGGAACCTTTAACCCATGTGGCCTATATATCGCATCTCGAAGTACTCTAGAGTCTAATGTCTGAACCCTCCCAACCCAGTAAGACAAATATGAACCTCATATCTCAGGAACAAACTCCTAATACATTAGTGGCAATGTCACCTTTTCTTGTTCGATATCTTGGCTTGTCAACATTGAGCACATGGACCTTTATATACGTCCCATCTAAAGCTCCCAAGCAATTCTGTACAAACAAAACATAGATAGTTCAATTCATGAAACAAAATTCCAAAAACTAGATCGCAATTAACACCTCAATATGAACCTATAAACGTACCTTAAACCATTTCCATATTTCCTTAGTGCAATCATTAGGCACAGGATCTGGCACTTTTAATAAAATCTCAAGACAACATTTAGAACTAAATTGAAGTACCTA
Source organism: Prunus fruticosa (assembly GCA_018703695.1). NCBI lineage: Eukaryota > Viridiplantae > Streptophyta > Magnoliopsida > Rosales > Rosaceae > Prunus > Prunus fruticosa. The sequence continues at coordinate 27,962,293 of CM031922.1, read as the reverse complement.
CTCACTGTCTCACCAGATTTAAACCGAACGTATCATGAACCGTACGATTTTTTACATGATGGACAAGAATATATAAAAACATACAAACTTGCTTCTCAATCGCCACCGAACCATACATCTTCAACCTTCCATGAGTACGAAGTAATTCACACAACATGCCAAATGTTTTTCTATCCATTTGGAGTTCATTCACACACGTTATATCACTATGTCCTATAAATCTATCTAGAGCACTCAAACAAGTCTCATGCCTAACAAAGGTTTGATTCTTAAGATAGTACTTTTCATAGTACCATGCTGTCAAAGCATATATGACAGTTACTAACATCATGGATGCACAAAAATGTTGTTTCTCTAACTCTACTACAACTAGAGTTGTCACAATCTTCCTCTTTCTCTTTCGATCCATGTCTACCCTGCCATTAACAATATTTGCAAGAACAAAATAATAATATGTGATGTAATAATTCTTGAAACTCATAAATCCAAAGCTGAGTAGAATGCTAAAATATATGAGATTATAAACAAATATATCCATATGTGTATGGAATTAAACCTTTTCCAATAATAGGGAGATGAAATTTACACTCAAATAGAAATTTAGATAAAACCCATCATCATGGAATTGATACCAACAAAAACAGTTCAAAAACCAGAAGATAAATATATCAATCACAGTTTCAAACCACATCCTAATAGACAGGTAATTAAAACACATTACCAGATAGCCCTTTCATTGCTTGCTCGGGATCCAACACCTCTAGGTATGAAATAGCTGATAGCCAAGGAGGAGGAGGAAGAGGCGTAGACAATCGAAAAGGCAGAGGCGGACGCAGGGGTGTAGAAGAACGAAGGAGAGAGGAAGTGGAGGCCGTAGACGATCAATGAAGAAAGGAGAAAGGAGAAAGGAGGAATGGAGGCCGATGTCATTCTAAACCCGTGGTTCCCCTCAGGTTTACAATACTAGGGTTTGCTGGATTGTTATCCAATAGGAAATATGAGTCCTAACCAGTCCCGTTGTGCATTTAAGCTCGCCAAACGAAAAAGTCTTGTCCAGTCCAGCCCACCAAACAGGGCCTAAGGGCTCGTTTGTTACACCTTCTTAGGTTGGATTGGACTGGATAAATTTTTATCCCTTGTTTATTTTCATTTGGGTCTAGTTTTAAGTGGGATTGTTAATCCTGGCCCACCAAAAACACCTCCTTAGGTGGTCTTAGCGAGACCTGTGTGGAAAGGGAGGAGTAGACAATCCTGAGCCTTCGCTAGCATTCTTTTCCTCATCACACCTCCACACCTAAGCGCAAACAACTAGCCACAACCACCGACCACCCTAGCAGCCAAGAGCCAGGAGACCCGCCGAACTCGTCGCAACCACTAAGAGCCAACAGACCCACCCACCACCACATATGCTTTCTCTCTCCTCTAGCCACAACCCAGATATTCGCCAGAGTCTGCCAAAGCAACTACATCATCGTTCCCAATCAGCCATAACCCGATCAAAATTCAAAGAAAAAACACCACACACAAACCCAGCATCATCGATGTGCCCCTCTTCCTCAACTCCGTTTCTCTACTTCTCTTTGCAAATCCAAAAAGCAAATTGCAAAAACAGGAAAAGAAACATAAATGATTTCAAAAATATAACTAATAAATAGAGAAAATTAGACATAAGAAGAGGAGAAGAGAGACAATGGAGAAGAATAAGATGAAAGAGAGGGGGAAGCTAAAGGTAGGGGAGGAGAAAGAAACTGAACAGAGAAGGAGGGGGAGTTTCATTTTTCGTTGTGAGGAAGAAGAAGAAAAGTCAACAAAAAAAATATTTAAAAAACTTACTTTTCAAAAAAAAAAAATTATTAAAAAGTTTAGTCCAAGTCCAATCAAATCTACACCAAACGTAGTACAAATGTTATTCAACTTATGTCAGGCCAAGCCAATCCAAGACAGTCCTAGAATTTAGTCCAGTCCATAACAATCCGCCGTACCAAACGACCCCTAAGGACTTCTACAACCCATTTGGGGCTAAACTCAAATTTTCTCCCTCCCAAAAGTAACTATTTGGGTTTTGACCGGTCTCAAATCGTTTTTTCTCCAAACCTTTCAGACTCAAATTTTAAGTCTACAACTTCATTAAATTGTTTAAGAATGGTTTAAGTATTTTTTTTTTAAATGGATAACTTTTCTTCATTTAATCTTTTTAAATAACTTCATAATTTAATTTTTTGAACAATTTGACCAAAAAAAATTGAAATTCCACAAATATAATGTTTTTGGTAGATTATTTGAGAAATTAGTGGATATTTATAGAGTTTTTGGTGAGTTTTGGGGTTGGATCTTACAGTTAAAATAGCTTAAATTTAATATATATTGTTGATTTAAGTTAATATTAGAATATAAAAAAATAAAAAAATAAACAAAATTTGAATTGTTGCCGTTGCATCACTACAACCAACACTTGGCAATGAAGCATCTTCAATAACCAGCACATGGGCTATTGGCGGGCCCCATCGATGATTTGCTTGCACATGGGCTGCTGACGCAGCAGATGGACTCCACTAAATAATTTTTGGGTCTAGGTAATAGTTGGACTGCTATTTGGCCTCAAGTTTGGGTTTTCCCCAAATTTTGGCCCCTTCAATTTCTTGGGTTGGGAGAGATTTTGGGCAATAATTTGGGATTTTTCAGATTTTGCCTCATGGGTTGGAGATGGCCTAAGAAGAATGAGAACCAAATTAGGTTCTTATAAGTAAGTCCAACCCAGATGCCCAAAAATATGTATGTACCACATTGGTGAAATGGATAAAATACACAGACCATCTTAGAATTTAACCCTTAAGAAAATGTCCTTCATTTTTTTAACATTTGTCGTATCGGTGAATCGTACGTATTGGCATTGGCATATCCGTATCCGTATCCGTTTCAGTTTCGATTTTGACAAAAGTTACGGAGAAAACCAAACCAAACCAAACCAATTGAAGACGTTTTGGTTCGGCTGATTTGGGCCTAAGCCCACTTATTTTTCCTTTAGTATTTTTTTCAACATTTTTAGCCCAATTACAAAAAAAAAAAAAAAAAAAAAAATCACAACATGCTACCATTTTATTTTTCATTTTCTAGTGTATCAAACGATCCTAAAACTCAACATGCTTGGCATCCAGGATTGAAACCCCATGTTGTCTTTGAGCCCTCCTCCCCATATTGTATAATTTGTAATCGCTATCTTTCCAAAAAAAACAAAAACAAAAACAAAAAAACTCAACATGTCATAAAACTTAAAATTCAACATCCATATATAGTTATTATCCAATGAGAGAACTACACAAGAATAATAAAATTAAAATAAAAAAGTATACAAGTAGAAGGTCCAATTCGGTTTAGGCCGGTTAGTGAAATCTCAAAACCAAACCAAACCAAATCAAACCATTTCAGTTCGGTTTGATTTCTAAACCATTTGACTGTTTCTTAGCCAAAACCAACCAACCCCGATAATTACGGTTTAAATTCGATCGGTTTAGTCGATTCGGCTGAATTGATGCCCACCTCTACTTTTTCCATCACTTCCATGGTTGGAGAGTGTTTTGTTTCTTTTTTTAATCTTAGTTTTGTTTTTAAACAATTCTTCATTGTTTAAATTAATTAAAAGATTTTAAATCAAAATATACAAAATAACAATCTCCACTGTAATTTCCACTGGAGAGAGAGAGGAAAAGATAGGGGTTGGGTGGCCTAGGAACTAATCTCCACTGTAATTTTGTTTTGCTTTTGCTCTACTTCTCCTTGGCAGATTAGAGATCAAATGATGATGGAGGGATGGGGTTGGTGGGTGGCGAGGATTGTGGCGGACTTGGGGGAGTGATTGGGTGTCAGGTAGGGTTTTTAATTATTAGAATATAATATATATATATATATATATAGATAAAGTCTTCAAGTCATTAAATACATAAGCCAAACAAAAGTCAAGTCTTCCGCCTATAACTAGTTACAAAAATCCTTCTTAATCTGCTAGATTATAGGTTTGGTTTATATCTTTATATTTTAATAGTGTGCATTTACTCCATTCTAAGTTTTTATTATCACTTGCTCCGATTCTTCAAAGCCTTCTTCATCCTCCAAATTGAGTATCTAAGTCATCACCTCCATTAGATAAAGTCTTCAAGTCATTAAATACATAAGCCAAACAAAAGTCAAGTCTTCCGCCTATAACTAGTTACAAAAATCCTTCTTAATCTACTTCTTCTAGATTATAGGTCCTAGTCCCCTTATGGTATCAGAGCCGTAAGAGTTGAAGGAATTGAGTATAAGTCTACTACTCATATCACCAAAGTGGCTGATTTAAGTAGGGCTGTGCACGGGTCGGGTTGGGTCGGTTATGGGCCCAAACCGCACACCGAACCGGATCTTATCGGCAGGCCCAAATGCTAAACCGTGGACCTCTTTTTTAGACCCATTTTCGACTTAAGTCGAAACCCGATTTTTGATCGGGCCGGATTGGTTCGGGTCGGGTATTTGCCGAGGCCCAACAAAGGCAACAATTGAAAGTTTTTTTTTTTTAGTTTTCCAGGCCCATTCTGTTTTTGTTGTTGTCAGATTTCAACAATTCAAGTTTTGACAGTTTGTCTAGTTTTTCCAGTTTTGACAAATCTGCATATCTGGAGTTTTCATCATTCAAATACTTAAAAAAACCTTAAAACCATAGCAAATCATCATCCACCACACATCTCCAAATACAGAAATTAATTATTATTACAGTCCATAACAAATTGTGAGAGTAATCTCTATCACAATTTGCATATTTGCAAAGTTCAAAAGCAAATCCAAATAAAAACTAATAAATTTCCATTACATATACACAAACAATTCCATGAGTTGTTTCATATTCAAATCAGATTTGCACCTCTGCACAAAGAAAGAAAAAACAATTAGTAAACATTTGAATTAATAACACAAAGAAACTACAACTTATAATTAATGTAGAAAAGAAAGAAAACCTTTTTCCACTTTTTCCAAAGCTTGGTAGAAATCTAACTCCTCCAATGCGGGTTCTTTGTAGTAGCTAAACTCCTCCGCCCTTAACCAATCACTACAACAAATCAATGCCTCTACGGTTTTTGGAGTTAATGAACTCCTAAAGGGATCTACAACTCTCTTTCCCGTGCTAAAAGAACATTCCGAAGCCACAGTTGATGCTTGGACAGCAAAAACATCTTTTGCAACATTGGAAAGTATTGGAAATTTTGTAGCATTCTCCTTCCACCAATCAAGCAATTTGAACTCATCATTGGTAAGATTCACGGGAGGTTCCAATAGGTATTTATCAATCTCATTTCTTATCTCAACAACATTCTTATCTATCCTTGACTTCAAGAACTTTTGTAACCTTGATGATTTAGTAACATCATTGTTCACATGCAATGATCCTACACTCTCTACATTACCATGAAACACTTGGGCAGCAGCTGGATTTTGCTTTCTATAGTAATCATACAAATTGTGTAAAAGTGTCTTGATCTCCAATGACATGTCATTAACCCCATTTTCATCGGACACCAAGTCACCCAAGCAAAATTCCACATATTCCATCTTGTACCGAGGATCTAGAATAACCGCCACAAAGAATAACTTGTTGATGTTATTCACATTTCCCCAATATTTATCAAACTTTCTCTTCATCATTGTTGCTATTTTGCACATAACAACATCATCAACATTCATCATTGTGTCTATCTCCTCCAAAAAAGAACACATCTCATGGAGTGGGGCATTAGAAGACACGGTTTTTGATGCACTAAACCTCAAAGTAGCATCATAAAACTTCTTTAAAAATTGGACAAATACCTTTGTATTATCCCAATCCAATGAAGTTGGAGGCTCAACTCTTTTCTTCTTTTCCTTACCATGAGCTTCATACTCCTCAAAGTACCCCAAAAAGTTTGGGTCATCCTCCTCCATCCTCTCAAAACCTTTTTGGAGCTTCAAAGCACTCTCCAACATCATGTAAGTTGAATTCCATCTTGTGCACACATCTAAAGGAACCATCGTCCTAGTATCAACCTTCTCCATCTCCAAACAAGCCCTAAACTTCTCTAACCGTTGGGATGACCCCCTAATGTACTTAGCACAATTGCGAATACTCTCTATAGATTGATGAATTTCTTTCATTCCATTGGTTACAATCAAGTTTGTAATATGTGCACAACACATCACATGCAACAAACTACCATCACCTATGAGTGAATTCCACTTTTCTAACCTCTTCTTCATGTAGCTAATACATCCATCATTGGAGGAAGCATTATCAACCGATATGGTGAAAACTTTGTCTGTCCCCCATCCATTCAAACATGCCTCAACAAGCCTACCAATTGTATCCCCCTTATGATTAGGAATGACACAAAAATTAAGGATTCTCTTATGCAAGACCCAATCATCATCAATGAAGTGGGCCGTGAGAACCATGTAATTGATATTTTGAATGGACGTCCAAGTGTCGGTGGTAAGAGAGACTCTTTGAGCATTATGTGTTAAGACACTCTTGATTTTAGCTTTCTCCTCTTGATAGAGATCCCACACATCTCTAGCAATTGTTGTACGAGTTGGCAACTCAAATCTAGGTTGTGCCTCCTTCAAAAATTCACGAAACCCAATACCCTCCACATGAATAAACGGAAGCTCATCCCGAATAATCATCTTGACACATGCAATTCTACATCTCTCTTTACTAAATGCATGTGCTACTAGGTTACCCCCTTTCGCTTGCCCCTCAAATGAAATGACTTTTTGTCTTTTCTCATGTCTCAATGGAGAATTCTTACATTGACTTCTCAAATGATGCCACAAAGTGGATGTACCATTCCTTTTACCATCACATGCATAGTCCTTTTTACAGTACTTGCATATGCATCTAGACTCACTAGTTTCATCCTCACACTTTATCTTTGTGAAATGATCCCAAACCCCCGAAGCATTCTTACAAGGCTTTCTTTTTCCTAAAGTGCTAGGGGCTGATTGTGGAGGGGCTGGTGGTGGTGGTGGTGGTGGTGGTGGGTTAGTTGAAACAGGGGTTTCAGATTCTCCTTCCATGAAATTAATAATACCCTACGAAAATGAAATCCAGAGGTACATCAATCAAAAATAAATATAACAACCGAAACAGCAACCAATCATACAAATTAAATTATTACTCAATATATGCAATTCTTTCCAAAAATAACAAAAATACAGCAAAAATAGGAAATAAAACAGCAACAATTCCATACCAGAAAATATGCACAGCTAGCAAGCCAATCTGAAAATTTTTTGCCTTCAAATCAATTCTCGCATTAAAAAAATTATATAAAAAGTCAAAATATATAAATAGAATTAACTTACAAATAAGGCATTACAAAAAAATTATATAAACTATGATCTATATATAATGCTCATTTACCATGCTCAATCTACCACAGCAACGAAAAAAGATAAACTAAGTTTGAAAACTATGGGAACCATTAATAGAGCTTCAATTTTAAAAACATTACCAAATGGAACCCATTAACAGAGCTTCAGCACTAGAATTCCTTCCCTCAACTCAACCATGTACATTTCCCAATGCTAATATACGATTTACTATTTAGGTTCTCCTGCACACCCAAAAGAAATAAAAGGACTTAAGGTTGTTCTGAATAATCATGGAAAACTGAAAAACTACCAATGACAAAGTTTAAGTATTTCAATATCCACCTATTAAACTGATCCTTTTTTACATACTACCAACATCAGCTGTGGCAATCAAAGAAAAAAAATCCAACCTTTCAAATAATGTATAATGCAAAATTATAAATTCTAATTGATGACATACTATATGTCCGTTTGGAATCCTCAAAGAGAAGTCGGGAGAAAAATACTTGATATACTCATTTTCTGGGATCTCTGCAAGAAAGAAAAACGGTAGTGGCAAATAAGACATCCATGTCCAGAAGAGAACAGGTCCTGAAAAGGACTCCCACATGTTAAAAAAAAAAAAAGGATACTCAAACTATCACTGGAGTAGTAAGATTCTCCTCAAAAAAAGCATAAAGAACTTCAAAAAATAAACAAACATAAAGCATAATTTACCAAAGTTGCAAAAGCAAAAGCAAGAGGGAAAGCACAAGCAAACATCATTATCATTCCAAACTGCAATGCAACCTCCAGAAAGTCTGCAGGTCAAACCACAGTGCCAATCAGCAGAGAATAAAGAAACATACAAGAATTCTCATGATTACTTGAAACTAAGGAGGAAAATGTAAATTTTATAAACACCGGACATAATTGACATATTACCATCAAACAACCCATCTCCAACAAATAGAAGAATTACCAATCAATCCAAACAAAAAATACATGGAGAAGAAAATATTAATGAAAAGCCAAAAGTTGAACTAAGCACGCATCTTACATGAGCGGTTCAGGAGCCAAAAAAAAATTACATTCAGAAGCCCATGACCAACAAGACGATAGCAAAAAGAAAGAGAAACATAGAAAAGTGCATGCAGGTCGTTACTAGCCAGCTAAGACAAATGCACACAAAAATCAACAGAGCATAAGTTATCCAAACTTCCAATACCATGACAGTTAAAAAAGATATGCACACAGGAACCAGCAGGGTATAGGTCATTCAACCCTCCGATGCCATGACAGTTAAAAAAGATAAGTCATATACAAATCTGCATAACAACCCAAAACAACTTAAAATATCATCCAGGATCTAGAATAAGAGCAACTGAATATAAAAACAATTCTATTTATCAATGAGTAACAAGAAACCAAAACAGAGAAAGACCTGAACCTTAGTAAAACATTGCAGTACCTCAAACTGAGAGAGAGAGAGAGAGAGAGAGAGAGCAGCTGACAGAGAGCGAGAGTGGCTGAGAGAGAGAGTGACTGAGAGATTGGGTGAGAGAGAGAGTGACATAGATCGGGTGAGAAAAATCGTCTGAGAGAAAGAGAGAGAGAGAGAGAGAGAGAAGACGGGTGAGAAAGAAGAGAAGACAGAGCTGAGAGGGATTGAGAGAGGAGAGTCGAGAGGGATTGAGAGAGGCAGCGGCGAGAGAGAGTCTGAGAGGAGAAGAGTGAAATGAGAGAAAAAAAATCGATTCAATGTTTTAGGCTTTAGGGTTTCGCTCTATCCGGTGTAATATAGAGTAGGAAATGATTTTCCTTCGACGAATCATCACTTGACAAGTGTATTAATTATTTTTTTAATAATATAATGATATTACTCGGTCCAGTCCGGTTTTTGCCGGTTTGCAGCTTAAATTAAAACCGGTTCAACCCGGTTCTTGGCCGGTTCGGGCGGTTTTTTTACCGATTCTTCAATTTTTCAATGTAAAAACCGAACCAAACCACCTTAGGCGGTCCGGTTCGGCCGGTTCGGTCGGGTTTTCGGTTAAAATGCTCACCCCTAGATTTAAGTCTTCCTGAGTAAGCAAGCTCCTCAGATATTCCAAACAGTTATCTTAAAGTTATCTGTTCCTTAGGGTCCCATCTCTCGAGAGTCTGAACCCAGAAGTCCCGGACCAAACAGGTAAGTCCCAAAGAGTGGCCTGAGCGGTTGCGGCAGGAGATCGGTGGAGAGAGAGAATGCCTTATATTACAGGTACCTTTGAGTTAACCCTAGGAATTTCTGTAGATCTTCTTTCTCTTGAGTCTTGAGTCAAATACTTGTAAGTATGACTCGTTTATTTAGAACCAATTCAGTTAATTCTTCTAGTTCTAGGACCAGTTTGAGTCAAGTTCCAGATATAGTTAATGAAGAACAATTAGAATTTGAATTAACTAGTAGTGAATTACACTGTAATGATTGGAATATACCTAAAGTCCCTAGTAAAGAAATTTATAAGCAAAAATGGTCAATCAATGCTTTTAAGTCAACTACACACATTAAGACAGGTAGAACAAGTTTATGCCTTAGTTAAAGAACATGAAACATGCCAATTACTTAATCTCGAGTCAATTAAAAAGTATAAAAAAGAAGGTAATAATTTTCTGCATATAGGTTTAGTCTAAGTCGCAGTAAAACCCTTAACTAAGTTAGGTCTTAAAGCATCAATTCTTTGAAGTTTAAGAGATGCCAGATTTAACGATTTCCAAGATGGAGTATTAGGAATCATTGAGTCAAGTTTATACCATGATCCAGTCCATTTTGATTGTTACCCAGATTTTACAGGTAAGCCTCAGTGATCCCCATATATTAAAAGTTTTAACTTTAAATATTAAAAATCAAGGTTATAATGTCTTACCAGGTACTCAACCTTTAGCTTTAATTTATAGAATTTATTACAAAGTTACAAGCACAAATATGAATTTCCAAGCCCTTAGTAAAAACTAGGGCTGGCAATGGGTCGTGTTTTGGTGTCGGGTTCGTGTCGAACCCATTTATTTCTCGTGTCAATTTTCGGGTCAACCCGCTATAACCCGTTTAATAATCGTGCGGGTTTCGTGTCGACCCATTTATTTCCCGTGCGGGTTTCGGGTTAACCTATTAACCTATTAACCCACTAACGGCGCTAAGTAATAGCAAATTTAAAAAAAATAAAAAATTCTAAATGTTGATAATTTAATCAAGTAATTATATTTTTTAATATATAAAATAGTTATTTCATTTTGCCTCTCTCTATATATAAAGATTGAGAAAGAGAAATTAAAAAAATGAAGAAAATGAAGAAGAAACAAAGAAAATAATTCTTGCATTTTGAACAACGCCATCAATTGTTTTTTAGTGGGAGAAATCAAAGAGAGAACCTAGTGTTTAACTATTATAAATAGCCTTCTCCAACAATTCGACAAGGATGACCATGAATTTATTTGGATTTTATTTGTGTATTCTTCACATATCAATGCATCACATACTTATTGAGGTTTTTGCTAAGCTAATAGAGTAATGAAATTATTAAATATCCTCACTAGTAACATGTCCTTGATTAATTTCGTTTGCAATGTTCACAAAAGGATGTGTTACATGTCCTTGAGGCTTTAGGATTTAGGGTTTAGAGTTTAGGGTTTAGAGTTTAGAGTTTATGGTTTAAGTTTTAGGTTTAGAGATTAGAGTTTAGGAACTAGGATTTAGGATTTAGGGATTAAAACATTAAACCCTAAACCCTAGATACATACTTAACTCAAATTATAAGGAATAATTACTAACAAATATAATTTGGGAATAAAAATGTAATAATTATAATTAAGTGATCATTAGTTTGTAAAGACATTATAAATATCAAATGTTGTAATATATAATCACAAAGTGATCAACACCAAGATGGATAAGGAGCAAGGAGAAGGGTGTTAGTGGCTGGGGTTCGAAACCCAGTGGGGTGTGCTGAAGGTTCAATTTTCTTAATTTTTTTCGCGGGTTGGCAGGTAGTAAACGGGTTGACACGACCCATGACACGACCCGTTTAATAAACGGGTTAAACAGGTATTTAAACGGGTTGGCGGGTTGACCCGAAACCCACCCGTTTATAAATGGGTCAGTGGTGGGTTGACCCAAAAATTACCCATTTATTAATGGGTCGTGTTTGGGTCGTGTTTTTCCCGTGCGGGTTTCGAGTCGTGTAACGGGTTCGAGTCGGAAATTGCCACCCCTAGTAAAAACCCTAAGAATCAGACACTTTTAATCCAAAGTCATACGTCTAATGCTAATGTCACAGTTCCTCAAATGATTAGGTGGTCTGATGTCAGTTACCCAAAGATTGGTTCTTAACTACTGAATGCCCCCCTAAGCCAATTCAACGTAGTCTAAATGATTTAGATTACATACAGCCTTATTTAGACAGTACAGTTAAAATCAATTTCGATAGGCCAATTAAATCCACAGTTCAAGCCCCCAACAAGACATTCGTCTGGAGAGTCATCCTCAACTACAGAATGTGATTTAGAAGCCGATAAAGCCCTAATTGATTTTAAAATTAATGAATTAAGAAAAGCTAAGCAAGTGGTCCAACCAAGTTACAATAAAATCCCTCCTGCACCACCTGAGCCAATACAGCCTGAGTCACCCACTAAGTTAGATATGTTAGATGGTTCCACCTTTGAATTATATGATGCCCAATTAAGAGTTCTTAGTAAACCATTTAAAATCCATTGGTCAAAATTAGAGGCCCATTATTGTGCTCCTGAAAATAAGTCAAGGAAAGAAAATTATCACGTAACTTTCCCCAAAGACCAAAGAAAAATAATTTTTAATGGTTGGAAAGATTACATGAAAACTAATAAGTAAGAAACCTACTACGTAGACTATATAGAAAGTCATCATACAAGTCAAAAAATAAAGACTTTAACCCAAGAAAAATGGGAAAAGAAGACAACACCAAAGTCATCTCCACACATCCTCCCATAGAAACAATAGTCATTAATCACAAGAATGCTAAAGTCATTGCTAGTCCTTACAAAATCCCAAAATCAAAAGATGCCAATAAAATGGTAATAGAACAAAATAATTACACCAACACAAGACTAATAGTCATAGGAAAACAATTAGATAAAATAGAAACCAAATTTGATAAGTTAATCCCCCAGGAAATTACTCTAAAGCCTAAGAAAGAAAACCCTTTAGTCAAATTTCAAGAGTTAAAACCGGAGTCTTCCCTTAAAGTTAACCCAACAATGAGAAAAATTGAAGAAATGTTCAAAGAATTAACCCCGGTTAAGCCAAAGCCAAATAAAGATAAAGATAAAGGAAAAGAAGAAGAAACCTCAATTAGAGTTTTACAATTCGAAATTAACTCTGATAGTGAGTCAGCTATGTCTTTAGAGTCAGTTTCAAGTCAAGAGTCAAAAACTAGTAATATCTCTAAAATTGAACAAGTCTTTAGTAATCTCCAAGTTAACCAGGATTCCCAAAGTCTTAAAGTTAGTAGGTTAACAGGAAAAGTCAACCCCACAAGCCTTACAAAAAATTGGTATCCCAAGTCTATGCCCCCAGATGTCCAACTGGAAGAAAGAATCAGAGTCAGTTCTAGTGTGTTCCTGATAAGCTATACGAATGGAATATCGATGGCTTGTCCGAACAAGAGATACTCAATAAATTACAGCATATGTCCATGGTAGCCAATAGTTATGCCACTAATCACCAGTTAAGACAGTCAGAAATAGTTTCCCTTTTAGAAACAGGATTCACAGGAACACTTCGTTTCTGGTGGGATAAACATCTCACAGAAGAAGCCAAACTAAGAATAATCCATGTCTTTAAAACAAATGAAGATGGTTACCCTATTTTAGATGAAAGAATAGGAACAAGTATAGAAGACGGAGTCAATGTCCTTTTGTATACAATAATTGAGCATTTCATAGGTACGCCTAGTCGTACAACAGCTAGAATTCATGATCAGTTAAGTAATTTAAGATGCCCTAAGCTAAGCGATTTTATATGGTATAAAGATGTTCTTATTTCCAGAATCATGATAAGAGACGATAGTAAGCAAGCCTTTTGGAAAGAAAAGTTTATTAACGGTCTTCCTAATCTATTTGCCCATAAGATTAGAACAGTCTTAAGCAATGAGTCCGGTCAAATTAATTACGATGAGTTAACCTATGGTAATATAATTTGTACAATCAATCAAGTCGGTATGAAAATGTGTGTAGATCTAAAAATAGGTAAATCAATCCAAGCCGACAGAAAAAATGCTAAGTACGAGTTAGGTAATTTCTGCGAACAGTATGGTCTAGCACCAGTCCCGCCATCTAGACAAGTCAAAAGAAGCCACAATAAACGCTTTAGTAAAAGTCGCCATTATTCCCGAAAAAAAAATTCTTTCAGAAATAATGATGAGTTTTATAGTAAAAGAAAGTTTACCCCTAGAAAAAGTAAATGGTCAAAAGGCTATTCAAAAGGTTACCGACAAAATAAACAGGGTCATTTAAGAAAAAGACAGATAAAAGGAAAGTTAGATGTTACAAATGCAAAAAGCAAGGTCATTATTCTAATGAGTGTAAAGTTAAAGACACAGTTAAGCAATTAAAGTTAGCTTCTGAAGATGAAGCCAAGTTAATTAAAGTCCTTGACGCCAAATCCTAAGTCAGACCCTATATCCCTAGCCAGTTCATATGGTTCCAGTTTAGACAGTTCCAGTCTAGTGAACCAAAAGTCCAATTAGGTTGTAAAGATAAATACCGTAAAATCTTAAGTAAATCAATCTGTGTTCTCACTAAGCAAGAAGAACAAGAAGAATTGCTGATAGAATTAATTAGTAAAATCCAGGATCCGAAGTTAAAATCCGAATACCTTAGAAAACTTAGAAAAGTCATAAGTCAAGAAGAGTCTAATTCTCCTACGCCTCCTAAGATAAGTCTTAATACCACCTTAGAAAGGTTTAGTAAAAAGAAAGAAGTTACCCTTCAAGATCTCCAGTTAGAAACCAAAACAATTAAGAAAGAAATTTTAGAGTTGAAACAAATAAGTCAAAATTTACAAACTGAGAATTATGAAATGAAACAGGATCTAGTTAAGTTAATGGAATCTAGAGCAGAGTCTAGTAATTCCTTTGGAAAGTCTAGTTTGAAAGTTAAAACCTAAGTCGTCCAATAAAGAAGATAAAGTAATTAACTTAATCAAACAAATTAATTTTAGGAAATGGTATTCCAGAGTTAGTATTTTCATTAACAAATTTGAGTTAAATACAGCTGCCTTATTTGACTCAGGAGCCGATTTGAATTGTATACAGGAAGGTTTAGTTCCAACCCAATAATTTCAAGAAGTCAAAAGAAGTTCTAGGAACAGCGTCCGGTAAAGCCTTGAAGTTAAAATATGAATTACCCAAAGCCCATATTTGCCAGAATAAAATATGTTTTAAGACGTCCTTTGTTCTAATCCAGAAATATCACGGATGAAGTAATTTTAGGATTACCTTTTATTTCACTACTTTATCCTTTCCAGGTAGAGTATGATGGAGTCACCTCAAGTCAATTAGGAGAAAAGGTCAAATTTGAGTTTTTAACTAAACCAGAATTACACAGTCTTAAGTTACTCCAAAAGTCGCAGTGTCTAAATTCCGTTAAATTAATTCAAAATAAAACAAAGCAAGTTAATTTCCTTAAAGAAGAAATCAAGTTTAAATGAGTAGAACAACAGTTAACTGATAAGTCACTACAGTTACAAATTAGTAAATTTGAGGAAAAGTTAAAAAATGAAGTCTGTTCTGATATGCCCAATGCTTTTTGGCACCCAAAGCAGCATGTCGTTTCCTTACCTTATGTCAGGTCATTTAGTGAAAAGAATATTCCAACCAAAGCCCGTCCAATTCAAATGAGCCAAGAATTAGTGGAATTATGCAAAGCCGAAGTCACGGATCTAGTCAACAAAGGAATAGTCAGAAAGAGTAAATCACCCTGGTCTTGTCCAACCTTTTATGTTCAGAAAAATGCCAAGTTAGAAAGAGGAACCCCTCGTCTGGTTATCAATTATAAGCCCCTTAATTCAGTCTTAGAATGGATTAGATACCCAATTCCTAATAAAAGAGATCTAGTTAACAGATTAGAAAAGGCAGTTATCTTTAGTAAATTTGATATGAAGAGTGGTTTTTGGAAAATTCAAATTAAAGAGTTCAAGATAGATATAAAACTGCTTTTGTAACCCCTTTGGTCACTATGAATGTAATGTCATGCCTTTTGGATTAAAAAATGCGCCTAGTGAATTCCAGAATATAATGAATGGAATTTTTAATTCCTACAGTCACTTTTCCATAGTTTATATTGATGATATTTAATCTTTTATGAGTCAATTGAGCAGCAGCACTGGAAACACTTGAGTAAATTTCTCCAGATAGTTAAGTCAAATGGTTTAGTTCTTTCTGCTAAGAAAATTAAGTTATTCGAAGTTAATATTAGGCTTTTAGGTTTCAACATCAGTCAATCCCAAATAAGCCCAATCAACCGAGTTATCTAGTTTGCTGATAAATTTCTAGATCAAATTCTAGAAAAGAGTCAACTTCAGAGATTTTTAGGATCCTTGAATTATGTTTCTGATTTCTATCAAAATCTAAAAAAGCTATGCAAGCCCCTGTTTGATCGTCTCCAGAGCAATCCTCCTGCTTGGACACCAAGCTATACAGAAATAGTTAAACAAATTAAAGTCCATGTCAAGTCACTTCCATGCCTTGGTATTCCTTCAGTTAATTCTTTTAAAATTGTTGAAACAGATGCCTCTGAGTCTGGTTATGGTGGTATTCTAAAGCAAAGAGTTAACCTTGAGTCTCCTGAGCAAATTTTCTGTTTTCATTCCGGAGTTTGGAGTCAATCTCAAGTTAATTATAGTACTATTAAAAAAGAGATTTTATCTATTGTATTATGCATAAGCAAATTTCAGGATGACTTACTAAATCAAAAGTTTTTGGTCAAGAGTTGATTGTAAGTCAGCAAAGCATGTTTTAGAAAAAGATGTTAAAAATATAGATAGTAAGCAAATTTTTGCAAGATGGCAGACCATTCTGAGTGTTTTTTATTTTGAGTTAGAATATTTGAGAGGGAGTGAAAACAGTATTCCAGATTTTCTCACAAGAGAATTCCTCAGGACAAACAAGCAGAGCCATGTCCAAGCAAAGAAAAAGATAAACAAAAAATACAGTACAATCAACACAGTCAACCAAGCCCAGGCCCCAGTCAACCCAGAATCCTCCCAGCCTCTATGATGCCGATTAAGCAAGAGCCATCTTCACAACTTGTGCCTTTCCCAGGTTATGCCCTTATTTCAGTTAATAATATGTTTAATCCCCTAAGCCAGCCTTCTTTACGCCCTAATTACCAGTCAGCTTTAGTTTCCGGTTATGATCCTTTCATAGTTAATTCTCCTAATCCAATTCCTTCTAGAGTCAAAGCCCAGTTAAAAGAACCAACTATGTGGCCAAAAGCCATTGTCACCTTTTCACAGTTGAGTCAAACCTTGAAGAACTTTATGACCTAGTTAAAATAGCCAAGAAATTCTTCCCTCCTAACCTTCACTATTTTCCGAGTCATCCTTCAAAGTAAATTAAATTTTATAGAGACATTTTGTATGAAACCCAGTCAGTTGATATCAGGCCAATCAAAGACGAAGAAACAAATGCCACTTTATTCCATTCCCTCTACATACGTCAAATCCTTAAGCTTGATCAATAGAGCAAACATCCTTATGACCAGTTACCCGTCCAAACAGATCCCCAGTTAGGCCTTACTTACAACTATGGTGACTATATGGATGCATGGTACACAATTTTCTTTCATTAGCACCCTGATTTTAGTCACTCATGGTTTATCAATTTCGATGCCAAATTCAATTCCGATGCCAAAGCCAATAGTCCATTCCCTTTCTGATTTCTCCAATGGTGGAATATTTATGGCCCTGTTTGGGAAATTATTCCAGTCAATCTCCAACAGTCAGTTAATTATTTCAGCCAAAAGCACAAATTAACAAAGCCAGAAAAGTTCTTCCCTATGCTTCTCCATTTTGTAGCAAAATATAAGGTCCCATGGATTATGAAATGGAATTATCAAGTCAACTGGGACACAAGAATTTTATCTCGTCATTTTGCAGTCAAATGGTGGGATAAATTTGACCCAGAAAGAATTATCCTTCAAGTTAATAAAGAATTTCTGCCCATCCAGGCGCCACTCAATCCAGTCAAAAATGCTTCTCCTAGCAGTTCCAATGCCTCCCTCAAAGGAAAGTCTAAGAAAGAATTAACAGAGTTAGCTGAGCAAATTCTTGCCCAAGTCACTCAAATGAAAGATGAAGACAGTGATGATACCAGTCCAAAGTCTGAATCTTCTTCCAGTCGAGGAGATGCCAAGCCAACCCTTCAGTCAAAAGCCGAAGCCTAGGTGGTCAGACTATGTTCCCGCAGTCAAGACCCCTATGATCTCAATGAAGACTGACCCTTTCAGAAAAAATGCCTTTGAGTTAAAGCAAAAGCCAAAGTTAAAGCAAGATGCCCCGACAAGTCAAGATGCCCCTGAAGTTAAAGCAAATTACCCAAGAGTTAAAGCAAGATGCCCCGACAAGTTAAAGTTTTTCACCCAAGTTAAAGCAACTTTACCCAAAGTTAAATCAAAAGTTATTTTGTCTCATTTCGTCTGCCAGGTCTATAAGTTAACATTTCAGTTCAGCTGTATGGCAAGCTTTGTTTAGTGAACATTGTATTTTCTTTCAGTTGTCAAAGTTCTCTCAGAGTTATAGACTTGAGGGAACTACAATAGTTGTGAGTGAGAGTGGAGTGTGAGTGTCCTGCGTGGCATTGCTTGCTTTCACTAAACTAAGATTTCTGTAAGTTTTACTTTGTTTGTCAAAGCTTCCTCAGTCAATAATATTTTCAATTAATATTATTTTCTGAGTTATTTTTCCACAGTCCTTCAAATTCTAATTTCATAAGCATATGTTTTCAGGTTATTTAAATTACGATTATATTGGTTTATATCTTTGTATTTTAATAGTGTGCATTTACTCCATTCTAAGTTTTTATTATCACTTGCTCTGATTCTTAAAAGTCTTCTTCTTCCTCCAAATTGAGTATCTAAGTCATCACCTCCATTAGATAAAGTCTTCAAGTCATTAAATACATAAGCCAAACAAAAGTCAAGTCTTCCGCCTATAACTAGTTACAAAAATCCTTCTTAATCTACTTCTTCTAGATTATAGGTCCTAGTCCCCTTCTGGTATCGAAGAGCCGTAAGAGTTGAAGGAATTGAGTCTAAGTCTACTACTCATATCGCCCAAGTGGCTGATTTAAGTCTTGCAGGAGGATTGCTCTGGAGACGATCAAACAGGGGCTTACATAGCTTTCTTAGATTTTGATAGAAATCAGAAACATAATTCAAGGAAATCTCTGAAGTTGACTCTTTTCTAGAATTTGATCTGGAAATTTATCAGCAAACTAGATAACTCGGTTGATTGGGCTTATTTGGGATTGACTGATGTTGAAACCTAAAAACCTAATATTAACTTGGAATAACTTAATTTTCTTAGCAGAAAGAACTAAACCATTTGGCTTAACTATCTGGAGAAATTTACTTAGGTGTTTCCAGTGATGCTCAATTGACTCATAAAAGATTAAAACATCATCAATATAAACTATGGAAAAGTGACTGTAGGAATTAAAATTTTCATTCATTATATTCTGGGAATTCACTAGGAGCATTTTTTAATCCAAAAGGCATGACGTTCCATTCATAGTGACCGAAAGGGGTTACAAAAGCAGTTTTATATCTATCTGACTCTTTAATTTGAATTTTCCAAAAACCACTCTTCATATCAAATTTACTAAAGATAACTGCATTTTCTAATCTGTTAACTAGATCTCTTTTATTAGGAATTGGGTATCTAATCCATTCTAAGACTGAATTAAGGGGCTTATAATTGATAACCAGGCGAGGGGCTCTACTTTCTAACTCGGCATTTTTCTGAACATAAAAGGTTGGACAAGACCAGGGTGATTTACTCTTTCTGACTATTCCTTTGTTGACTAGATCCGTGACTTCGGCTTTGCATAATTCCATTAATTCTTGGCTCATTTGAATTGGACGGGCTTTGGTTGGAATATTCTTTTCACTAAATAACCTGACATAAGGTAAGGAAACGACATGTTGCTTTGGGTGCCAAAAAGCGTTGGGCATATCAAGAACAGACTTCATTTTTTAACTTTTCCTCAAATTTACTAATTTGTGACTGTAGTGACTTATCAGTTAACTGTTGTTCTACTCGTTTAAACTTGATTTATTCTTTAAGGAAATTAACTTGCTTTGTTTTATTTTGAATTAATTTAACGGACTTAGACACTGCTGACTTTTGGAATAACTTAAGACCGTGTAATTCTGGTTTAGTTAAAAACTCAAATTTGACCTTTTCTCCTAATTGACTTGAGGTGACTCCATCATACTCTACCTGGAAAGGATAAAGTAGTGAAATAAAAGGTAATCCTAAAATTACTTCATCCGTGATATTCTGGATCAGAACAAAGGACGTCTTAAAACATATTTTATTCTGGCAAACATGGGCTTTGGGTAATTCATATTTTAACTTCAAGGCTTTACCGGACGCTGTTCTTAGAACTTCTTTTGACTTCTTGTAATATTGGGTTGGAACTAAACCTTCCTGTATACAATTTAAATCGGCTCCTGAGTCAAATAAGGCAGCTGTATTTAACTCAAATTCGTTAATGAAAATACTAACTCTGGAATAACATTTCCTAAAATTAATTTGTTTGATTAAGTTAATTACTTTATCTTCTTTATTTATCGGACGACTCAGGTTCTGACTCAGAACTAGACTTTCCAAAGGGATTACTAGACTCTGCTCTAGATTCCATTAACTTAACTAGATCCTGTTTCATTTCATAATTCTCAGTTTGTAAATTTTGACTTATTTGTTTCAACTCTAAAATTTCTTTCTTAATTGTTTTGGTTTCTAACTGGAGATCTTGAAGGGTAACTTCTTTCTTTTTACTAAACCTTTCTAAGGTGGTATTAAGACTTATCTTATGAGGCGTAGGAGAATTAGACTCTTTTTGACTTATGACTTTTCTAAGTTTTCTTAACTGTGTCTTTAACTTTACACTCATTAGAATAATGACCTTGCTTTTTGCATTTGTAACATTTAACTTTCCTTTTATCTGTCTTTTTCTTAAACTGACCCCTGTTTATTTTGTCGGTAACCTTTTGAATAGCCTTTTGACCATTTACTTTTTCTAGGGGTAAACTTTCTTTTACTATAAAACTCATCATTATTTCTGAAAGAATTTTTTTTTCGGGAATAATGGCGACTTTTACTAAAGCGTTTATCGTGGCTTCTTTTGACTTGTCTAGATGGCGGGACTGGTGCTAGACCATACGTTCGCAGAAATTACCTAACTCGTACTTAGCATTTTTTCTGTCGCCTTGGATTGATTTACCTATTTTTAGATCTACACACATTTTCATACCGACTTGATTGATTGTACAAATTATATTACCATAGGTTAACTCATCGTAATAATTTGACCGGACTCATTGCTTAAGACTGTTCTAATCTTATGGGCATAACTATTGGCTACCATGGACATATGCTGTAATTTATTGAGTATCTCTTGTTCGGACAAGCCATTGATATTCCATTCGTATAGCTTATCAGAAAGACACTAGAACTGACTCTGGGTTCTTTCTTCAAGTTGGACATCTGGGGGCATAAGCTTGGGATACCAATTTTTTGTAAGGCTTGTGGGGTTGACTTTTCCTGTTAACCTACTAACTTTAAGACTTTGGGAATCCTGGTTAACTTGGAGATTACTAAAGACTTGTTCAATTTTAGAGATATTACTAGTTTTTGACTCTTGACTTGAAACTGACTCTAAAGACATAGCTGACTCACTATCAAGAGTTAATTTCGAATTGTAAAACTCTAACTGAGGTTTCTTCTTCTTTTCCTTTATCTTTATCTTCATTTGGCTTTGGCTTAACCGGGGTTAATTCTTTGAACATTTCTTCAATTTTTCTCATTGTTGGGTTAACTTTAAGGGAAGACTCCGGTTTTAACTCTTGAAATTTGACTAAAGGGTTTTCTTTCTTAGGCTTTAGAGTAATTTCATGGGGGATTAACTTATCAACTTTGGTTTCTATTTTATCTAATTATTTTCCTATGACTATTAGCCTTGTGTTGGTGTAATTATTTTGTTCTATTACCATTTTATTGGCATCTTTTGATTCTGGGATTTTGTAAGGACTAGCAATGACTTTAGCATTCTTGTGATTAATGACTATTGTTTCTACGGGAGGATGTGTGGAGATGACTTTGGTGTTGTCTTCTTTTCCCATTTTTCTTGGGTTAAAGTCTTTATTTTTTGACTTGTATGATGACTTTCTATATAGTCTAGGTAGTAGGTTTCTGACTTATTAGTTTTCATGTAATCTTTCCAACCATTAAGGCATGATTTGGATGAAGGGAAGAAGAGCTTAAAGACAAACTCATTTTTTGCTACAGCCCCCTACCAGTCCAGTTTCGTAGGTTATATTGCAAGCTTTGTTTCAGCAATCTACACAGCTCGGATGAGGCAGCATTTTTCATGAAAGGTGTTCCAATGAGTGTATACTATAACATATCCAAAATTCAGCCCCATTGGATAAATGTGGAGTCAGTTACCTAGCAAAAACCGAACCATACTCAGGATGGATTTTTGTCAGCGAGCAAAACGAGTTAGCAATTTGTTTTGGCCTTAACTTTTTCATCCGAGCTTGGATTGGGCCAATACTTGTGTGGTTGGATCATACACATTCTGAACTTCAATTTGGAGTGCTTAAAGTCTTCATTTGCTTAAGAGAAGCCCAATTCGTAAGCCCTTAAAGTTGCTGGTCATGCTGACTTGTAGATGAGCTCATTGCTTGCTTGGTCATGCTGACATGAGGATGAGCTATTGGTTTCTGGATGGAAGCTTGGTCATGCTGACATGAAGATGAGCTAGGGCTGCTGGTGGGATTTATTGGTGAAGTGCATCAACAATTTTCTAATACAAGTGCATCAACCAATTCAGATTTTCTAATTCAAGTGCATCAACCAATTCAGATTTTATAATAAAAGTGTTGTATGCATTAGCCATTTTGAATTCAGATTTTCACTTCCCTTAGGCCTATAAATAGGGAAGTTCTCTAAGCTTGTAATCACACCCCAAGGGGGGGAGCTCTCAAACACTTCTCTAGAGCTCCCTTCCCTTCTCTCCCTCAAATTCTCTTAGTTTCCTTTCAAGTTGTCAATTGTTGTAACAAAATGATTTCACTAAATTTTCCTTCAAGTTTTCTTAGTTCCACTTTACTTTTCATTATGTAAATTCTTTTCTTTAGTTTCAAGTTTGATTAGTTTCCAAGTTTCAATTATGGTTCATGTTCTTATTCATTATGCTTATAAGTTAATATGCTAGTTTGAATGATTGATCACCATTTAGGCTTGCATGTTAGCTATCTTGGTTTGAATTAAGAGTATACACCATGCTTTAATTCGAATTGAACTATGAATAGGAAGAGTATGTATGGACATTCGACAACAGGGATTAGATACATGCTTGGTTGTTTAAATTGTTCTTCTATGCTTAATGGGTTCCTAATGCTTAATTTTAGGTTAGACAACAAATGATCAAATTAGGGAATTAGGAACACAAGGTTAGGACCAAACACCATGGCCTAAACATACATTAGCTAGAATCAATCCATTAATCTAATTGAACTTGGGAACTTATCTACTTGAGTTAGTTATTTTCTTTCTTCCTTATTTTATTTATTTACTTTTGTTTTCATTTATATTTTGTGTAGGAAAACTGAGTTGGATCCTTCAATCACCAATCCCTGTGGAATCGACCTCGCACTTACATACGCTAAACTACCAACGGCTCGTGCACTTGCGAGTATCACAAGTTGAGGATGCAGTTGAATCAATTTTGGTGCAGCTGAAATCTACACAACAAGTTTTTGGCGCCGTTGCCGGGATCGGTAACATTGTTTGATTCTATTTGGTTTTCCTACTTTTTATTTATTTTTTTTGTTTTTTGTATATAACTAGACAGTTTCATGTTTTAAGGTTAATGGCGTTAATTGACAAGTTGTGTTTGTAGTCCAACGGACAAGGACAATTGCCTGACAAGCAAGAGAACTGGGTTTGAGTCCCAGCTTACACAACACACAAGAGGTTTAAGTAGCATGTTGGTTATTTCTAGTTTATGGTTTCCTTCACTTGCTCTTAATTAAATATCTTGTTCAAGTTTACATAAACACCATATGACTCTTGGACTGATTAGTGAATGAATGGGTAGATATTGAAGACAAACACCATGTTTAAATTCTACTTAGTTCTCTATTGTTCTTCTTGTTCTTAATGGGTTCGGAATTTGTGTTTAGACTAAACACCATAGCTAAATGCTTTTTCTGAATACTTGATTAAAACCACACACCATATGGATAATCATATTTGAGAAAGAACGAACTCCATAAGCTAGTTTGATTCACTTTGTTGCTTGTTACTTTGAAGCATGGAAGTGTTGATTTTTCCTTTTCCTTTTTTACTTTTTATTTATTTAATTCCTAATCCTTTTAATTCCTTTTCAAGTTTGTGTGTTTGTTCTAGCAATCTTTGATAGCTTAATAAAAATGGAGAGAAATGGCAACCTCAATCATAAGAATGGGAAGTGTGGAGCAGTGGGAGAAGTCGCGACCTCCAATTGCATCACGCTCGACCTAATCGCTTCAAGGGGGAGCATTTCAATCCTTTCTCTTCTTTAAATTCTGTTTATTTCTTGGTTTGTTTCTTTTAGTACAAAAATTTATGTCGTTTGTTTGAATTTGTTTAGAGTACTTAGTTCATTTTCATTTATGCTTTGTTGTTTCATTTTATCTTAACTTGTTTTTGTTTCTTATCTTAAAAATTAAAAAAAGATTTTTCATATGAGCTAACTTATGGTAACTCCAGGTAAGCACTTCTGTCAATACAGTGTCTAGGAGTTCTTTAGGCGACACCTTCGGTGTCTAAGAAGTTTGGGTTTTAAGCGGGACCATTGTGACCCCTCCAACCTTCCCGGATCCCCTGGCTGTGTTTTTCTGAGGCCCTAAACTGGTCATCCGTGAGTTGCTTGTATATTCGTGTGTTTTTAAACTAAGTTTTTTTTTATTTTCTTTGTTTTATTTTCTGTTAGTCTTTGTTTTTGTTTTTGTTTTGTTAAGTTAGTTTTTGTATTTATTTTTTTTAGTCGTTGTTTTTATTTTGTTTTTTTTATTTTGTTTTTGTTTTTATGGTATGATTAGTTAGTTTATTTCTGAGTGTTAGAAACACATTTTTATTTTATTTCAAACACTGCATTAAAAACAAAAAAAAAACATTCAAGTAAATTAAAAAAAAAAACAAACTTGTTGTTGTTGTTCTTCTTCTTCTTCTTCTTCTTCTTCATCATGGCTTACCTCTATTGTCTCGTACTTGTAGAATCTGCAGCAGCTCTACATGATCATCATTTTTTCTCTGCAATGCTTCCACATGCTGAGTGGCAAGGAGAGCCGCTTCTGGAGGTCCGCCACCATAGCCTTCAAGGAAGCCACTTCCTCGCTGAGAGCGGCACACTCCCGTGTCCTCGCCAGGAGTCGCATGCCCAAATTGGTAGCCGAGACCGCTTGGAGCACAGTTAAATCGTGGGACTCATCCACCGCCATCTTGTTAGAGACCTACGTGCCATATGCAGATGATCTGCTGGAGTGAGTTTACTGTCAATCAATGTTCCCAGCACTGTATCTGTTTGGCATTGCCTCAGAAAGGTTCGGTATTGCCTCAACAAAGTTTGAGGCCGTGCCGTGATGATATGAAGAGTTTGGGAAGACAGAGGTTGGAAGAGCCCCTATCTGGGCATTTGGTGGTGCAAGGGATAACTCAAGGTTGAGATCATCAAGGTGAGTGCATGAAGATGCCATTTGTTTTGCTTCTGAATTTTTTGATGTTTTTCCTTGAGTTTGCAGGAAGAAATGCTAGGTATCATCCGCTTGCAGAGGTGTGGTTTAAATAGGCATATGCTGATGAGAGAGAGCCAACACCACTTCGGATTTCCCGGGCATGCTCGACCTAATCGCTTCAAGGGGGAGCACCTTTACTTTCACTTTACATTTCTTTTCTCCGTGTTTTCGGGTGTTTTATGTTTTTGCCCGTTACTTTCATTTTCTGGAGCTTTGTGTTTTTGCCTTTACCTTTCGGCTATCATCTTTATTTTATTTTAGTTAGGGAACTGTGCTTCCATTTCCGTTTGTCGTCTTCGTTTGATTTAAGTTTCGGAAATGTGCTTTCTTTTCCGTTTTCTTTTTCCTTCTGCAAATTAACTCTTTTATTTCCAAAACAAAATAACAAAAACAAAAACAACCAAAAAAATAAAATAACTTAAAAACAACAATAATGCAGTAGAAATCATTTCTTCAGAGCGCTAGGTGTCTCGACCATAGGAGCTTTGAGTTTGGCCCTCTGGCTATCCTCTTCGGGGCTTCACGCACAGCCTCTTGGGGCTCACCACTTGAGCTCCCAAAGATCGCAATCTTAGCTTGAGCATAACTACTCTCACGATCTGCTTGCTTGCGTTTACCCGGTCGGTCTAGGTCCTCCAGTTGCTTTCGCATGTCGCGAGAATACAACTCTACCATCTTTGATAGGCTTTTATTCTCGTCCCGCAATACTTCTAGCTGGTGTCGATTCACCTCCACTATCCTTGCCCTCTCCCTTTTCAAGCTTTTTATAGCAGTCTGACACTCTTCAACCATACTTCGCTCCGCCGCCAACTGACCTTTCAGAATCTCTACCTCATGGGACTTCGCAAGTAGGCGATGACCCAAACTTGCAACACATGCTGTACTCTGCACGCTTAGTGCCAGGGCATCGCTTGTGACTCGGTTGTCATCCCTTGTCCCAAACACACGTATATCTTTGGGAGTCACTAGATTTCTTCCAACTCCAATGGCAACATCGTTGTCCAGGAGTATTGAGTCATTGACAGTCACAGGTCCCGTGCGGAGGCAAAGTAGGGCACCCATCACTGGTGCCGTTGCTTGGCCCCATGTCTGAGTCGGTGGAGCTAGGTTGAGATCCAACGAAAATGGGTAGTTAGAGGCCATTTGACTTCTCACTCGCTTTTCTTCTTTCTTTCGTTTCTCTTTTGTGTTTCTGAGTTTGTGTTTTTCACCATTTCTTTTTAGCTTTTTATAGACTTAGTTTGCTAAACCCTAGCCTCTGCGGTTCTAAGTTCTGTGCGGCCCTTACGGCTTATCTCTACATGTCGCCGCACCCGTTTCTCAACCTCCCTTAATTGCATTTTCACCTTTCACCACCTTCACATGAAAAAGTCGTTGCGCCTTCCTACGAGGCCAATAATTCTGGCTTGGGGGATGTGACATCCTGCCTCTGTGCGCCGACACGTCCCTCACCCCTTTTACCCGTGACTTCCCAGGAACCAAGGCATCAGGGACCACACTCTTTCTTTTTAGAAATCCCGCCTTCGCGCTCCCAATTCATGTTTCATTTAAAAAATAAAATAATAAAAATAAAATTTAACATGTGGGCTTTGGACTTCATTGTGGGCTTCGGGTTTTCAGCATTGTTTAGGTTTCAAAGTGGGTTAACTTTGTTTTGGGTTGGGTTTTCAATCGTTTGGGTTTGGGTTTGCGTAAGACTCTCTTTTTAGGGCTTACTGTTTTGAGTGTTTTCAATTCTTTTTATTTGTTTGTTTGTTTTGTAATTTGTATTTTGTAATTATTTTCTTTTTGTATCTTATTACTTTTATTTGCTTTAATACTTTCATTTCTTGTTATGACATTGCTTGTTCCTAATTTTTAAACATTGAGGACAATGTTCATTTCTAGGTTTGGGGGTATTGGAGTTTAGCATGTAAATTTGGTTTTTTTTTCCTTAATTTTAACCTTATTTTTTTTTTTAATTTTTTTATTATTTGCTTGTTTTTATTTTTATTTTATTTTGTTTGAGTCTTACTTTTATTTTTATTTTTATTTCACTTTCCGAACACACTTGATGAGATTATGATAAATGTTTGCATGGCTTAAATGAAAATTGAATTTTATTTATTTATTATTATTATTATTATTATTATGTTTTTTTTTTTTGTAAATTTTTACTGTAAAATATATATATAATTAATTTGGCATCGTTCTAGCATGATATGTTTGAAACCTTCTTTGCACTTGCCATTTGTTTCATAATTTTCCAATTAAAGGATTTGCATGACCCAAAGAATTGTATCAAGCATAAATTAGACTTATATAACCATATAATGTGAGCTTTTGAGCCTTGTGCTTCATTTCATGAGTGTTATACAAATACTCTTATTTTCTTGTCATCAAAGTTGTTGTTTGATCTCATTATTCATTGATTTGGTTGAACACTTAAAAGTCATTCATTCTTTTGCAATTTGATTTCATGACATTTAAGAAATGATATTAAGGCCCTCTTTGGATCGTTTGTGCCTTTCAAGCTAACCTTATGCATGCTTAAGCATGATTTTCCATTGTTAACCATTTTGAGCCTACATGTAAACATTTTCTTTCACTTAACCAATTATATTTCCTCGCCTTAGCCTGAAAAACAAGAATTTACCTTTCTAAGGAACTCATGAGCTCTAATTCGGATGTGTTTTTCATGCTAAAGTTTGGGAAGGGATATTACATAAAGAAAAAAAAAATTATATAGAACTTCACACAATTGGTGAAAGAAAAGAGAAAAGTTCTGATTAAATGGTAGTTGATTGAAATTTCATTTTTGGGTTTCATTGGTGTTTGGAAAGGAGTTTAAATCATTGTAAATGAAGGTATAAGGAGTTTTGATCATGTAAAAGAAAATATCTAATCGTGATGATTCGAAGTCTTGTAAATAATTATTTTATACTCTTATATTTGGAGTTCCTTGGACTTTGTTTTATCCATACCCTTCATTTCTTACTCACCTTACACCCTTGGCCCCATTACAACCTATGTTAAAGACCTAAATTGATCTTAAATGTCATGTGGTTGAATTGCATTCATTTTTCTACTTTTAAGTGTTTGGCATCCTTCTTGAGATCATATTAATGCAAGTTCTTTATCTTTCTATTTTCGAGTTAAGTCTTTATGGTTTAACTCTAATCTCATGTTTATAACTGAGTGTTGCATTGTAACCCTCTTCTGAGTGATTCATTTGTGAGAGGACAACTTTGGTGAGATTTGAAGTTGAATTTGTGCTTGGTATGATTTTTGAATTTGTGTGAAAACTAAGATTGGAGAATTTGTTGCATTTGGCAATCACACTACTACACTTTGAGCATATTATGTTTTGAACTTTGCCGCCTTGTAAATAATGTCCAAATTGAGTTTTTATTGTTAAAACTTTTGAGTCATGTGCATAAGTCATTTCACTTCAGAAAATGTTCGGAAAGATTGTTTTGAGTTTTATTTTTATTCTTATTTTTATTTTTTATTTTATTTTTATTTTTGTAATTATTTTTGTTTTTGTTTTTGTTTTATTTTGCTTAAGGACTAACAAATTTAGTAAAGTTTTCTAACCACTTTGTTTTGTAGAGTTAGAAAAACGTTTGTGGGTATTAATATTTGTTAAAACCCCCAGGAGACACAACTCCTCCTCCTAGGGATGCCTAGAGGTTTAAAGGCTTGTTGCATACGCTAAATGCAATCGAGTTACCTACGAAAGTGGTTTAGTTAACTTCTTCTTTTGTTTTTAACTTTGTTTTGTGTTGTTTTGCTCGAGGACTAGCAAAATCTAGGTTTGGGGGTATTTGATCGGTTCATAATTGTATATCATTTTGTACCATTCTAACTTATGATTTGGTTATGTTTTTGAGTTAAACTTGTGCTTTTAATCCTTTTTGTGTTTATCTTTCAGTTAATTGATATTTAGGTAACAATGATGGCTTCGGATAGGAAATGATGCAATCCAAGCATATTAAGGCATGATTTGGATGAAGGGAAGAAGAGCTTAAAGACAAACTCATTTTTTGCTACAGCCCCCTACCAGTCCAGTTTCGTAGGTTATATTGCAAGCTTTGTTTCAGCAATCTACATAGCTCAGATGAGGCAGCATTCTTCATGAAAGGTGTTCCAATGAGTGTATACTATAACATATCCAAAATTCAGCCCCATTGGATAAATGTGGAGTCAGTTACCTAGCAAAAACCGAACCATACTCAGGATGGATTTTTGTCAGCGAGCAAAACGAGTTAGCAATTTGTTTTGGCCTTAACTTTTTCATCCGAGCTTGGATTGGGCCAATACTTGTGTGGTGGGATCATACACATTCTGAACTTCAATTTGGAGTGCTTAAAGTCTTCATTTGCTTAAGAGAAGCCCAATTCGTAAGCCCTTGAAGTTGCTGGTCATGCTGACTTGTAGATGAGCTCATTGCTTGCTTGGTCATGCTGACATGAGGATGAGCTATTGGTTTCTGGATGGAAGCTTGGTCATGCTGACATGAAGATGAGCTAGGGCTGCTGGTGGGATTTATTGGTGAAGTGCATCAACAATTTTCTAATACAAGTGCATCAACCAATTCAGATTTTCTAATTCAAGTGCATCAACCAATTCAGATTTTATAATAAAAGTGTTGTATGCATTAGCCATTTTGAATTCAGATTTTCACTTCCCTTAGGCCTATAAATAGGGAAGTTCTCTAAGCTTGTAATCACACCCCAAGGGGGGGAGCTCTCAAACACTTCTCTAGAGCTCCCTTCCCTTCTCTCCCTCAAATTCTCTTAGTTTCCTTTCACGTTGTCAATTGTTGTAACAAAATGATTTCACTAAATTTTCCTTCAAGTTTTCTTAGTTCCACTTTACTTTTCATTATGTAAATTCTTTTCTTTAGTTTCAAGTTTGATTAGTTTCCAAGTTTCAATTATGGTTCATGTTCTTATTCATTATGCTTATAAGTTAATATGCTAGTTTGAATGATTGATCACCATTTAGGCTTGCATGTTAGCTATCTTGGTTTGAATTAAGAGTATACACCATGCTTTAATTCGAATTGAACTATGAATAGGAAGAGTATGTATGGACATTCGACAACAGGGATTAGATACATGCTTGGTTGTTTAAATTGTTCTTCTATGCTTAATGGGTTCCTAATGCTTAATTTTAGGTTAGACAACAAATGATCAAATTAGGGAATTAGGAACACAAGGTTAGGACCAAACACCATGGCCTAAACATACATTAGCTAGAATCAATCCATTAATCTAATTGAACTTGGGAACTTATCTACTTGAGTTAGTTATTTTCTTTCTTTCTTATTTTATTTATTTACTTTTGTTTTCATTTATGTTTTGTGTAGGAAAACTGAGTTGGATCCTTCAATCACCAATCCCTGTGGAATCGACCTCGCACTTACATACGCAACGGCTCGTGCACTTGCGAGTATCACAAGTTGAGGATGCAGTTGAATCAATTTTGGTGCAGCTGAAATCTACACAACAGAATCAAATACTAAGAATAGAGATACACACATACTTCATTAACTTCATTGCACATATTCACATCATTGCACATATTCACATCATCTTTCATTTAGGCACATGGCAGCAACTTCCTTGCTTCAAACTTATCTTGGCACACCTTGGTATATTTCTAAGTTATAGGGTATGGCTACAAGAGGTTAAATATCTCAGATAGATAGATACAAAGGTAGGGAAAATGATGAGGGTGATAAAAGAAAAGGGCTTGAAGTGTTTGGCTTCAAGAGAGCTGATGGAACACACATATAGGTAGGGTGAAAAGAAAGCACACAAAATGGTTATACACACATAGCCTAGCATCACTTCAATGAGTTCATTTATGAATGAGAGCAAACACATGATATCTGCAAAAGAGAATCATCCTTAGTATTCAATCAAAATGGAACAATGAGATCAATTAGAGTGAATTGAAGAAAATAAGTATGGATGAGAAATAGAACACTTTAAACCCTCTCAAGAAAGCGATTAGGCTCGATATGGCTCACTAGGGTAGTCTCCACTATTCTCCTTCAAGAATTTGAGCATGGTACTTTAGCCACCAGAATTCTAAGAGCAAAAGCTTTGTGAAGTGCAAAAATTCTAATATGAAAACCTCAATGGCAGCTCCATAATATTGATTGCATGACCTTCTAAAAAAAAAAAAATGAACAAAAACTGAAAAACACAATGAAAGAAAACTGAAAACATAAATGAACGAAAATTGAAAACCTTCCCCCCAGACCTGAATTGAACATTGTCCTCAATGTTAAAGCACAGAAGAGATGATTGAGAACATGCAAATGATAAAGGGAAAAGTTAAGAAGAAGGTTTAGAGAAAAACTTCCCCTTGATGCGATTAGGTCGACCCCTAACAAACACCTTCTTCTTGAACACATGGGTTGCCTCCCAAGAAGCGCCTTAGTTAATGTCTTGGCAAGACATTATGCAATCAGCTTATGATGAGTTGGGGGGTTTCGGATCAATCGCCTCAAGATAGTTCACCCAACTTCTTCTCCTCTTCCTTTTCCTTTTCCTTTTCTTTTTCTTCAAGTGTGCAAGGGGTGTAACTTTGAACATGCCATTGGATGGTTCCAACTTCGTAGAGCATGGATCAAGGGGCTCAAGTGGTAACCCAGAAATTGGTGGAAATGGCTGGAACACTTCTAGGGCAGCTACCACTTCTTGGAACTCAGATTCATCATCAAGCTCACCTAAAGGTTGTGTCAAAACAATTTCTAAAGCATCATCAGATTTTGCCTGCACAAACTTAGACAAAACCAGGGAATCCAAACAATCAATTGAAAAACAATCAAGTGAATTAGAAGGATGAGTTAAGGATTCAAACACTTTGAATTCTATGGTTTGGCCAAGGACTGTCATTTTCAGAATGCCATTTTTCACATCAATAAGAGTGTTTGCTGTGGCCATGAATGGTCTTCCAAGCAAGATAGGCAGCTCACGATCATGAATGGGTGCATCTTCCATGTCTATCACTACAAAATCAGCAGGCAATATTAGCTTATCAACTTGAACCAAAATATCTTCAACAATACCTCTAGGATATTTCACTGAACGATCAGCAAGTTGTAAGCTGAGTGTGGTGGATTTTAATTTTCCCAAACCAAGTTGCAAGTACACTGAATAAGGCATTAGATTGATACTTGCACCTAAATCCAACATGGCTTTCTCAGCTCGTTTATCTCCAATGGTTATGCCGATGGTAAAACTACCTGGATCCTTGAGCTTAGGAGGAAGTTTTCTTTGAAGGGCAGCACTCACATTTTCAGACACCAACACCTTCTCATGAGGACTATACCTTCTCTTGTGTGAGTTCAACTCCTTAAAAAATTTAGCATAAGTTGGCATATTCCTGATCATATCAAGTAAAGGCAAGTTAACATTGACTTTACTAAGTATATCATAAATTTCAGTGAATGACTTATCCTGTTTGCTTTTAGCAAGACGTCCAGGAAAATGAATTGGTGGCACATAAGGGTTCTCGGCCTTGTGCAATATAGGTGAAATTGTTGACTTGCCAATGGGAATTGCTTCTTTTGGTGTCATCTCTTCCTTGTGTTCATCACCTGCATTCACAACATCATGATTAGTAACTTCTTTGCCAACTTTATTATCAATAACCTTACCACTTCTAGAACTGAGATTGCGTTGGCTTGCTCATGATGCTTGGGATTCACATTTGGCTGACTAGGGAATTTTCCAGGTTCTCTTTGGTTCAAAGAATCAGCAATTTGTCCCAATTGAATCTCCATCTTAGTAAGGGCAGCAGAATGTTGTTGAAGAGCATCATTAGTAGTTTGCTGGAATTGCAAAGTATTTTGGGCCAACATCTTGACTGTGTCCTCCAATGAACTTGGTTTAGGCTGGAATGATGAACTTGCTTGATTTTGATTTCGATTGTTGCTCCAAGAGAAATTTGGGTGATTCCTCCAACCAGGATTATAAGTGTTTGAGAAGGGATCATTTCTTGGACTTTGGTTGTAAGAATTCATCATGTGGGCTTGTTCTTGGACAAACTCAGGATAAGCATTACTAGCTGAACACATGTGAGTTGAGTGTCCTTGAGAATTGCAAATAGCACAAACTTCAACTTGAGGAGCTTTAGGTACCATATTGAGCACAGCATCAAGCTTCCTTTGTAAACTAGCCATCTGTGAAGCAAGCTCATTGTTAGGACTAATCTCATAGATACCAGCCTTACCTCTTGTATCTTTGTGTTGAGCATTGGATCCCAACATCTCAAATATGTCATATGACTCTTGAGCATTCTTTTTCTTTAAAGCTCCACCTGCAGCATTATTGACAGTAGATTGACAAGTTTCGGTTAGTCCATCATAAAAAATTTGCATTTGCAAGTATAGAGGTAACCCATGATGTGGACATTGCATTAGAGTTCCTTTGAAACGCTCCCAGCATTCGTTGAATGGTTCTCCATCATGTTGTGAGAAGTTGAAAATCTTGGACCTCAAGGTGGCTGTCTTTTGGGCAGAGAAAAACTTCTCCAAGAACTTCTTAGCAACAGCATCCCAAGTGGTTAGTGATCCAGGGGTTAACGACATAAACCAAGTCTTTGCTCTATCCTTCAAAGTGTAAGGGAAAACCCTCATCCTCAGATTTGCTTCAGATACATCCTTCAAAGGCAAAGTACAAACAACAGTATAAAATTCTTTAATGTGAGCCAAAGGATCTTCGTTAGGTAAACCATAAAAAGAAGGAAGCATTTGAAAGTGAGAAGATTTAAGCTCATAGTTTCTAGCTTCTCTGGACAGCAAGATGCATGAAGGTGAATTTGGTATGATTGGTTGAGCAAGATCCTCCAAAGCAAGTTGGTCATTAGCTGCCATCTTTTCTTCTTCCTCTTCTTCTTCTTGATCTGAGTTAAAGATGTTGAACAAAGAGTATTCTTCTGAGCTTGCTGAATTGGAGGTTTCAGCTTCTAAGGGATTGAGAATAGATTCAATGGCTGCCTCCTTTGCTTTAACAAGCCTTTGTTCAAATTCAGCCAGTGATGGTTGTTGTGTACCACGGATTGGTTGGATCCTAATGGTTCCGGATTGAGAGTGTTTCTTGACCGCTGATACAACTTGTTCAAGCAACGGTTTGCTCGACATGCAAATACCTGAAAACAAAGAAAAACTAAAGAACGTAAGCAATAGAAATAAGACTCTTAATCAAGTCCCCGGCAGCGGCGCCATTTTCTTGTTGGACAGATTTTACTCTATCTATTTCTCGCAAGTGCACGAACCAATTATAGTATAGTTATGCAAGCACGAGGTCGTTCCACAGAGACTTGGATGAAAAACACTTATTACTACTACTTAGACTCACAAGTAATTCTAAGACTAAACAGAATTTAAATGAAGTTTTGTTGAGTTTGTTCGAGTGAAAACTACACAAAGGAAATGCAAAACAACAAGTGACTGAAAACTACTAAAAGGGAATGCAAAATAGCAAGTTACCAGCAAGTAGTTGTTTAGAAAATTTAGAGACAAATGAGACAAGCACTAGGGGTTCAACTTCACCATGACAATCCAATTTCAAGCTACAAGTTAACAATCACCTAAGTTGATTACAATTTCTGGAGTTCGTTCTTTCTTATGTATGATTATCCATATGGTGTTTGGTTTTAATTGTTAAGCTCATAATTTCATACATATACGTACCCTATTTACTTACTTCTTTTGCTTAGTTTCTTAGAATTTTGAGTTATTTGCCTCTCTTTGTGTGTTTTGTAGGCCAATAGAGCAAGTGAGCATGAGAGGATTACAACTTAAGGCATTTGAAGCAAGATGGTGCAAAACGTGCAAAAGCTGGAGACTGAGGTAGAAGTTCATTTCGGCGTTATCTTCTTCATCCGAGCTTGGATTGGGCCAATACTTGTGTGATTGGATCAGAGACATTCTGAACTTCACAATGGACATCTTAAAGTTGTCATTTGATTCAGCCAAGCCCAATTCGTAAGCCCTTGAAGCTACACATCATGCTGACATATGGATGAGCTGATGGATGCTTGGTCATGGTGAGCTAGGCATGAGGTATTGGTTTCTGGATGGATGCTTGGTCATGCTGACATATTGATGAGCTATGGCTGCTGGTGGGATTTGTTGGTGAAGTGCAACAACCATTTCTGATTATCTAATGCAAGTGTGTTAGGTGAAATTTGTGTGGTTGGTGAACTTAATTGTATAATCTGATTCACCTAACCCTTGTGCCTATAAATAGGGAGTCTCTAGAGAGCTTAGAGAGCCAGAATTTCATTCCATAATTTACACTTCCATTGTACACAAAGAGAGGGAAAGTTGAGAGTCACAAAGGGAGAGAAGGGAGAAGGCAGCAGCTGGGAGGCTTTGGCCTCCTGGCAGCCATGGAGATGAATCTTTTCAATCTCTAGCATGCTGTCCTTATCTTCTTCTCCCCCCTTTGTCTTTTATTTTCTTCTTGTATTTTCTTTGTTTTACTTTGTTTTCTGTTATTAGTTGTAATAAACATCTTGCTAGTCTTGTATCATGGTTTGAGTTTATAAAGTTTCATTTCATTCATGAATTCTTCTTCACTATTTTAATGGAGCTGTTTTGCATCCTTTGATTGATCACCTAAGGTTTTATGTGTTATGCTCTTGTTGGGAAGGTTTCGGGATCATCTTCATTCAATCCATTAGCAACTTATGTGATTTGGTTTCTAGGCCTCCTAATGTAAACACCATGCTTGGAGTCCTTGTGATGTTCAATACAATTTGATCCAAACACCATGGACTTATTTGTGAGCATCTTCATGAGTGAATCAATTTGTTTACTTGCTGCCATAACATGATTAGAACAATTAGGGTGGATTCTAAAACCTCACCATCTTGTCTTAGTTCTTTTCTTTCTTCTTGTTTTGTTTCTCTTGTTTTCATTTCTGTTTTGTGTAGGAAAATTTAATTGGATCATTCAATCACCAATCCCTGTGGAATCGACCTCGCACTTACATACGCTAAACTACCAACGGTTCGTGCACTTGCGAGTATCACAAGTTGAGGATGCAGTTGAACCCATTTTGGTGCAGCTGAATCTACGCAACATTAATCAAGTACTCAGAAAACACAACTTAGCTATGGTGTTTAGTCTAGGTTATGTATCTGAATCCATTAAGCTTAAGAAGAACACAAAGGAACCAAGTAAACATTTAAACATGGTGTTTGTCCTAAATGCATTACCCCTCATTCACTAATCGGTTCAAGAGTCATATGGTGTTTATGTAAACTTGAACTAGATAACCAACGTGCATGTGTTCATAATGGCCAGTTATTTAAACATGCATAAAGATTCAACTAAGAACAAGTGAATGAGATCAGAAAATTAGAAGTAATCAACAAAGGGTAACATTAACTTAAAACATGAAATTGTCTTGTCAGGTTACATTGAAACCCTAGCTATGGATTTAGCTGCTCATAATGAGAAAGAAATTAAGACATAAATGAGAAAACATAATGAATGCAATAAGAGTAGAAAAACCCCTTTTCTGAAGTTCTTGTGGTGTCCAAGGCTTCTCCAAGTGCTTCTCCACGTCTAATGCTTCTTCAAGAGCTTTCTCATGTCTAGAAGGATGTATGAAGGATATGGAGGTGATTTGGGATGAGTTTGAGTGAGTGGTGATGGCTGAGGAAGATGAAATTCGTAGGGAAATAGAAGAGAGGTTTGCTGGAGTTGTTTTGGTGATTTGAGGCTGTTTAGAGCTTTTGGTTGATTGCTGAATGTGTTTGGGAAAATGATGGAAGTGTTTGAGGGGGGATGGAGTGAAGGATGGCTGAATTGTGGGGTTGTGAATCCCAGACTTGCACACCTTGAATGAGGAATGGAGGAGGTATTTATAGGGGGAGGGAAGTGAGAAATCAGAATTGAATATAGCAATTACCTAACACACTTGCATTAGATAATCAGAATTGGTTGTTGCACTTCACCAACAAATCCCACCAGCAGCCATAGCTCATCATCATGTCAGCATGACCAAGCAAGCAATGAGCTCATCTCCGAGTCAGCATGAAGTGTATTTTGATGGGCTCACGGATTGGGCTTGGATCAATCAAATGTCGACTTTGAGCTGTCTATCTTCAAGTTTAGAATGTCTTCTTTCCATGCACACGTAAATCGGCCCAATCCAAGCACAGATGAAAAAGATATGTCCGAAATGAATTTGTAACTCAGTCTTCAGTTTTTACACATTGTTTTCACCATTTTACTTCAAATGCCTCAAGTGATACCTAGAGCTCAATGAACTGAATGACAAACACAAAAGAGGTTAAAAGCACAAGGTTAACTCAAAAACATAACTAAATCATAAGCTATAAGGGTATAAAATGATATACAATTGTGAACCGAACAGTGGTGCAGGAGGGATTTTATTGTAACTCGGTTGGACCACTTGCTTAGCTTTTCTTAATTCATTAATTTTAAAATCAATTAGGGCTTTATCGGCTTCTAAATCACGTTCTGTAATTGAGGATGACTCTGCAGAAGAATGTCTTGCTGGGGGCTTGAAGGATTGACTAGGCGTAGGTTGTTCTAATTGAACTGTGGATTTAATTGGCCTATCGAAACTGATTTTAGCTGTACCGTCTAAATAAGGCTGTATGTAATCTAAATCATTTAGACTACGTTGAATTGGCTTAGGGGGGCATTCAGTAGTTAAGAACCAATCTTTGGGTAAACTGACATCAGACCACCTAATCATTTGAGGAACTGTGACATTAGCATTAGACGTATGACTTTGGATTAAAAGTGTCTGATTCTTAGGGTTTTTACTAAGGGCTTGGAAATTCATATTTGTGCTTGTAACTTTGTAATAAATTCTATAAATTAAAGCTAAAGGTTGAGTACCTGGTAAGACATTATAACCTTGAGTTTTAATATTTAAAGTTAAACCTTTTAATATATGGGGATCACTTAGGCTTACCTGTAAAATCTGGGTAACAATCAAAATGGACTGGACCATGGCATAAACTTGACTCAATGATTCCTAATACTCCATCTTGGAAATCGTTAAATCTGGCATCTCTTAAACTTCAAAGAATTGCTGCTTTAAGACCTAACTTAGTTAAGGGTTTTACTGCGACTTGGACTAAACCTATATGCAGAAAATTATTACCTTCTTTTTTATGCTTTTTAATTGACTCGAGATTAAGTAATTGGCATGTTTCATGTTCTTTACCTAAGGCATAAACTTGTTCTACTGTCTTAATGTGTGTAGTTGACTTAAAAGCATTGATTGACCATTTTTGCTTATAAATTTCTTTACTAGGGACTTTAGGTATATTCCAATCATTACAGTGTAATTCACTACTAGTTGATTAAAATTCTAATTGTTCTTCATTAACTATATCTGGAACTTGACTCAAACTGGTCCTAGAACTAGAAGAATTAACTGAATTGGTTCTAAATAAACGAGTCATACTTACAAGTATTTGACACAAGAAAGAAGATCTACAGAAATTCCTAGGGTTAACTCAAAGGTACCTGTAATCTAAGGCATTCTCTCTCTCACCGATCTCCTGCCGCAACTGCCTCAGGCCACTCTCTGGGACTTACTGTTTGGTCCTGGACTTCTGGGTTTAAACTCTCGAGAGATGGGACCCTAAGGAACATATAACTTTAAGATAACTGTTTGGAATATCTGGGGAACTTGCTTACTCAGAAGACTTAAATCAGCCACTTGGGCGATATGAGTAGCAGACTTAGACTCAATTCCTTCAACTCTTACGGCTCTGATGCCCTAAGTTATTCCAAGTTAATATTAGGTTTTTAGGTTTCAACATCAGTCAATCTCAAATAAGCCCAATCAACCGAGTTATCCAGTTTGCTAATAAATTTCCAGATCAAATTCTAGAAAAGAGTCAACTTAAATCAAAAATTATTTTGTCTCCTTTCGTCTGCCAGGTCTATAAGTTAACATTTCAGTTTAGTTGTATGGCAAACTTTGTTTGGTGAAATTGTATTTTCTTTCAGTTGTCAAAGTTCTCTCTAGAGTTATAGACCTGAGGCAACTACAATAGTTGTGAGTGAGAGTGGAGTGTGAGTGTCCTGCGTGGCATTGCTTGCTTTCACTAAACTGAGATTTCTGTAATTTTTACTTTGTTTGTCAAAGCTTCCTCAGCCAATAATATTTTCAATTAATATTATTTTCTGAGTTATTTTTCCATAGTCCTTCAAATTCTAATTTCATATATATATATATATATATGTGTGTATATATATATATGGGGGCAGATCCATGGCACCATATTTTTGACACAATTTTTGGACCATTATATTACTCCACTTTTAATGGTTGAGATTAAACCTCACATTGCAAAACAATTTTTTTTTCTTTAATTAATATTTATACATTGGGATTAAAATTCTGATACCGTATTAATTAAGAATTCATTATCTCTCATCTAATTAATTATCTTTAATTAATTAATCTCTCTCTTCTAAAGAGAATTGAAGCCTCCTCCTCTGCCTCTGCTTCTTCTCTCTCTCTCTCTCTCTCTCTCTCTCTCTCTCTCTCTCTCTCTCTCTCTCTCTTCCAATCCTCATCCCCAAAGCCACCCTCACCAACACCACCACTCCAACCCCTACCCTACCTAAACCACAATTTCAATATGCTATAGTAATTCCCTAGAATAGCCTCAAACAATTACAACATATAATTGAAAACCTCCAACAAGTTCGATGCATAAATACTTGTACCAAAATCTCTTAAGCAACTGTCTACCAAGCACAACCTCCCTTTTTCCAGGATTGATCAAGCAAGTGGATGCTTAATTATCATGGAGAGAGAGAGAGAGAGTAGATTACCAAGAAGAGAGATTACGTTTCCAAGAAGAAAGGGAGGAGAGAGAAAATAATTTTATTTTATTTTTATGAGGGAGAAAATAAAATTAATGATTTGATCAATGCATAATTCGGTATCATTTTGTAGCACTCTACTCTATTGTTTGGTTCTGTTTTTAAGTAAAACTTGTGTTTTTAATCCATTTTGTGTTTGTTATTCAGTTCATTGAGCTCTAGGTACCACTTGAGGCATTTGAAGCAAAATGGTGCAAAATGTTCAAAAACTGGAGACTTGAAGTTAGAAATTAATTTCGGACTTATCTTCTTCATCCAGGAGCTTGGATTTGGCCAAACTACATGTGGTTGGAAAGAAGACGTTCTGAACTTGAAGATGGTGGGTTCAACATCGTCATTTAGTTAAGAGTAGCCCAATTCGTAAGCCCAAGAAGTTGTTTATCATGTTGACTTGCAGATGAGCTCATTGCTTGCTTGGTCATGATGAGCTAGGCATGAGCTATTGTTTCTGGTTGGAAGCTTGGTCATGCTGACATGAAGATGAGCTATGGTTGCTGGTGGGATTTGTTGGTGAAGTGTAGCAACC
Source organism: Prunus fruticosa (assembly GCA_018703695.1). Taxonomy (NCBI): domain Eukaryota; kingdom Viridiplantae; phylum Streptophyta; class Magnoliopsida; order Rosales; family Rosaceae; genus Prunus; species Prunus fruticosa. Next base: position 27,921,446 of record CM031922.1, on the reverse strand, counting down.
AATTTTGATTTTCTAATACAAGTGTTGTATGCATTTGTTGGATAGATTTTACTCTATCTATTTCTCGCAAGTGCACGAACCAATTATAGTATAGGAATGCAAGCACGAGGTCGTTCCACAGAGACTTGGATGAAAGACACTTAATACTACTACTTAGACTCACAAGTAATCCTAAGACTAAACAGAATTTAAATGAAGTTGTTTTGAGTTTGTTGGAATGAAAACTGCAAAAAGGAAATGCAAAGTAGCAAGTAACCAGCAAGTAGATGTTTTAGAAAGTTGAGAGACAAAGGAGACAAGCACTAGGGTTTCAACTTCACCATGACAATCCAATTTCAAGCTACAAGTTAACAATCACCTAAGTTGATTACAATTTCTGGAGTTCGTTCTTTCTTATGTATGATTATCCATATGGTGTTTGGTTTTAATCAAGTACTCAGAAAACACAACTTAGCTATGGTGTTTAGTCTAAGCTATGAATCTGAATCCATTAAGCTTAAGAAGAACACAAAGGAACCAAGTAAACATTTAAACATGGTGTTTGTCCTAAATGCATTACCCACTCATTCACTAATCGGTTCAAGAGTCATATGGTGTTTATGTAAACTTGAACTAGATAACCAACATGCATGTGTTCATAATGGCCAGTTATTTAAACATGCATAAAGATTCAACTAAGAACAAGTGAATGAGACCAGAAAATTAGAAGTAATCAACAAAGGGTAACATTAACTTAAAACATGAAATTGTCTTGTCAGGTTACATTGAAACCCTAGCTATGGATTTAGCTGCTCATAATGAGAAAGAAATTAAGACATAAATGAGAAAACATAATGAATGCAATAAGAGTAGAAAAACCCCTTTTCTGAAGTTCTTGTGGTGTCCAAGGCTTCTCCAAGTGCTTCTCCACGTCTAATGCTTCTCCAAGAGCTTTCTCACGTCTAGAAGGATGTATGAAGGATATGGAGGTGATTTGGGATGAGTTTGAGTGAGTGGTGATGGCTGAGGAAGATGAAATTCGTAGGGAAATGGAAGAGAGGTTTGCTGGAGCTGTTTTGGTGATTTGGGGCTGTTTAGAGCTTTTGGTTGATTGCTGGAGTGTTTGGGATTGTGAGAGTGTTTGAGGATAATTTCTGAATGTGTTTGGGAAAATGATGGAAGTGTTTGAGGGGGAATGGAGTGAAGGATGGCTGAATTGTGGGGTTGTGAATCCCAGACTTGCACCTAGAGTGTATGGGAGTGTTTAAGGATGGATGGAGAGGGTTTTGTGGGGTTGTGAATCCCAGGCTTGCACACCTTGAATCTGGAAATGAATTGGTATTTATAGGGGAAGGGAGGTGAGAAATCAGAATTGAATATGGCTAATGGACTCAACACTTGCATTAGATAATCAGAAATGGGCTAATGGACTCAACACTTGCATTAGATAATCAGAAATGGTTACTCCATTAAATCCCACTAGCAGCCCTAGCTCATCCTCATGTCAGCATGACCAAGCTTCCATTCAGAAACCAATAGCTCATGCTTAGCTCACCATGACCAAGCATGCAATGAGCTCATCTGCAAGTCAGCATGATGTGTAATTTGATGGGCTCACGGATTGGGCTTTGATCAATCAAATGTCGACTTTGAGCTATCAATCTTCAAGTTCAGAATGTCATCGATCCAACCACACAAGTATTGGCCCAATCCAAGCTCGGATGAAGAAGATAAGTCCGAAATGAACTTGTAACTCAGTCACCAGTTTTTACACATTATTTTCACCATTTTACTTCAAATGCCTCAAGTGATACCTAGAGCTCAATAAACTGAATAACAAACACAAAAGAGGTTAAAAGCACAAGGTTAACTCAAAAACATAACTAAATCATAAGCAATAAGGGTACAAAATGATATACAATTGTGAACCGAACAAATACCCCAGACCTAGATTTTGCTAGTCCTCGAGCAAAACAAAACAAAACAAAAACAAGAAGTTAAGTAAACCACTTCCGCAGGTAACTCGATTGCATTGAGCATATGCAACAAGCCTTTGAACCTCTAGGCATCCCTAGTAGGAGGAGTTGTGTCTCCTAAGGGTTTAACAGAAACGATACCCATAAACGCTTTTCCTGACTCTACAAAACAAAGTGGTTAGAAAAACAAACTTTGAAATCAACTAATGAAAATGAAAGAAAACTTTTAGTCATACCTCCAACACCATAGAGTTGCCAAGATAGGTGATCAATCAGTGTGTAAAGTGGAAGCTATAGCTCAAAGGCACACGGCTTCAAAGCAAGCACACTCAAACCTTGAATAGAGAACATGCTTCAACTCTAATTCTCACAGAAAACACTCAATCACTCAGAACCTATGGTTTAATTCTCTCAAGAAAGCATAAGTGAGTGTATGAAATAGAAGCACAAATTTGGTTAGATCTCATGAAAGGAATCAAATACTAAGAATAGAGATATACACATACTTACCAGCACCCATGAATACATCCTCAAAGATCAGCTAGGTCTTTCACAAGGTTGTAATGAAAGGCTAAGGTTTAGGGGAAATGAAAGAATTGGAAGGAAAAACAAGTAACTTAAAAACATACCAAGGTTGCAGCTTCATTAATCTGCAAGGCAACATTGATTTTAGAATGGCATGGCTGCAAACTTCATGGTTTCACTTGGCATGGACTTTATTTTTCACACTTAGATCACATTGAAACACTTTCATCTTTGCTGATTTGATCTGCATCTTCTTTAACTTTATTGCACAGAATCACACCAATTTTCTTTGAGGTACATGGCAGCAACTTCCTTGCCTCAAACTTTATCTTGGCACACCTTGGTATATTTCTAAGTATAGGGTATGGCTACAATAAGGGAATATCTCAGATTGAGATACAAAGTTAGGGAAATGATGAGGGTGATAGAAGAAAAAGGCTTGAAGTGTTTGACTTCAAGAGGGTTGATGGAACACACATATAGGTTGGGTGAAAGAAAGCACATAGAATGGTTATACACACATAGCCTAGCATCACTTCAATGAGTTCATTCATGAATGAGAGCAAGTACATGATATCTGCAAAAGAGAATCATCCTTAGTATTCAATCAAAATGAAATGATGAGATCAATTAGAGTGAAATGAAGAAAATGAGTAGAGATGAGAAGTAGAAACACTGTAAACCCTCTCAAGAAAGAAATTAGGCTCGATATGGCTCACTAGGGTAGTCTCCACTATTTTCCTTCAAAAATTTGAGCATGGTACTTTAGTCACCAGAATTCTAAGAGCAATAGCTTTGTGAAGTGCAAAAATTCTGATATGAAAACCTCAATGGCAGCTCCATAATATTGATTGCATGACCTTCTAAAAAAAATGAACAAAAACTGAAAAACACAATGAAAGAAAAGTGAAAACATGAACGAAAATTGAAAACATTCCCCCCAGACCTGAATTGAACATTGTCCTCAATGTTAAAGCATAGAAAAGATGATTGAGAACATGCAAATGATAAAGGGAAAAGTTAAGAAGAAGGTATAGAGAAACTCCCCCTTGATGCGATTAGGTTGACCGCTAACAAACACCTTCTTCTTGAACACATGGGTTGCCTCCCAAGAAGCGCCTTAGTTAATGTCTTGGCAAGACATTATGCAAACAGCTTATGATGAGTTGGGGGGTTTCGGATCAATCGCCTCAAGATAGTTCACCCAACTTCTTCTCCTCTTCCTTTTCCTTTTCTTTTTCTTCAAGTGTGCAAGGGGTGTAACTTTGAACATGCCATTGGATGGTTCCAACTTCGTAGAGCATGGATCAAGGGGCTCAAGTGGTAACCCAGAAATTGGTGGAAATGGCTGGAACTCTTCTAGGGCAGCTACCACTTCTTGGAACTCAGATTCATCATCAAGGTCACCTAAAGGTTGTGTCAAAACAATTTCTAAAGCATCATCAGATTGTGCCTGCACAAACTTAGACAAAACCAGGGAATCCAAACAATCAATTGAAAAACAATCAAGTGAATTAGAAGGATGAGTTAAGGATTCAAACACTTTGAATTCTATGGTTTGGCCAAGGACTGTCATTTTCAGTATGCCATTTTTCACATCAATAAGAGTGTTTGCTGTGGCCATGAATGGTCTTCCAAGCAAGATAGGCAGCTCACGATCATGAATGGGTGCATCTTCCATGTCTATCACTACAAAATCAGCAGGCAATATTAGCTTATCAACTTGAACCAAAATATCTTCAACAATACCTCTAGGATATTTCACTGAACCATCAGCAAGTTGTAAGCTAAGTGTGGTGGATTTTAATTTTCCCAAACCAAGTTGCAAGTACACTGAATAAGGCATTAGATTGATACTTGCACCTAAATCCAACATGGCTTTCTCAGCTCGTTTATCTCCAATGGTTATGCCGATGGTAAAACTACCTGGATCCTTGAGTTTAGGAGGAAGTTTTCTTTGAAGGACAGTACTCACATTTTCAGACACCAACACCTTCTCATGAGGACTATACCTTCTCTTGTGTGAGTTCAACTCCTTAAAAAATTTAGCATAAGTTGGCATGTTCCTGATCACATCAAGCAAAGGCAAGTTAACATTGACTTTACTAAGTATATCATATATTTCAGGTAAAAGACTTATCCTGTTTGCTTTTAGCAAGACGCCCAGGGAAAGGAATTGGTGGCACATAAGGGTTCTCGGCCTTGTGCAATATAGGTGAAATTATTGACTTGCCAATGTGAATTGCTTCTTTTGGTGTCATCTCTTCCTTGTGTTCATCACCTGCATTCACAACATCATGATTAGTAACTTCTTTGCCAACTTTATTATCAATAACCTTACCACTTCTAGAACTGAGATTGCATTGGCTTGCTCATGATGCTTGGGATTCACATTTGGTTGGCTAGGGAATTTTCCAGGTTCTCTTTGGTTCAAAGTATCTGCAATTTGTCCCAATTGAATCTCTATCTTAGTAAGGGCAGCAGAATGTTGTTGAAGAGCACCATTAGTAGTTTGCTGGAATTGCAAAGTATTTTGGGCCAACAGCTTGACTGTGTCCTCCAATGAACTTGGTTTAGGCTGGAATGATGAACTTGCTTGATTTTGATTTTGATTGTCGCTCCAAGAGAAATTTGGGAGATTCCTCCAACCAGGATTATAAGTGTTCGAGAAGGGATCATTTCTTGGCCTTTGGTTGTAAGAATTCATCATGTGGGCTTGTTCTTGGACAAACTCAGGATAAGTATTACTAGCTGAACACATGTGAGTTGAGTGTCCTTGAGAATTGCAAATAGCACAAACTTCAACTTGAGGAGCTTTAGGGACCATATTGAGCACAGCATCAAGCTTCCTTTGTAAACCAGCCACCTGTGAAGCAAGCTCATTGTTAGGACTAATCTCATAAATACCAGCTTTACCTCTTGTATCTTTGTGTTGAGCATTGGATCCCAACATCTCAAATATGTCATATGACTCTTGAGCATTCTTTTTCTTTAAAGCTCCACCTGCAGCATTATTGACAGTAGATTGACAAGTTTCGGTTAGTCCATCATAAAAAATTTGCATTTGTAAGTATAGAGGTAACCCATGATGTGGACATTGCATTAGAGTTCCTTTGAAACGCTCCCAGCATTCGTTGAATGGTTCACCATCATGTTGTGAGAAGTTGAAAATCTTGGACCTCAAGGTGGCTGTCTTTTGGGCAGAGAAAAACTTCTCCAAGAACTTCTTAGCAACAGCATCCCAAGTTGTTAGTGATCCAGGGGTTAACGACATAAACCAAGTCTTTGCTCTATCTTTCAAAGTGTAAGGGAAAGCCCTCATCTTCAGATTTGCTTCAGACACATCCTTCAAAGGCAAAGTACAAACAACAGTATAAAATTCTTTAATGTGAGCCAAAGGATCTTCGTTAGGTAAACCATAAAAAGAAGGAAGCATTTGAAAGTGAGAAGATTTAAGCTCATAGTTTCTAGCTTCTCTGGACAGCAAGATGCATGAAGGTGAATTTGGTATGATTGGTTGAGCAAGATCCTCCAAAGCAAGTTGGTCATTAGCTGCCATCTTTTCTTCTTCTTCTTCTTCTTCTTGATCTGAGTTAAAGATGTTGAACAAAAAGTATTCTTCTGAGCTTGCTGAATTGGAGGTTTCAGCTTCTAAGGGATTGAGAATAGATTCAATGGCTGCCTCCCTTGCTTTGTGAAGCCTTCGTTCAAATTCAGCCAGTGATGGTTGTTGTGTACCACGGATTGGTTGGATCCTAATGGTTCCGGATTGAGAGTGTTTCTTGACCGCTGATACAACTTGTTCAAGAAATGGTTTGCTCGACATGCAAATACCTGAAAATAAAGAAAAACTAAAGAAAGTAAGCAATAGAAATAAGACTCTTAATCAAGTCCCCGGCATCGGCGCCATTTTCTTGTTGGATAGATTTTACTCTATCTATTTCTCGCAAGTGCACGAACCAATTATAGTATAGGAATGCAAGCACGAGGTCGTTCCCACAGAGACTTGGATGAAAGACACTTAATACTACTACTTAGACTCACAAGTAATCCTAAGACTAAACAGAATTTAAATGAAGTTGTTTTGAGTTTGTTGGAATGAAAACTGCAAAAAGGAAATGCAAAGTAGCAAGTAACCAGCAAGTAGATGTTTTAGAAAGTTGAGAGACAAAGGAGACAAGCACTAGGGTTTCAACTTCACCATGACAATCCAATTTCAAGCTACAAGTTAACAATCACCTAAGTTGATTACAATTTCTGGAGTTCGTTCTTTCTTATGTATGATTATCCATATGGTGTTTGGTTTTAATCAAGTACTCAGAAAACACAACTTAGCTATGGTGTTTAGTCTAAGCTATGAATCTGAATCCATTAAGCTTAAGAAGAACACAAAGGAACCAAGTAAACATTTAAACATGGTGTTTGTCCTAAATGCATTACCCACTCATTCACTAATCGGTTCAAGAGTCATATGGTGTTTATGTAAACTTGAACTAGATAACCAACATGCATGTGTTCATAATGGCCAGTTATTTAAACATGCATAAAGATTCAACTAAGAACAAGTGAATGAGACCAGAAAATTAGAAGTAATCAACAAAGGGTAACATTAACTTAAAACATGAAATTGTCTTGTCAGGTTACATTGAAACCCTAGCTATGGATTTAGCTGCTCATAATGAGAAAGAAATTAAGACATAAATGAGAAAACATAATGAATGCAATAAGAGTAGAAAAACCCCTTTTTCTGAAGTTCTTGTGGTGTCCAAGGCTTCTCCAAGTGCTTCTCCACGTCTAATGCTTCTCCAAGAGCTTTCTCACGTCTAGAAGGATGTATGAAGGATATGGAGGTGATTTGGGATGAGTTTGAGTGAGTGGTGATGGCTGAGGAAGATGAAATTCGTAGGGAAATGGAAGAGAGGTTTGCTGGAGCTGTTTTGGTGATTTGGGGCTGTTTAGAGCTTTTGGTTGATTGCTGGAGTGTTTGGGATTGTGAGAGTGTTTGAGGATAATTTCTGAATGTGTTTGGGAAAATGATGGAAGTGTTTGAGGGGGAATGGAGTGAAGGATGGCTGAATTGTGGGGTTGTGAATCCCAGACTTGCACCTAGAGTGTATGGGAGTGTTTAAGGATGGATGGAGAGGGTTTTGTGGGGTTGTGAATCCCAGGCTTGCACACCTTGAATCTGGAAATGAATTGGTATTTATAGGGGAAGGGAGGTGAGAAATCAGAATTGAATATGGCTAATGGACTCAACACTTGCATTAGATAATCAGAAATGGGCTAATGGACTCAACACTTGCATTAGAATAATCAGAAATGGTTACTCCATTAAATCCCACTAGCAGCCCTAGCTCATCCTCATGTCAGCATGACCAAGCTTCCATTCAGAAACCAATAGCTCATGCTTAGCTCACCATGACCAAGCATGCAATGAGCTCATCTGCAAGTCAGCATGATGTGTAATTTGATGGGCTCACGGATTGGGCTTTGATCAATCAAATGTCGACTTTGAGCTATCAATCTTCAAGTTCAGAATGTCATCGATCCAACCACACAAGTATTGGCCCAATCCAAGCTCGGATGAAGAAGATAAGTCCGAAATGAACTTGTAACTCAGTCACCAGTTTTTACACATTATTTTCACCATTTTACTTCAAATGCCTCAAGTGATACCTAGAGCTCAATAAACTGAATAACAAACACAAAAGAGGTTAAAAGCACAAGGTTAACTCAAAAACATAACTAAATCATAAGCAATAAGGGTACAAAATGATATACAATTGTGAACCGAACAGCATTAGCCATATTGAATTCAGATTTCCCCTTTCCTTCTCCCTATAAATATCACTTCCATTCTAAACACTTTCAATCAATCATATCCTAGAATTCACAATCCTCTCTTCCAATTCCTAGCAGACCACTCATCCCAGCACAATCCCCTCTCAAACCTTCATCAACCACAGCCTCATACACTTCTCCCACATATCACTCCATCCTCCACCATCCCATCAATTCCCAAGCACAATCCACACCATCTATACCACTCTTCATCTCTGGTTGCAGCATACATGGTGGAAGCTATGAGAAGCTCTTTAACAACATAATTCGTTCTTCGCGGGTTTTTCTTACTCTCCATGTTTATTATGATTCAAATGTATTTTCCATTAATGGAGTGTAATTAATTACCATAACTAGGGTTTCAATGTAACCTGACAAGACAATTTCATGTTTTCAAGTTAATGTTACACTTTGTTGATTACTTCTAATTTTCTGGTCTCATTCACTTGTTCTTAATTGAATCTTTATGCATGTTTAAATAACTGGCCACTATGAATACATACATGTTAGTTATCTAGTTCAAGTTTACATAAACACCATATGACTCTTGAACCGATTAGTGAATGAGTGGGTAATGCATTTAGGACAAACACCATGTTTAAATGTTTACTTGGTTCCTTTGTGTTCTTCTTAAGCTTAATGGATTCAGATTCATAACTTAGACTAAACACCATAGCTAAGTTGTGTTTTCTGAGTACTTGATTAAAACCAAACACCATATCGATAATCATACACAAGAAAGAACGAACTCCAGAAATTGAATTGATCAACTTAAATGCTTGTTAACTTGTTGCTTGAAATTGGATTGTCATGGTGAAGTTGAAACCCTAGTGCTTGTCTCCTTTGTCTCTAAAATTTCTAAAACATCTACTTGCTGGTCACTTGCTATTTTGCATTCCCTTTTTGCAGTTTTCATTCCAACAAACTCAACACAACTTCATTTAAATTTTGTTTAGTCTTCGGGTTACTTGTGAGTCTAAGTAGTAGTAATAAGTCTCTTTCATCCAAGTCTTTGTGGAACGACTTTGTTCTTGCATTCCTATACTATAATTGGTTCGTGCACTTGGAGAAATAGATGGAGTAAAATCTGTCCAACATGATTGTTTATTTAAAACATTAAAACTATTTCTTATGTCAGATTTTATCTCAACCATTAAAAGTGGAGTAATCTAATGGCCCAAAATTTGTGTAAAAAATATGGTGCCACAAATCCGTCCCCTATATATATATATATTCATTTATTTTAAATTTTGTTATTTTTAATTATTAGAATATTTAATTATATGTTTATCTATGTGGAGGTGGGCTCAACTTGCCATGTCACCCACTCAATTGGTGTAATGATTCATGTGTATGAAATTACAAAAACACATGCCACGTCATCAGATTTAATAGAGTTTTGGATGGAGTTGATGGTAAGGGGCAAAGTGGGTCACCAAACCTGGGTCAATATATGAAAATGGATAAAGTGAGATTTGACCGAAGTTTCAAGGGGCACTACAGTAAATAAGCTTAAAAAATATGAAAGTGCCTAAATGGTTGTCAAAAGTTTTTGGCCCTGAGACTAATTTTGAAATGGTTAATGAGTGGAATTTTTCTCCATGTATAATTTCTCAATGAATGCAAAAGTCCTACATACATAAAGGTTGTCATTAATGATGTAATGACTCATAATCACGAAGAGTAATAAGATCTCAATACATAAAGGATTGTGAATTTATATTCTATGCTTGTTGGCTTTGATTTGTCAATTGTGTGAGTACTTGGAATTCATGCTCACTATTCGCCAGGGAAATCCAATACATGATTATGGGAACATATATTCTTAAAATGGCATCTATCGTATTTTGGACTTTATCCCCTTTAGTGGTTTAATCATGGAACTTGTGGGAGCATATATTTTATAGGCCAATAAGAAGATGACACATGGAAAAATAATATTTCTTAGGTCAAACTAATTACCCCAAAATCCTAGCACACAAGGAGGCTATAAATAGCCACACAAGACATTCAAGATCATTCTAAATTCCTCTCTCAATTCTAAAACCCTACAAAAATCCTTTCTCTCTCTCTCTCTCCTTGTCACCACTCCATCTCTCATCTCTCCTACATGGCTAAATGCTACCACACACGACTCCAGCTGCCCAGCTCTCCTTGTGAGAGAAAACTCCATCATTTTTAGCTATTGTCGTATCTTTTCTCAAAGATCCAATTGAACTAACTTAGGCATTGGAGAGCCTTTGGCGAACTCTCCCCAGGTGTGGTCTATTTACTCTTATTTATTTTGTAGGGATCGAGGTAGAGAGAGAAGGAAGCTAGAAGGGTGAAGAATGTACAAGCAAATATTCACCTGTGAGAAATTTGCACAAACAAATTGGTGCTTTCATTGAGAGTGCGAGTTATACTCAACACGTGCTCTTGAATCAAAGGAATTTGTTTCCTCCTATTCGTCACTTAACCGAAGCCTTCCCAACAACCATGGCCGGAAGCGTATGCACGAGAAGCAAGGTCGCCATGACGACTCAATCCGCAACAGGACCAAGCCATATGTCTCACGACTCCACCACTGAGACAGTGGCTCCACCGCAAGGCCTCGAGGCTACGAGCCCTGCACCTCCTCGTGGCTCCATTGCCAGCGTCATACTTCCTCCTTAAGGCACCTGGGGCGCAAGCACTAGTCTAGCCCAAGGCCTCGTAGTAATTAAGGCCCCGGCCCAGGGAGTCGCACCATCTCTTGGTCCCGTGACCAGAGCCACCTTGTTGCCGCACGCCTCCACGATTGAAATAGTGGTCCCACCTCACGGTTCCTTGGTCAGAACCAGCTTGCAGCTGCAAGGCCTGGCAGTCGGATCTAGTCATTATCCATATGGCCTTACGACAGGATTCAATGGGTAACCTCAGCGCCATCGCCGACGCAAGTCACGGCCCTATCTTAGAGCAAGTACAACCATTCCATCCTTTGCCTCCGCACTCAACGTACACTTCCATGTACACCTCTAGTGAAACCCTAGCCCCTGTGCAATTGGGCTTCATACAATTCTCTCCTCCTGATCCACAAAGTCAAGCAGACCTCAGTCTTAGAGTTGACAAGCTGACTCAAAGAATGGAAGACTAAAACAACTTGGTTGGACAGCTCCTCAACTAAATTGACTTGGTACGAGACTTTGGCCTTGGAACGCAAGCAATTCAAGAGGTCTCATGAGGTCGAGCAGGGGCAAGTAGACAAGGAGAAGGACAAGAGCGTGCTCAGCACGTCGGCATGTCGCAAGCATCCGCGAGCCTCGCTCAAAGTAGATCTAGTCTCTGATCGAGATTAAGTCCAAGGTCAACGTGCACGAGAGGTCGGGCCCACAACCCGATGTTCACACCCGCCTATGCCCTTAGAGAAACGTTCATGTGAGACTAGGCCCCCGAGAAGATTAGCCTCACGGTCATTCTGAATGAAGTACGAGAAGAAAGACGCTCACCTGCTTATATTGTTGGTCCTTGAAACATTATTTGAATTGGTCATTCAGCTCAATCTCCTCTATTTAGCTGTTTCTTTCGCTTTCTTCGTTGATCTCTCAAACTTGGTAGGTACAACAATATCAATACAAAAACTTTCCTGACAAAAATACATATATACACAAAGGAAAGAAAAAGGAACAAAAATGTACGTATTTTCTCCTATTTCCTTTTCCTCCTCAAATCTACCATGTTTCTTCGTTTTTGTGCCATCTCTATCCCATCTATATGCACCTTAGAGAGAGAGAGAGAGAGAGTGTGTGTGTGTGTGTGTGTGTGTGTTGGACCTACACAAAATTAGGAATTAAATTCCTGATTTTGGAGGAATTCAATTCTTGGGTGGGAGGTGGTATTCTAATTCCTAGAGAACTAACCCATTAGGAATTCACCTTTTTTACCCATTATATCCTCACACAATTTTTAGAATTCCAAATTTGCCATCTACTTTAACCCAACAACGAGGACATTTTAGCAATTGGGTTTTCGATCTAAATGGTCCCCCAACTATTGCTCCAGTATCATTTTGCTCCACCAACTAAAATTTTCATTTTAATAGTCTTTCAACTCTTCATTTGGTATCAAGATGGTCCTACTGTCAAATTCTGTGAACTATTACATGAAATCGAGGGACAAAACCGTATTTTTAGGTCAGTACCCTCCTATAAAACTACCAAGCCACATGCTGAAACACATTCCCTCCAATTTCTTATAGAAGCTCTCCCAAAACCCCCAAATAAGAACCCTAGTTCTGTGATGTTAGAGATTTCAATGCTCTCAAATGGCATGAGTTGGTACTACGCCTGTGGAACAAAGATAATTCGTTGGACTTCGTGGAAAAATTTGAACCCGGGAAGAAGGTTCGATGCTTGTGATAAAAATTGGGTAAGTTATTATTTGGGTTGCAAAGTTATTCTTTTCCATTTACAATTGCTTGGCGAGGTCTGAAATTGGTTATTTGCAGAATAGCAAAAGAGGTATGCATTTTTTCGAATGGGTGGATAATGAAACTTGTCTAAGAAACAAGCGGTCCCTGGTTTGCTTAGAAGACTTAGAGCAATGAAGGAGAAAGGTAGAGTAAAGGAGGAAAATTTGAGATCTGTGGAAGCATAAAAGAAATAACTACAAGAGAAATTGAAAGAAATGGTTCGGGTGAAAAATAGAGTTTTAATTGTAATACGAGTTTTGATTGCAATCCTCTAAAACACTATCTCATCCCTCACAATCCAAGTTTTAATTGCAATTGTACTACCCTTGTTTGCATTCTTCAATAGTTTTGCATAATCCCACAACCTAGCTTATTGTTCTTTGTAAGTACCTTCAATTAAATCTCTGGCCAACTTCTTTGCCCTATAAACTTGATTGCAACATTTATTTGTAATCTTCCAACACATCTTCTTGAAATGATTTCATATCAAATTTTGAGTTTTGCTTGAGCTTGTTTGCATATCTGTCACAAAGCCAATTTGACGTGGTATACCTAAGCTTGTCCACCCTTCCACACTCATGATCTAGGCTCAAAGCTTTTATTGGAAATGTCCATTCCTCTGTATCAATCTTTGATCCATATACTTGGAATGAAGCCTTCCACGCATTTTGCCTGAACTCGTCTCTTGTCATTCTTTATCAATTTCACTTCCCTACCATGTATAATTGCATGATCCTTGATAGCCTCTATTAATAGTTTTTTGTTTGTAAACTTCATTCCCAATCTAAACTCAAGATTTTTCAAATCCACATCTCTTCTATACTGCTTAAACTTTGACAGTTTTTTCTTTTTTCTACCGTTACCCTCATCTTCTTTCCTACTTCCAATGTCAAATTCTGATGTGTTAGCACCATCTTATGGTACACCTCTCTTAGAGCCTCATGAGTAGTCCCCTCATCTGCTATATTCTCTCGAACAGTTGCCCTAACCTCTGCCTCATTTTCACTGAGCTCATAATCACTATCTTTAAATTATGAATCATCATCTTCATTTGGAAATTTTGCCCCTTCATCATCAATTGTCACATTTGCTCCTACATCGTCATTTGGTAATTCTGCCCCTGCATCTTTATTTGCCACTTTTGTCCCAACATTCTCAAAAGTCTCCTCATCTTCATTATAAGCCACCTGTTTCACTTGGGAAAAGTCATTATCTACCAATTCATCAATGAAAGGCCACATGACATCCCCACCACAATTCTCTGCATTTTCATCATAGTCATAATCTCCATTATCCAAACTAGGCCACTCAACAAATGCTTGACACCCAACTCCATTAAAAATTTCAATATGACTATAGTATAACACAATAACCTTATTGGATGGTATGTGACCAACCATTTCAACCATTTTAGCATCAAATGTAAGAAGCTCCAGTCTACCCTCAACATTTCTATACCTAATTTCCAAACTTTGCTGAACTTGAGAAATGTCAACATCATACCGAAGACCTCTCCCTATTTTCATTAAATCTAATAAGGACAGAAAATCATCTACATTATTGTCCAAATAACATAACTTAGTCTTTTTATAAACCCCATTTTCAAACTAGCTCCTATGATGTAATTCTAGAGTGCACATTCCATTGGTAGCTGCACAATTGAAACAACAATATGTTAATTTAAAGTCATAGTTTTGTTGTTAATGCTAAGGACAACAATTACTGAGTTTGGTGTGAAGTAGACAACCAAGGGACCACAGACATTTAAAAAAAAACCCCACATTCTACAGTCAATGTAGCATAAAAGCCAAACCCATATACAGGAAAACGATTTCTTTACCCTTACTTTAAACATTAAACAACCAAAAAGCCGAACACAAACACAGGAAAATGAATATTTTACACATAAAGAAATTGCACTTCCAGACAAGGACAACTCATCTATTTGCAAACAGAAACAATATAAAATGCATAATAGAAGCCTTTACCATATTTAGGAGCCTCACCACCCAAATAGAATTCGAATTCCATTATCAGCAAGCAATGAATTTCCCAAAATCCCCAAAATCAAACCCTAACCCAAACTCCCAAATCCGAACTCCAAAATTAACATTGAAATTACACACTAACTTGACCAATTCAGCTGACTTGCACACTACTAGAGCATCAACCAATTCAACGACTCGTATAAGAATCCCCTTCAATCCATGTTAATCTCCTAAAATGATAGAAACATTGACCAAACTTTAGATATTTTGCTTCTAAAGGATATAGCCTCTCAAAAAGTTGCATATACTCTTCAAAACTCAGTCACGTGGCCATCGTGTGATTCTGAAGTGACGAAATCTGACACGATAGGACCATCTTGATACCAAATGAAGAGTTGAAGGACTATTGAAATGAAAATTTTAGTTGATTGACCAAAATGATACTGGAGCAATAGTTGGGGGACCATTTCGGTCAATAACTATTTAGTAATTAGTATCACTCCTATCTCAATTCCATATGGTTTAGTAAACAACTTCAATAGGAATCCGTAATCTAACTCTCCTCAATCCATATGGTTTAGTAAACAACTTCAATATGAATCCGGAATCTAATTATCCTTAATCCAACTCCTCCTCAATTCAATTACGGATTAGCAAACATGTCATCCAAGTAATGAACATAAAAATAAGAGAACAAAAAATTTAACTCTGCATGTTGATTTCAATATCGCTTTCGCATACATTAGCTACTAATCTTATTGTAATTATAGTTTACCATGCATCTGTTCATTTAGGATGCCAAGTATTCTCTTGAATCAACAAATGTATTCGTATTTTTAATATTTGAAAAATCTATGGAAAATGATCATTTGAAACTTTTGAAGGCTTTATGAAATAGATAAATTATAAATTTAGTTAAATACCCATTCCTAGACATAATGCTATAAAGAAATCTTATACAATTTAATTTCTATAAACAAGGCCAAAAGAAACCCAAAAATCGTTAGGTAAGAATAATTTCTATACAATAATTTCTATACCATTTCTGTAACAGGAATCATTCTTACCTAACGGTGAAAAATTTACTGAACTGTAAAGAAAAAAGTAAAAGTGAAAACAATTGATAGAGGATTTCAAAGCAATGTTTATTAAGCCCTCTTTTAAGAGAATCTCCATAATACGTTTTAAATAAAACAAACGAACTTATTGAACTTTTTAGAGTTGACGAAGAGGAGAGAGAGAAGAAGGAAGAAGAAGCGAAGTGATGAGAAAGAGCGAGACAGAAATAAAACCAAAAAAGAAGGATTAGGTTCGTTTGGACCAGTCTAGCGGGCCACGGTGGATCAAGGTGGCACCAACCCGTTATCCTTCCACTGCAAAGAGCGGCAGGTAGGCGCTGCTCTGTGAACCCAGCCTCACGCGGTGCCCTCCTCTTTAGGAGCCACGTGGCCCAGAGCTTTCGTTCAGACCACATGGAACAACTCTTCGCTTGGAATGGGCAGGTCAGTAAAGAGCCACACCAGACCCGACCCGTTAATTCTGTGCCAAAGTTCCATCCCCTTAATACCCCCACTCGGGTTACAAGTTCTCGTTACTCAGCTCGGCGATATTCCCTGTCATTCCTGTGGTTATAAAGCGTTCTGTCTAAAGCTTGGTACGTCGATGTGGGACTATTTCTTCAACACTTGTTGTAGCTCTCTTCTTTTGGGATAAGTGACTTTAAGGTCTATTTTGAAGCTCAAATTTTCATCCATGACTAATTATTTGGTACTTCCCAATACCAGATTAGGAAGATAACCTAATTCTATCAGTGGAGAATCACTAAAAACGGCTAAATCAAGAGTTAGAAGCTTTTTGTTCCAGCACCAAAATGTTATCAAGACTGCTGCATTTTTCAATTCTTCACACATAGTTCAGTCAGTTTAGCTTTTATACAACCCTTGAGACTTCCACTTAGGTCCAACAAATTTGATAACACAGGGCAATCTGTATAGTTAGCCGCAGAAAAAGGAAGCAAACCCTTTCCATTATCTTTGATCTCTCTTATATTTCTCCAAGCTTGGCAAGAATTTTAGACAGAGGGTCTTGGCCCTCTCCAACATCTTTTGGGCATTCAGGAATTATTTGAGAAATGGGTGGGGTATTTATAGAGTTTGGACTGAGTTTTGGGGTTGGATTGATTTAGAATAATTTAAAATATTATCTTGATCGTTGGATTTATATTTCAGCCGCTGAATCTTTATTTTTATCGTTAAAATTGCTTGGATTTAATCTAGATGGTTGATATGGGTTAATATTGGGAAAAAAAAAAAGGGTTGTTTGGTCTTCCCCTACATTCTAGCCTTCATCTCTTCGAGACTAAGGCCTAGTTTCGGATTCCGGTGCCTTACAAATAGGCTGCTATCTTCAAAAGCAACCCGATCCAGTTAATGAAAATTTACGATTGAATGCAAAGCAAACCATGCAGAAAATCCAACTCCACAACAGAAATCATGTGAGTTCACCTCAAACCCGAACACAGCATCTTGCTGCTGTTCAACCATGTTGTGGTACTTTATCTCTTCACTCCTCCTATACTTACTTTCTGTTTCTCTTCAGCATTTGCTAATCTCTTGGCTTGTATAATAATCTCTCATTCAAGTGCTAATATCACTCATTTGCTCAAGTTTGAGTTGAGAGTCTTCTTGAGACTATTTGTGGATTATGCACCTTCTTTGAGTTGAGAGGAACTAACATTTGAGTATTATTTTCTCAAATTCTTTAGCAATATCATAACCATTGTGCCTTTTTCTTTGTGGAGCGAAAGATAAAAACAAAATGAACTGCACTAAACCAATTGTCAATCTTGTTATATAATAGAAATTTTGAATTAGTTACCAACTGTGGACAAGGGGGAGAAAACTAGCATGGGAACAAAGGCAATAACTAGCTTCAATTCGGTAGCGACTAGCACCATCCCCCAATTTCAGAAACCAGCAGGAATACCGCCTTTTCTTGGATCACTAACTGCCACAATCTCCCTAGTGCCTCCATTGTTCTTCAAAGCCTCTATTTGTTGAACTATAAACTGGCAAATAGATCCACCAGAAAGGGGATTTAGGACATGGCCCTTCTTGTGTAGGGCTTTCCTGATTTGAGCAGGAACTTCAAAGTGATCGCCAGTCACGGTTGTCCAATTTTCATACTGAACCACATTAGGTAATAGCTGTTAAGACAGAAATGCATCAGATTAGAAGCTTTAATGGATAACTAAATTGAACTCTACGTTTTATGAACGGTAAAAGTGTAAGCCTCTCTTCTAATCAAACAAAATACAAAAGCTCAATACTGGAAAAGCTGAAGCAGTTGGCGGCAGGGTTAGAGCAACGATACCTTGCTCAAGGGTGGACCATCACCTAAGGATAGTTAATATGTTGACCAATTACTGAAATTAATCAAAAAACTAAAAAAAGAAAGAAGGAGGCATCCCTTAATCCTGTTATTCAGCTGCTATCCAAGACATTTTTTTACCCATAACAAGATATGGGTGAAGTCTTCACTCCATTCATTATGAGTCGTTTTAAACTGGAGATTCAGCTCTATTTTGAAACTTGACCATAATCAGGAACTTATGGTTCTATGTCACATAACATATCTCAAACCAAATGAGGTACCATTTTTCGGTTTAAAAATGTCAGCATTAGCAGTTACCATCTTTACCATACCGCATAATGGCAGAACTTCTTATGAAAAGTATAAATTGCACTGAAGTTATATCTTGTGCGTTTGAGTGAGTGTGTAATCTGGATGGGACTTAAATGAAAACCTGATGATAGACCCTCGGAGCCATGACGGAAGAGAGTGGATCCAATCCCCTTGCAAAATGATTCAAAATAACCTGTGCAGTTGCAGCAATGATCATGCCTCCCCCACTTGCGCCTACTACTGCTTTCAGTTGCTCATCCTGTCAAAGCATATAAAGGAAGACATATGGAAATATTTCTCAGGAATACACACTGCATAGAAAAACGTTAAAGTTGAAACTTCCTATTGTTCTTTTATCTACCCCTATCTTCTCTCTTTCACTCCCTCTTTTACTTCTCTCTCTCCTCATTTCTCCATATCGCTTATGCATTACCTTCAGGACTATAGTAGGTGTCATGGATGATAATGGCCTCTTTCCTGGCCTGATGAAATTGGGCGGTGCTGGAGGTGGAACTGTAGAATCATTTCCAGGTATAGAGAAGTCATCCATTTCATTGTTTAAAATTATTCCTGTACTTGACGACAGTATTTGTGCACCGAAATATCCATTCACAGTAGTGGTCATGGAGACGGCATTTTGCTCATTATCTATGATGGACAAATGACTGGTTCCATGATCATGGATCTGGTTCCACCTGTTAAAAAACAAGGATCAATATAAACAAAAGTCTTGGATTAGGATTAGGAGAATATGTAATAGGGCATCTACAAGCACAAGCAAAATACGTGAGAGTGAGAGCAAGTTATATAATTTGGACGAAAATCCCACAACATTCATATCGCAACATTACCATTTTCTATCCAATGTTGACTGCCAATATGAATGAATTAGTGAATGATGAAAAATAGTTTAGTACATCTTTGTACTCATGCTTGCATACATGTGGATAGCATTCCCTTCATCTGAAATTGATGAAACTAGACGCATTAGAAGTAAATGGACTTCTAAATGAAGCTTGAGTAGCAAATTAAATAAAGACAAAACAAACTCAATGCTCCACCATTTTTAAAGATACTTAATTACTTTACAAAGAGATTTAACTTTTAAACCACTTCGTCGTTACCAAGAAAACGAATTCAGTAGTATAATCAGGAACTCACAACTTAGTTCTATGCACATTGAAGCATTGCTACTCAAGTGAATATATGTACTATTCCATGCATTAGCAAGAAACAGAATTTAAATTAATAAATCTTGGACAAAAGAGATAGAAAATTTGGTAACCAAAACAAGAATAATTAGTTAAACGAATGTATAATCTAACAGATAATAAATATTGTTGGCAATGAAACAACATACCTGCCTCCATAATGGCTTGGGTCAAAAGTCATGTTGTCATATATGGTCTTCTTTAACTCCTCAGCAAACTTAGGAGAAAGCATATCAGCTAGAACATTAGTCACATTAACGAACTCAGGATCACCAAGATTCATCCTCACCGCGAATACATGTTTCAAGGACTCGAATTTCTCGATGGACCCAAAGAGGATCAGAAACTCCAGAAACATTTCCATATTGAGAAAGAATGTTTAGCATCTGTAACAGTGGAATTGAAGTTCTGTTTTTTTTTTTAAAATTTTTTTTTAAAACAAAGACAAAACAGAATGCAAGAACAGAGATATATACTCACAAGTATCATTGGAGGACCTCCAGAAGGAGGAGGCATAGCCAGTATTTTAAACCCAGGAGTGTCAGAAGATATAGGCTTTCTCAGTTTAACTCTATAATTTTGCAAATCCTTCATTGTCAGTATTCCTCCAACCTTGTGAATATCTCTAACCAATTTGGATCCGATGGATCCATTATAAAAGGCTCCGGGACCGAAATTCGAAATGTCTCTGAGTGTCTCTGCCAGTTTCCAGTTACGGCATGTCTCACCTGTCTTCAAGAGACTCCCGTTTGATGTAAATACATGACGAAGTCCCTCATCTGCCAAGATTCCTGATTCTGTTCTATGCATCTGCATGTTGAGGTAAGGTGAAATCTTAAATCCCAAACGAGCAAGACGCTCAGCTGGACTTACAAGCCTTTTCCATGGAAGCCTTCCATATTGTTTCCAAGCTTTATGAAGGCCTGCAAGTTCCCCTGGAATTGCTATGGAGAGAGCCCCTTTACCTTTCAGCGCAGTGTTGGAAGAATACATGTTCTGAAAGTTTTAAAAAAAAAATCATAAGCACCAGGCAACTCATTCAAGTCTAATGGAATAGAGAGCTTTAGGTAAAGCAGGTTTAAACCTCAGAAGCAAGCAAGGGAGCAGTTTCTCTCATATCAAAGGCTTGTGCCTCCCCGCTGGCTAGCCTGATAAGCATGAAGGCTCCTCCCCCTATGCCACTTGATGCTGGACTCACAACCCCTAAGCAAAGAGCAGAAGCCACTGATGCATCAACGGCATGACCGCCTTCGCGAAGAACATGCATCCCAATTCTGGAGCATCGGCCATCATCCGTGGCAACAGCAGCATGGCGTCCTGAAATTACCTCTCGCCTTTTTTTGGTTGAACTGTTGGTTGCATCAAGGCTTGAAGTAGGAGGCAACCAAAGAATTATGGTAACCAGCAGCAGCAGCAGCAGCGGATCTGCAACCACAGAATTAGCATCTACAGATTATGAATTAAAAAACCCATTTGCTGAAACAGATGAAAGAAAATTCCAGAGTTACTCACATGACATGGTTACCACCATGTACAAAGCTCAGCTTGAACACTTGCTTTTTTACCTTTTTCTTCGTCTACATGATCAGAAGAAGACAATCTACAAGCCGCCAATGGGCAGTTTAAACTAGCAATTGTGCACAGGTGGCGAAAGCACACAGGCGAGAACGGCATAGTTGGGATTAGGCGATAGGTCAGTGACACAGGAGAGACTAAGAGGGGTGTATTCAATTGAGATTTTAAAAGATTATTTTACGATAAATAAGTCTTGTGGTATTCAATTAAGGACTTTTAAATCATCTAAATAAGTCTTATGGTATTCCATTAAGACTATTAGAATTTTTTTAAGAGAGTGTCAAAATCTTGTAGTATTCAATCAAGACTTTAAACAAGTAACAAAAAGTCTTAGGTATTCAAAAACTTGTTAATTTCGAAGGATTTTTTCAAATGCGACATTGTGTGAGACTTTTTAGTGAGATGTATAAATATCAAGCCCTATCTCAAATCCCGCCCTAACCCATGAGCCTTTTTTTAACGTGAGATTGTTTTTTGTGCTCATCCACTTCGCCTTCTCTCAAAGCCAACTTCAACAGCCAAAGCTTCACCGCCACAAGCCATCTCTGCAACTCTACCTTACTCAAGCATGCTTCACCGCCAACAGCCAAAGCTTCTATGACTTTTGTGATATGCATGTATCTAGCATGCTTGATTGGTACTTTGGTGGTAATAGATTATGCTAATGAGATAGAACAAGAGTTCACTTTTTTTTTTCTTTTTTTAATCAATTCTCCCTTACTCAAGGATTTACCGATTTTGTTCAAATTTTGAACCAACGTGTATGAATTTTGCCAATCAACTGAACTAGAGAACCTTCCTCTACTTTCCTTTGATTCCCAGCAGAGAAAAGAAATGGCATATAGCTTCCAACTTATTAATTGAGGATTAACTCCAAACAATACCATACTTTGAAAAAGAAATTGGTAGGGGATAGAAGAGAAAATACTCCCAAAAAAAAAAAAACATCGGTCAGAAACTCCACTTGCATAGAACCACATGATATATCTTAACAGTTTTACAGTTCATAAGGTAACACAAATTTTAAAAAACCAAGCAAGTTCCTTTTATACTATTTGACTGGAGTTACCATCCGTGGAGCAGGCCAGGCGTTAAGATGGTAAAACAGCAGCCTCCCCTGTCTGGGTTCACTATATTTGTCGGGCAAGGTATTTAAAAAAGTTTCAAATTTTGGTTTGGGCTATGGCCCTATTTAGTCAAACCCAGATATAAATCCTATGATATAAATCGATGTGGTCCTTTCAAATCTTATAAGTCTTATGATATAATCTTTAAAATCCAAAAGTTAAAAATCTTGATTAGACAAAATTATCAATAAAATCCTATAAGTCATTACGTTCTGATTAAATCCGTTGGATTTTTTTAATCCTTAAATAGTCTTTTAAAATCTCAATTGAATAAACCCCTAATTCAAAGATTCGTTATAGAGAGCGAGAGAGTTCAAAAGTCACTCTCTTTCTTTCATCAAAGTTTTCACTGGTCGAGTGGGCTTTGATGTTTAGTTTTCAAATATTAGCCCGAAAAAGAGTGTCCACAAACGTTTTTAGCAAAAGCGCTTTTTAATAAAAATATTGCAATTTTCATAACAAATCTAAAGTGGCCCAGTGATTTGTCCGCCATTTGGGTAAGGCTCTGGGGTTCAGCTGGGTTTGCTTTCTAGTTCGAGTCCCCGCAGTTGCAACTTGCAACACCTGGTGGCCAGGCGGAGGCTGAGTTCCGCAAGTGAGGATTAGTCGAGGTGCGCGCAGCTGGCCCGAACACCTCATGGTAATTACCAAAAAAAAAAAAAAAGTGCCTTGAAGAAGCGTATATATAGTAGGCGTTTCTCCATAAAGCCTTGTATGACCCAGAATCACTTCTAAACTTTTTAGTTAAACGTTGTTAGAAGTGTTTCTAGTTGTCAAAAAGCGCTTTAAACTCTTCAAAAAGCACTACAAAACAATTCCATTACTTGAAAGTGTTTTTGTTTTGCAAAAGCATCCAAACACAACGATCAACATTTTTTTTTCATTTTCCAAAATTGTACTTCAAATCCACAATAGAAATTCTAATATAATATTGTGAGAAATTTCCTCCCATGTAGTTTAGACTATCGCTTATACTAAAAAATATAGGCTTATTATCACAAAAGGTCCCTAAGGTTTACGAAACTATTAGATTGCATCCTTAATGTTTTTTTGTGTCACTCGTGGTCCTCAAGGTTAGTATGTGTGATCACAAATGGTCCCTGCCGTTAGGTTACGTCAAAAACTCCGTTAGTTTGCTGACGTGGCATATATACATATCACAAAACATCCCTTAGATTCACACATCTATCACAAATGGTCCCTGCAAATTTTTTTAACTTTTTAATTTAAATTCATAAAATTTTGGTTTTCTTTTTTATATTATTTAAAAGTATATATTGTATTTAAATACATATGACACTATATTTTTGAATATGTGGGCTCCACATATATGCCACACCAACAAACTAATGAAGTTTTTTTTAAAATAATTTAAAATTAATAAAATTTTAAAATGAAAAAACCATTTCTATAAGGATTTTAACCTTGAGGATTATAAACCCTAAACCCTTGGTTATTTTCTTTTTAAAATTTTATGAATTTTAAATTATTTTTTAAAACTCCATTAGTTTGTTGATGTAGCATATATGTGGAGGCTACATCTAAAATAATGTAGTGTCATGTGTATTTAAAATACAATATATATTTTAAAATTCATAAGAAAATTCATAAGATTTAAAAAAGAAAACCAAAATTTTATGAATTTTAAATGAAAAAAATTTAAAAAATTTGTAGGGACCATTTGTGATAGACGTGTAAACCTCAAGGGATGTTTTGTGATATATATATTTGCCACATCAAGCAAACTAAGAGAAGTTTTTTCGAACCTAAAAGGATGAACCATTTGTGATCACACATACTAACCTTGGTTAAGGATTAATGACACAAAAAAACATTAAGGATGGAATCTGATAGTTTTCAAAACTTTATTAACCTTTTTGATAATAAGCCAAAAATATAATGTTATGTAAAGCAAAACGTAGCTTTGTGAATAGAAATTCTTTCAAAAGAAGCAGTAATATTCGTCTACGTAATTTCAACAAAACAAAACAAAATAAAATATTAGTCAACTTTTCTTCCCACTTGTTTGCTAAATATTCAGAACGAATTTGTTTACCTCCAAAATCTCAAAATTCAAACGTATTTTGTAAGCGGCCACGCCCAGCATTTCAAGCTTCGACAAGCCCAAATCGCCGGCCGGTCAGTGGTAAGTACATCTCTTCACAAAACCCTATCCTTTTTTAAGGTATGTTTGATAATAATTTAATTTTCAGTTTTCATGAAATTGAAAATTGAAAATTGAAAATGTGTTGGTAACTAATTATAATTTTTAGTTTGTAGAAAACTGAAAACTGATTTCAAAACGAGGCATAATTTTGAAACCTACCGAAAATCATTTTCAATTTTCAATTTTCTATATTCTTTTTCACGCTCGCTCTCGCCTTTGAACTCTTGTTCTCTTGCTCTCACACTCAGTCTCGCTTTCTCAACCCTCACTCTCTCAACTCTCGATCTGCCTCTTCTTTCTTCCTCTGGACTTTCATCAAAGGTATGAAATTTTCTGACTTGGACTGTTTGGGTGTTTCAAATTTGGTGTTTTTAGGCTATGAGTATTTGATATTTGGACTGTTATTGTGTTTTTCTGTTACTGTGTTTCTGGGTTTTGTTATTGCTGTGTTTTTGGATTTTGTTGTAGCTTTGTGCTTGACTTGTTTTCTATCAAATGGGCCCTTAGTTTTATGTTTTCAATCTTCTGCAACTTTGAACTGACATTCTTTTTTACCGTTTGAAAAGAAAAGAAAGAACTGAAAATGTGCCTTTAAAATTGGGTGTTTCCCCCTTCTTTTTGGAGTTTGCAAATTGGGTTGTTTGGTATTTCTGATTTAACATACTCTGGTTGCTGTTTCACGCATGAAGCTAGCATTGAACACAAATCGAAAAAATTGACAATTTTTGTGTGTCGTGTATAAATTTTATAGTTGATTTATAGAATTGTTTTTGGACGTGATAGCAGAATTTACCAGTTCAAATGGCAAGAAAAAGAGCTAAGAAAACTGTAAAACAAGTTGCCTTGTCACCAGGGACCGATTTCAATGTTGCGGAGGCAAAGGAGCCCCAGAATGCGAAACAAGAAGCTCAATTCACAGACCCAGATGGTATAATTTCACTTCACGCATCTTATATTTGTGTTTCTACTGACAGCATTTGTATTTAATTTATTCAATTTTGGGGGTTTTTTTTTTCTGTTCTTTTCTTTTTATAGGTTGATTGTTAACGTTCAATGGGTAGTTGTAATACGGTTTCCATTTTAATGAGAAACTCTGCTCTGATTCTCCATCGGAAAAGAATGATGTCTTTATTTTTCTTTTGATGTTGGGCTGTCCATCCTTCTGTTAGTCTTAAAAAGTTTTGATTTCTAATCCCCTCTTTATTGTCATCTGTCCAAAATCCAGATTCAATGATCAATTTTCGGGCATTTAAGGTGCTAAATTATATTTTAGAATTCAAATTTCAATTAATTTGTGACCAAATGCTCGTATTGTTTGTTTGTCTTTTCACAGTTGAGCGGCAAATTTCTGCCATTAGGGCTATTCGTGATGTTGAGACTGAACATCTCCTGACTAATTTGCATTTGCTTCGCTCCTACTTCAACAAGGAACAGCAGCGAACCCCTCTATTGCAATATTTTAAAGAGAACTTTCAAAACCTGTCGATTGTAAGAAATGGAGAAAATGGACAAATGGAAGTGCAATGGATTGATAAAGATGGCAATCTATCCATGAATGATGGAATGGATTTACATGAGACTCTTCTTCGCCGGTTGTCCATTGCTTATTCTGGTTGTTCAGCTGCAATTCCATCTCTTGGTGGCTTTGAGTTTTCTAGTAAAGCAGGTATTAGCAACTTTAGTAACTCTTATTTTTTGGACATGGGGATCTGGAATTTGAGGAATGAGTTTGTACCCCTCATTTTGTGTGTGTTTTATATCTCACATGATTGAGTTGGTTGGTGGCAGATAAAACAAGCCTTCTGGGTGCTGATAATCTGCAGATCAGCGACTTTGTATGTTCTCTTCTTATATACACGTCTAGATTAGTGGAGTTTTCAAATGTGTCTAACACGAAAATCAAAATGTTTAACTACATTTTTTTGTGCTTATGTAGCACACATTCTATTAATATATAGTAAAGGTTCAATTCCAAGTTGTGCATACAAACAGACACACATGACGCACACACACATACACATATGCACAGAGACACACATGCATATGCAAATACAAACACGTGCATACATAAATGCATACATCCATCCATTCATACACATACAGATATTTACCTTGCTGAAATTTCTATTGTAGGGTTTAGAGGAGCCATTTGATAGTCTGATGCTAGGGAAGCAAGATACTCTCCAAACTCCTGGGGTTTGTAGCTTCTCGATTGATTTATCATATTTGGGTCTATTCAAGCTGCAATTGGTTTTATTATGACAATTTATGTTGTTCTGTTGATAGCTTTTGGTTAGATTTCAAATTCTTTTACCATAAATTTGAATAAGTAGAAGGCCTAAACGGCTTACTGAAGTGCATGAGCTCCAGAAGTATAGGTGCTATCAGTGTCTATCCTCAGGACCTAAAAGAAGTGCTAAGCTGATTTTCTATTAGTGCTAACAACTACGAGCGAACCCTTGCTGCTTTAGTGAATTTACGTAAATTAGGGAGATTATGTTGTAAGCCCTTTCAGAATGTTGAAGAGTCCAAAGTTCTGGACTTCTGAAAAAAAAACCAGTAATGTTGACATAGAAATTGATATGTAAAGGGGAAAACCGGAAAATATTATTAAGTTCAGTGACCTTAATTGTGTTGAGAGAAAAATAAGTTATTAGGACAAGTTTTCTAGGTATTGAGTTGTGACAAGAGTATGCAAAAGTTAGTACTTAGTTTAACTGCCAATATAGTTGTTGATTGTCCTAAAACTCTCTGCTGTTGTACTGTTGGATATATTATTGAGCAAAAAGAGCATCTTGATGGCTCTTCCAGTCCGTATGATCTAATCAACCCTGGTTGACGCTGCAGGTGAGCAGCCAGAGGCTGTCTATTGGGATGACACCCAAGACGCGAAGGCTCCCAAAGCCTGGGGAGATGCTCTTATCTGTCCATGGCTCACCCCTTGGTGTTTACAAGGAAGACAACATGGAAGCCATACATGGTATGAATCCCTTCCAATGAGTACCTGTTCCCTCTCTTGTTTATAATATCAACACTACAACTAGCACATGCTTGCCATTTATCAAGTGGAATTTATTTAGGCCTTTGAATTTCAAATTTATCTTTCTTCCTTTTGTGAGATTATGGCAAATATACCCTTTTATGTAATGGATGGACTCATGCTATGTACGGGAGTGAATAATATGTCCCTTAAACTGAAAATTTTCATTTCTTTTGCTTTCATTCTAATTTATGGATTGATGGGCAGAGTTCGGAAGAGGGATGACTGGCTTGAAATGGCTCAAGTGGTCAATCAGGATTCACGACCGTGCATTACTTGCCAATCAAAGGTTCTTTAATTTACTTCTAGCATTGTGCTAACAATCACTGTAGTGCCTGAAAATGCTCTTGTATCATTGTACTGACACCTTTGAGATTGGATTTATGTGAAATATATTCTATCATTTTGCCTGTATATAATTCATATGTAATTTTCGTCATTTGTTTTAGTAATTTCCAAAGAGAATCGAACATGAACGTTGATTTAAGCCAGAGCATAGTGATAGACTACTTGGTTTTACTCTCAATTCATTTCTATCCACCAACATTGCTTTGATTTTTGCTTCTTAGTCATTCAAATGTAGTCAGGACCCTTTCAGATTTTCCATAAATGCCAAATAATGTTAACTTTTGGTTTGATGTAATTCTGTGTGTTGTAGAAATGCGTGTTTGTGTCATGTTTAGGTCCATGTCATGAGTAAGATTTTGGTTTCTCATTAACTTTTATTTCTTGCCTCTGTCGGCCCCATTTGCGTCAATCTGCCAACAGAGCAGGCGTTGCTGTCTTGGTCTATATCCCATGCGTTCTTGGTCTCCTCTTGTCCTTTTAGTGGCTTCCCTTTGAATTGAAACAGATAAGAAGTTTATTACTTTGCCTGGTAATAATTTCTTCTGCCGTTTTCATCTTCTTGCAATTCTACTGCTATTATAATCTTCTTCCCCATTTACAGTTTAAAAAAAAAGGCCTGTGCTCTTCTCACACGTGTGTGATTTCTTCTAATGTAGATGAAGCAAAATTTTACATAAGCGAATGTATGGTAATTATGCACTGTTTTTCCTTTCGTTTTGGTTTTTTGTTGTTGTTTTTGTTTTTTGGGTGTGATTTCTTTTGTTCTGTTTTGTTTTGCTAGTGGAACCCTTTCTGAGCATGTTGAATAAATTCAAGTAACTCGAGTTCAAAGTTGTTAAATGGATAATTTTTTATGTCTGAAATTCCCCTGCGTCATGAAAAAAACAGACTGAAGTTTTGAGGACAAATCAAATTTGGTCTTGTAGAAAGAAACTGATGGAATCCTGTCATAAGCCAGTAGGGAATTCTTCTCTGCCGGCTGAATATACTCCGTCATAAAAACGATCGACATCATATTTTAATTTTGAAGTGTGCCTTGATATTACATCCATCCAAATATAACAAAGATTAAGTAGTATTTACCAAACACAAGGAAACAAAGAAACAAAGATTAGGACCCTTGTTTATTAAAAAATTCCTCCTTGATATCCACTTCACAATAATTTAGTCGGCAGTAGCTTGAGACAAGAAATTCCGTAAACAACTAGGAATTATTTCTCATCCTTATCTTCGAGAATTTGGGAGTACTTAAATAAAGTTTTTTCATTTATTAATGAATGCGAAAATATAATTTAAGCTTAGCTAATAGTGTGCTTTTTCCTTGATATCTACGTCAAAATAATTTCAGTTCCATAAACAAACAACTAAGAATTATTTCTCATCCTTGTCTACGAGAATTTGGTATCAATTAAAATAAAGTTCCTCATTCCTTAATTAAATAACAATTAGAAAATAATAAGGCATGGCCAGGCATTAAACTTAGCAAAGAGTGTTTTTTCTAGGGTGTTGTTATTTGGACCACACTAAGTCATTGCTCACTACTTCTCTAATACAAATACAGGTGGATCACACATACACTGGTGGGATCCACCTCTATTAGAAAGGTGGTTAGCAAGTTGGTTAGTAAATATGGTCCAAATAGTATTATTGGTTTCAAATAAATCTTGGCTACTCAGACAAGAGGTTGAACTTGCCCCTACTCATGTCAATATTAAAGCCAAAAAAAAGAAAGGAAAAAAAGAATTCAAGTCCTTGATATTGTAACTAATCGTGAGATCAAACTGCTCCTATAAATATTTGCAGTGCAATACTAAACCAGTACACTCTAGCACTTAACCTACTCAACCATTTAAGCACAACCAATAAGCTCAATCACCAACCTTATAGCTGTGTAGTAGAGTTAGCCATGGATTGGGTTGGGGCAATACTTGGGTTGCTTGCTCTTGTTTATGTACTGCAAGCATGGCTGTCCAAAAGCAAGAACAAGAAGAAGAGATTGCCTCCTGGTCCGAGAGGGTTTCCACTTTTCGGAAACCTGCACATGTTAGGGGAGTTCCCTCACCGGGATCTGCATCGACTAGCCCAAAAGCACGGCGACATCATGTATCTGCGCTTAGGCCTTGCTCCTGTTGTTGTTGCCTCATCCCCTCAGGCTGCTGAGCT
>CM031922.1:27231688-27291293 GCA_018703695.1 Prunus fruticosa | reverse complement strand
TTCCAAGATGAAATCATTGGGTGATTAAAAGATTTTCTTGGGATTGAAGTTGCCAGATCAAAACATGGTATTTTTCTATCCCAAAGAAAGTATGTTTTGGATTTACTTAGAAATTGGAATGTTGGATTGTAAACCGAATTGATACTCCTAGTGAGCAAAATCATAAGTTGGGGGATATAACCCGATCAAGTTCCAACTGATAAAAAACGTTATCCAAAATCAACTTGTGGGGAAATTGATTTATTTAGCTCATATCTTATCCCAGAATATTGCGTATGCTGGAAGATAGTGAGTCGAGTTATGCACTCTCCTAGTGTAGATCATATGGGGGCTGTGACTTGTATTTTAAGGTATCTGAAAGTAACTCTCTGGTAAGGGGTTACTTTTCTTTAAGTATGGCCATACAAATGTAGAAGGGTATAGAGATGCTTATTGTGAGGTTCAGCTTTTGATAGGCGTTCGACATCTGGGTATTTTATGTTTTGTAGGTGGCAATCTTGTTACGTGGAGGAGCAAGAAGCAAAAGGTGGTGTCTGGGATCTAGTGCTCTAAGGCTGAGTATTGGGGAATGGCCCATGGTGTATCCGAGTTATGATGGCTAAGAGATTGTTAAAAGACCTGCGGTTTTGGGCCTAATAAACCCACGGAGTTATATTGTGACAATACGGCGGCGATTGTAACTGGCTCATAATCCTGGACAACATGACCGTACAAAGCATGTGGAGGTTGATCGAAATTTCATTAAGGAAAAGTTGGATGCAGAGAAACACGTGTCCTTCCCCTTCATCCGTTCAAAAGATAAGTTAGCAGCAGACGCTCTTACAAAAAGCTGCTTGTACAAGTATCTTTCTCAACTCGCTTAGACAAGTCCGGAATGCATGACGCCTTCCGCTCCAACTTGAGGGGAGTGTTGGCGAGAGAAGATATCCTAATTTTTATTTGGGTTTTATTTGCTTTTCCTTTTATAAAACATCATGTAATTATGATTCCACGGATTTCTGAATTAAACCCTATTAGGGTTTGTAACCTTATTATAAATACCTCCTTTTGGAGAATGAAATATATCTGAAATATTCTACCCATATTGTTTGACTTTTTTTGGTTTAGGAACTCGAGCAGAAAAGAATTTTACAATTCCAGTGATTGCACACTGCACTTTTGAAGCTTATTGAAAGTTGTAACACACCTATTTGGGTCATGCAAAAAGGTAATGAAATATCTGACTAGTTGAGGTCATCTTTGACAATCCAACAGAATAATACCTCAAATCTGTAAATAAAATATTTATATAAAAATAAGTATGACTTGTTCTCTGGTTGGAACTTCTACGTCCTAGTGGACTCTCCTCTTGAGGAAAGACTTTAAATGAGACATGGGAGGAGTAACGTTGTTAAGCCGATGTTTTCATTCTCGACTCTGAAATAAACATGTTAGACTGTTTCAGCTAGCATGACTGTTTCAGCCAAAGTAACAAACATGAAAATTATAAGTGGATGAAGCTATCAGTCACAAAGAAAAGAATATTTCATATTAGAAATAATTTGTTTTTTTTTATTTACCACTGTTACTAAAAGTTTAAGTCATAGGTTGTGGGGCCAACGACTGTCCAAAATCTCGAGGATCCGCTTTGACCAAATCTTGAAATTGATTCCAAGCCTTCTCCCAATTCTCCCTAGAAGGCATAAATATATAAATAGCTGTCACATGAAAAGACAATAGTTGTTTTTCTGATCCTCATTGACCTTAGGTGGAAAGATCAAGTTTCATTTTCTATATACAAGGAATTCAATTTGAACAAAAAGTTTCTGCTCTTGAATACAGTTTAAGAACTTTAAAGAGTGATATTTTTATAGATGCCAGTTCGTATTTTAGAAAATGAGAGGTTGGAATGATTTGTCACCTTCTACCACATGCATCTGTGCAATCAGAATTCTTATATTCCTCTCTCCTCTTTATGACTCTTTTTTCCCGCTGTGCAATTTTCTAAAGCCTCATTAAGCATCGCAAAAACAGCTGGACCTTCATGATTTTTGTGCATAACCAATGCCAGACCCTATAAAAAAAGAGATCTGTAAGGTTTAACTTTCTCAAGCAAAGATGCATAAGGTACAAATAGACATATAACAATGGATCCTTTACAGCCTACAAGTGACCGTGATTGATTATATCACCTGTGTAATGCAGTCGAAGTTGGATCCATCCATAGCACATGAATTGTCAACTGAACCGAACATTTTGGGCATTTGTTGATTTCCTTGCACACAATCGATTATCGACCTACATATATCTGTTCTCAATAACACTGCTGCCATTAGAAAATCAAGGGACTTGAGAACTCTATGAAAACCCCACCTAATAAATCAATGCATATAAGATGCATGGCATACTCTCTCCCTCACAAAAAAAAAAAACACAAAACAAAACAAAAGATGCATGGCATACTCACTTCTCACGAAGTACAACGCTTTACTTTGAACCAAAAACCCTAAACCCTATCACCAAAAGACACAGAGTTTGTAATAGGGTAGATGCTGCGGAGAAACGAAATAAAAACCCACCCACACCTCCCCACTCAGCAAATTCAAAGTTCGATAAACCACAATCAGTTTTTGGTAGGAAACAAACCAACCGTCTCTTTGAATTGAGAATGACCTTTATGAATTTAGGAATTAGGATTTTTAATTTTGGCGTTGAAATAAGAGTTTAAGGAGAAGACATGAGCTTTTAATTTTTTTTTTTTTTTTTTTTTGTTCTTGTTACCCAAAAAAAAGTAAAAATTAAAACTATTGATAAAACGTGTCCATAAAAATACATGTGAAGAACGAACTTTAAGCGCAGAAAACCAACACAAGCAAACGCCATGTTGTTTACAAAACCAACACAAGCAAACGTGTACTTGCTCGAATTCTAATAAGTTCTTTTCAATACAATTGCAGACAACAACAAAAAAAGTTTGTGAATATGAAATATTTTAGAATATTGATAAATGTAATCATTTACACTCATCAAGTGTTCAAATGTGAAAAAAGAAGAAGAAGAAGAAGAACCAATCATTCTTAAAAATGAGGAGATATAAAGAAAACAATAAAAACGATTCACAAATAATTTACAAAATAGTTCTGACAAAAAAAAAAAACAATTTACAAATAGTGGTTTGGGTGGTGGGATACAGAGAGAAGTGTCAAACATGCCGGGTCGGCTCTTTACAGTCGGCCCCCATTTAGGAAACGGTTCTGTCCTGTCTTGCGAAATTATGAAAATCATCAATCCTAGCCCTTGAACCCTGCTACAGGCCTGAACCTGGCTCATTCGGCCTGAATTACCTCGTCTCAACCCACCCAAAGATACGAGCTGTGTCTTGAGCCCTACTTAAGCGGGCTATGCTTGGACCGGCCCGAGATGTTTGACACCTCAAGATACACACAACACAACATATAAATTGGTTGAAACAGTTACATTTAAAGGCCGATATCTAACATAAGTTTTGAGTTTTGCGATTGTATAATTAGACTAGCTACTTACGGTATGCGAGAGGCATTTTAATAATCATGCGCGACTTGCAAGTAGCCTTTTTTTAAATAAAAAAAATCCTCCCTCTTTGCCATTGTATTTCTCTAAATCACATATCTAATAGTTACTTATTTTAATCACACGCACCTGATTAATGTTGCGCCTTTTTTTTTACACCTTTTAAAAACGCGCTTTTAGAAAAATATTGACATTAATCACACGCCCTTATTCAAATAAAAGAAAAATGTCTCTAATATCCCTTAAACATCTCGAGAAATACAATTCAAAAAAATATAAAAATAAAGACCTTTAAGGAGCGCATAGCGCACGAGATTAATAAAGTCCTCTGCACGCCTCTGGAGCGCGTGTAGGTACTCACCTAAGGCTCAAAAATGAGGTCATGTAGGTCTTTAATAACAATGACACTCACAATTAATAATCTTATCCCTCCCTCATACCTCTTTGTCTACTCAAACACCCTTTTATTTTGTATAAAAAAAAAATTAAAAAATTAAAAAGAGAGGAAGGTATACAAGCTTTGTCTTCGAGCCTCACTTGTGTCTTCTCTTTCTTTCTTGCTAATCTTTCTCGATTACATATCCCTATCTCGCTTTCTTTTGTATCTACTGCTCGGTCTTGTTTGTCTAGTGCGTTTAATTTGGGCTCTCTTCTTCTGTTCACTCAATTCCATTTGTTTTTTTTAACTCAAACGACCTCATCTTCTTCTGCGAATCACAATTGTAATCGACAGTCTGGTGCAGCCCCTTAGCATCTTTTACGTTTGAGACGACCTTAGAATTTGCGTTATCTTAGAAGAAGTATTATCCGCTTCTTAAGGATGAAAATTGCATAGAAAAAGAAGCCTGATAATTTTGTCTCTTCTCTTTCCCTTCCCTCCAAAATTCATAGATATGTAAGTCGGATTGATTGTGAAGTTAAAAACTTTTTATGACGGTTTTTTTCCTTGGTAGGAAATACTTTCATATTGGGCATAGTTCACTATGGATGAATGATAACCTCTCCAAATTAACCCAATAGTTCAGATTAAACCAATATAAGCTACTTTGAAACTCTTTAAGAACTTCTATTTCTACTAACATGAAATAAAATTTTCAGGTTGACAGTTTATACAATGTATATAGACCAAAACTCAATCAATTAACCAAAACCCAACAATCCATCTTAATTAATTAAAGCATAAAGAGAAATAACTTTGAAATTTGAGAGAAATTAATTTTCCAGACAAATAGTGGAGGGTTGTGGTGTCCATGGTCGATGGCTTATTCTTTGGTTTTGGAGCTGCCACGGCTATGCCCACTTCACAACCCTTCTTTTGCCTCTAAAACAAATGGGACTCTACCAAATGAATCAAAGAATACAAAGAGGGAGAGAGATCCTTTCAGGAGGGTTTCTTTGCTGAATGAATGTAATGGAATTTAGTTTTACCAATTTGAGAGAGTGAGAGATAGTCAATGATAATGAAAAAAGCACAAAGAGAAAAGCTAATAAATGACGGAGCAAAGGAGGATTGAGACAAAATAATGTGGTTGGGTAGTTGGCCGGTGTGGGTAGTGGTGGCCCTTTCTTTTTTTTCTTTTTTTTCACTGGACCAAAACTATGCGTTTTGGACATATCACTTAAAAAAAAGCCAAGCAACCCTGCGTGCTGCAGCCTGCGCAAAGGAGCTGCTGCCTGGAGCTTCTTTGGAGCAAATAATCGAACAGCTAGTGGGCAGTAGCAAAGGGGAATCTCCAGCTTCTCAAAGTGATTTTCCGGGCGAGGGAGGTGTAACTGCACCACATTGCGCTTGGCTATTGGTCGCGAATGCGTGCAGCCGACGAGGCTACAAAGAACCTCTCGGATGCACGAAAGCGCGTGTGCAGGGTACTCACCTAAGGTGCTAAAAATGAGGTCATGTTAGTTCCTCTTAATAAGAGCCTTAGTGAATCTAATGACACTCAGGAGTAATAATCTTATCCCCCCTCATACTCCTTTGTCTTACTCAAACACTCATTTATTTTGTATAATAATAAAAAAACAACAAGGAATACACACCTTTTTTTTTATTATAAAAAGGGGGTTAAAGAACCCCAAAAGAAAAAAAACAGAGATTACATTACATTTATCAAGCGGGTCTTAGCAGCCCCCATTGAATCACCAGTCAACAAGTTTCCAATCCAAACAGGACTTTCATCAAGGTACCAATATCCCATTTAGAGGTTGTGGCTCCAGTGGCTAAACCATAAGCAACAGAGTTCCTCTCTTATAGATGTGTTGGATTCAACCATTCTAAACTCGGCTCATGACTCTCTTGCAATTGCTTAACCAGGTCAAGCAGGATGACAATTTTCCACCTCAACGATCTGTAAGAGGATTCAGCAGGCAATAGCTGAGTCCATTTCAATAACAATATCATCAACATGTTTTTCCACAGCAAGCTAGACCAAAAAATAAGCCCCATAAACTCAACTACAAAATTTTTCTTTTCCCCACGTTACAGCAAGACACAAGCCATTGTCCTAGGTGGTCTCTGAGAACTCCTCCAGCGCCAATAGCTCCATTACTTTCTTTTTCTGCGGGACCCGTCCACATTTAGTTTTAACCACCCCCACCTCAGGAGATTCCAAGCCAGCATTACATGCACTTTCTAATGTCATTTGATTGGAGAAGCTTCAATGCGATCTTAGCAACAGAACAAAATTACATGTTGAGTATTATAAGGTAGCGTTGCTTCATTTTTAAAGATTAAAACTCATTCCTCCCCATTTCCATATGAACCAGATGAACACAAATAAAATTCTCCAAGGGATTTGATAGACTCTACCTAGAGCACATGTTGTTTAGAAGCCAAGGGTGTAACTTAGGCATGGTAGAAGGAGGAGTCATGATTATTATCTAGAAATAAACTCCAGACTCTTCTTGCTCTTTAGGACAATCCCGCAGGATGTGCATGGTAGATTCAATAGGCCACTAGAGATGTTTTACAATCCGATTTGCAGTTAAATGCCTTGAGCACGTAATCATTAGACAAAAAATTTCCTGAAAAACCAACCAGAAGAAAATTTAAATACTTGGAGAGGGATTTTTAGTTTCCATAGCACTTTCCACCAAGGATGTAACCACTCTGTCCCTTGAAAAGTAAGTTATGCGACTGAGAGAAAACAAACCATTAGAAGTAGGTTGCGGGATTTGGCAATCCTAAACGCCCCCAAAAACGAGGACATTTACAATCTACATTTTGGACCCAATCTCAGGAAGCACACTTTTTAGTTTTTTTAACATCCAGCAGCCATGCTTAAAAAAAATTCAGAACAAGCACATTCAAATCTCGATCATGATTAGCATCCACATGGTCGATAATAGCTACACTCGTTAACCCATTAATCATTCCAAAAGTTGACACTATGACCTTTTCCAAGCCTCCAGTAACCCTTTATCTAGAATTTGAGCCCCAAATAAAATCCCCTTCCACAAGTGGGAAGCAGTTATTCTTAGGAATCATATGAGGATCACAAAAAGAGTGGCCCTTTAAGTACTTTTCTCAAAAATTTGAGACCACAAGCCCTCTTCCTTCTTCCATAATCTTCAGGCACTTTTCGCTAGAAGAGCTTCATTCATATGGTGAGTTTTTCTTGAAGCCAAGACCACCATGGCTTTTAGGTCTACTCACAATATCCCATTGGCAAAGATGAATTTTCTGTTTCTTGTCACTGCCACCCAGAAAAAATTTCCAATTAAATCTATCAAGATCCCCACAAATACTCATAGGCAATTTGACAGCTTGCATAGCATAAATAGGTATAGAGAGGTGCACAACTTTGTCCTTCAAGCTTTATCTGGATCTTTCTTTCTTTCTCTGCCTTACGACCTTTTCTGATTAACAAATCAAAATTCATAGAGATATAAGTCGTATTGATTGTGAAGTTAAAACTTTTATGATGGTTTTTTCATCTCTGATCAGATTAAACCAATCTTTAAGCTACTTCGAAACTCTTTAACAACTTCTATTTCTACTAGTATGAAATTTTTCAGGTTGACATTTTATACAACGAACATAGACTACAGAGGAGAAACACCAAGGCATCTTGCATCATACATACATGCAAGGCTTGTTAAAGGGCTCAAGGCAAGCATTACACGATGCAGAGAGCAGAAACATGAGCAAAGAAAAATCAGAACCACCAAAATCCAACAACACATAACAATGAGGGGGTGGGGTTTAGGAAAAATAACACCCATTCTCAAAGAGAAAACATGAAACACATAACAAGCGCCAAGGAGGAAAGTTAAATCTCCTTGCTCATCAGGCTCTCACACAACAGTTGAAGTAGCTGAAGATGCTCCTTCGATTTGTTCCAAAAAAAAACAAAAAACCAACAGACAATAAATAAAAGATTAAAGTATATGAAAAGGACAGCTCATGATCATGTTGCTGAGTCAAATCCTTCCACCATCATCAGGGCCCTTTCTCTTTTTTTTTCCTGATAATTGAGGATTGGGGGAGAGGGGCACTTCTTCCAGGTTTTTCCTGGATTCGAAGGGTGACCAAGGGGGAGGGGGAGGGACCTCACCACTGAGGTAAACCCCTTAGTCCATATAGGGGCCCTTTCTTATATAAAAGTAATCCATAAATTACTAAGGCAACTAAACACTATGTTTTTTTATATAGGAAAAATGGTCCAAATGACATGAATAGGAACAATCAAAACTACTTATTACACAAATAAACGTTAATTTATAATAAACCCTCAGACATGTATTTATAAAAAAACACAAGTACTATTTAAACATAAAAACACACTCAACATCAACTCCAAAATCAACAATAGTATATTTTTTGGGTGTGTTTATAAATGGATTTTGAGTGTGTAATGATGGGTTTTTGGTGTTTATAAAGTATTTTGGATTATGCAACTAATCACTATGTTTTTTTTTATAGGAAAAAATGGTCCAAATGACATGAATAGGAACAATCAAACTACTTATTACACAAGAAAATTGAAATTTAATAAAACCCTAGACATGTATTTATAAAAACACAAATACTATTTACATAAAAACACACTCAACATCAACTCCAAAATCAACAATCGTATATTTTTGGGGTGTGTTTATAAATGGATTTTGAGTGTGTAATGATGGATTTTTGGTGTGTTTATAAAGTATTTTGGGTATTGGGATTTTTTTATAATTTCAGCCCATTTTTGGTGTTTTAGTGAAACTCCCTTGAAATTATTCCTTTTTATTTATCTTCTAGACACATACACACAAATGACATCCTCTCAAATTGACAGATAAATCCAGAGTCAATAAATTATCGGCCAATATTGAATTATATGGCCTAAAACAGCCGGTGCATGTGCACCAGTTGGACTTTAGGTGTAAAGATCTAGGATCACTCATTAAATTCTTATTCATTAGACAGCGGATATCTTTTTTATTTTTATAGTTTAATTTAAACACAGCAGATTATTTTAATGGCCTGGAGCATCTCACGCATGTCGAACCGCTTTTAAAATGAAATGTAACCTTAATATATTCATAAAAACATTTCTAATTTATTTATATATGTGAATTGTTTCTAAAGATTATCACCATAATGGGTTTTCCCAGGATTTTTCGACCTACTAGCTACCATTGTCGACTCAGCTGCTTTAATAAAAGGGGTGGTCATTTCCCCACCCACCATCCCAACAGTGCTACCACGTGCATGCCTCCCTCTACCATAAATATTGTTCATAAGCCTACTCTCTCTCCATTTATAACTAGACCAACTACCACGTAGTAATTGAATCCATAGTGCCATTTAAGATACCAAAATAAGAACTGGAAAAGAAAGGCCATAAAAGGAATCTCTTACAGTTGGAGAGTGGTGCCTCTGATGGTAGTGGTGGGGGTGGTGGTCATTGTGGGGAGGTTCCACATTAGTGTGTTTGTGGCCATGAGTTCTTCTTCATTTCCAAGATAGGCTCTGGAACATCTCTCTTGTTTTGCTTCCTCATTTCCCTTATTTTAAGAAATCAAGAGAGAGTAGTCTGGGATTGGCCCTTCTGATCCCAGTCCCCAAATTGGGGCACTGATAACCATGGGGCATTTTTCTGCATGAAGCAAAGTAGCAATAAATAAATAAAATGTAATTAGTTGCAATAAAGGAATCAACATTGCCAATTGAAAACTCGCTTCTCTCCATCTTCAATGACCTATTTCAAAGGACCAAAAGACTATTAAATAATATGTGGGGTAAGGAGTAGATACAGGCTTAATGAAGTTGGCCCCACTGTGCACCCTGAGAATGAATCCTCACTTCCTATAGTTTATATTAGATTAAAATAGAAGATCAATTCTATCACCAAAAAAATAAACTGGGGTTTAGGAAACACGAAAAGAAAGCACTCAATCAATAAATAGGAACCTACATGGAAGAGGATGAAATAATCTGTACGTTCAAACCCAAGTTATAATGAAGAGTTATGAAATAAACACTCATTAAATAGCCATTTCAATCATCAAATCACTCCCCAAATTCATTGAAGTGATTTTAATAAAGAATTTCACAATACTGTTGTGGAAGACCAAGTGGGACAGAGTCACAGGCCAAGAGACGGTCTTTTGGAATTCGGTTCATGTAGTCAAGACTAAAGAAGAAAGTAACATGGTTGGTATAACCAGTTTTTCAGAATCAAACTTTGAAAAAAACTCTGAAATACATTCTGTTCTTTTAAAATGACAAATCACATAGTTGAATTGTATTTAAAAGACACTAAGCTGATCGTGACGTACATTGAAATTCAAAACCCTCCAATTATATAAAAAAGGAGACAACTTTGACTGTTTATAAGCTTTGAAAACGGTAATCATTGCTTCTGTGGACGTCTCAACAAAGGTCAAAAGACTAACCAAAAAAAGCAGTTAATCAAACCGGAATTAAGAGAGAGAAACAGATGGAAACTTGACTAATAAAATCATAATAATAATATCTAATTTTCTATGGAATTTCAAGCCAATGAACAAATTAAACAGAGTTTCAGAGCCCCCCTCCCCACCTCTCCAAAAACAAATGTTTAAGCTTCCGTTTGTTACCCAGAAAACGCAGTAAAACAAAAGATACTATTTACAGAACAGATTTTGAACTACACACTTGTTGTTTAGTCCAACAGAAGCACTACAAAATTCAAAGAAAATCGCTAACTTCGGTTTATTTCTTTCACCTTTAACAAAACAACCCAAACTTCCCTCACTTTTCCTCAGTTTTTCCTTGAGAAACCAAACAACAAACCAAGCACAGCCAATAGAAAAAAGAGAAGAAGAAAAAGAAGAAGAAGAGAATCACCTCCTTTCGATCCTCCATGAGATAAAGATGGTCTCAGATCCTCGAAGGGACTTGCCCACCTTCATAATCACCAAGCAATAAATAAAATACAAAGAGTCTATAGAGCTTTGGTGGAGGAAAGGAGACTCTCTGTTGCATCAAACTTTTACAGTATCATACACAGCACGGCAGACAAATCGGACATAACTGAATATATAAGAAGAGATTTATCTGAGTAGGCCTCTTCTTTTGAGTAATTACAGAAGCGCCACTCCATGACGCGCTTTATTTGCGTCTTTGGTTTGGCCTATCTATCCTTTCGATCGGGTGCCGCCTTGTCTGGTTTACTTTTGCAAGCTTTGCCTTGGGCTTAGCTGTGTGTCGTGCGCTCTGTGGACACTTCATTTACAACTTTCTTTTCTGGTTAACATGCTAGTCAACTTTCGTGTTATCTGGCATATAAGCATCTTGCGCGTTTCGTACGTGGGTTTCTTCTCATTATGGGCCCTAGATAAATCTAGTCCGTCCGATGTCCTAAACGATGAATGCGTAATTGGAATAAAGTACATCTCTTGCCATTGGGTGCAAGAAGTAGGGTGGGCACGGTCCAGTTCAGTCCGTTTTTACCCCAAATTGAAAATCAAAAACAAATAAATAAACAGTTTTGATTCTGGTATACTTCAGGTTTTGGGTTAGGTCCCACATGTTATATTGGGTTTTAGTTGTGCATTAATTCACTCGCTACTATAGCCCTCCCCTATGTTGTTATTTTCGGTATTCTAAATTAAAGCATGGTGTCTTACACAGCAACGTCGGTAAATTAACCGAGGTAAGAGATTTCTCACACATATACACACAACTAATTTATAACATTCCCAATAAATAAATAATTAAAAAATCTAGTCCATGGGCCATTTGCAAGCAAGCAAGTTGTTTGGGCTTATGTACCCACAGTATTTCTGCGGCAAACCCTGAAGCTGTGATCGTAAAATGAGAAAATGGAATTGGGTGTGATTGTGACATAGAATGGGAGATAGATAGAGGATAGGACCATGAATTCAATTGTACTCATTATGTAATGAAGGATACACTAACAATGTAATGTACGCATATATAAGGGCACTTCCAGGAGTGCCCCGAGGCGAGGGCGGGGGCTGAGCCCAAAACCGATTGTCAAGAGCGATTACACCCGGGCGAGGATGTGGGGGCCAGAGGCCTGGCAGGGTCAATGTAGTCTGTGTGCTGCTCGAGGCCGGTGCCACGTGGTGGCTTCCTGGCTTGCGAATTTCTTTTTTGCCCTTCAATCCAACGGCATGACATTTTTCTGGAAAAAAATTCGAAATTTTTTTAAAAAAATACCCAAAATATCTGTTTTTTTTCTTTCTATAAATACCAATCCCTACTCTTCACTTTTAATAAAATCATTACATTTCTCCCTCCTTCAATTATTATTCACTCTCTACTCAATATTTTTTTCACTTTCAAGTTTAATATTTCTCTATCATATTATGGCTTTTCTCAAGAAAAGTAAGGGCATGGAGCATCATGGAAGATGTTTTGAAATTTATCTGAAATTTGAACCGGAAAATCTCTACGATATTCAACAAAAAAATCTCATTCGAAAATATTGTCCATGGCCATGGTACTTGCCATTTGCCATGGCAACTTGTGAGGAAGTGCAACTTACTTTTTGCAAGGGGAGATGTTGCGTCGATTCAACTTGGATCCTCAACTTTAATACGCAAGTGCACGGGCCGTCCCTGAGTATAGCATATGTAAGTGCGAAAGGTTCATCCCATGAGGATTGCTGATTGAATGATCCAATTGTTTCCCCTACACAAAATAAAAATGAAAAAGAAAATAAATAAAAAAAGAAAAAAAGAAATAACTTAAGCAAATAAGTTCCCAAGTTCAATTAGATTACCGATTGATTTTTTTAGCTAAAGTATGATTAAACCATGGGTCTGGTCCTAACCTTGTGTTCCTAATTCCCTAATTTGATCATTTGTTGTCTAACCTAAAATTAAGCATTAAGAACCCATTAAGCATAGAAGAACAATTTTAAACAATCAAGCATGTACCTAATCCTTGTTGTCGAATGTCCATACATACTCTTCCTATCCATAGTTCAATTTGAATTAAAGTATAGTGTCTACTCTTAATTCAAACCAAGATAGTTAACATGCAAGCCTAAATGGTGATCAATCATTCAAACTAGCATATTAACTTATAAGCATAATGAATAAGAACAAAAACCATAATTGAAACTTTGAAACTAATTAAACTTGAATACTTAAGAAAGAATGTACATTACAAATAAAATTAAAGTAGAACTTGAAAACTTGAAGGAAAATTTAGTAAAATCATTTTGTCACAACAATTGACA
This sequence comes from Prunus fruticosa, assembly GCA_018703695.1. Classification (NCBI taxonomy): domain Eukaryota; kingdom Viridiplantae; phylum Streptophyta; class Magnoliopsida; order Rosales; family Rosaceae; genus Prunus; species Prunus fruticosa. Next base: position 27,278,088 of record CM031922.1, on the reverse strand, counting down.
ACTTGAAAAGAAACTAAGAGAATTTGAGGGAGAGAAGGGAAGAGAGCTCTAGAGAAGTGTTTGAGAGCTCCCCCCTTCGTGTGTGATTTATGAAGCTTTGAAGACTTCTCTATTTATAGGGTTAAGAGGGAGGAACATCATGATGAATTCCAACACCACCATTCCTCATTTAATACAACCCATAACTCACACTTAATCTTGTCTATGTTAGTGTGGTTGGAATCAATTGTATCCCATATTTCTTTTGCCGCCAACCCATGTGGTCGCCTTTTGGTTGCTGAAAAAGAGTTTTCTAACCAAGCTTGGTGTAGGAGGGCCAAAGGTTTCAAAACGTATCCAATGAGGCTCAAATTCGATATGTTATAGATACACCATTTGGAACAACTTCTATGAAGAAAGTATTCCCATCTGGAGCAGGGAGAAGTGCTGCGTTTTTAGAGTTCAGATTCTTGTATGTAAAAAAAGCCAGGTGAAGGTGGTTTTTTACCATCATTGTTGGATTAACATTTGGTATTTTGGATGTTGATTATGGACTTCTTTGTAACATAACAACTATAGATATTGAACAAATTTAAATATGGTGTTTGTGGAGGAGGTCTGGGTGTGTAGGTAAGGGAGGGAGTGTGAGAGGATGTAGTTCAGAGAAGGGGGTTTTGGGTGGGGGGGGAGAGAGAGAGAGAGAGAGAGAGAGAGAGAGAGAGAGAGAGAGAGAGAGAGAGAGAGAGAGAGAGAGAGAGAGAGAGAGAGAGAGAGAGAGAGAGAGAGAGAGAGAGAGTTGTAATTAAAATTTGTTTTAAATCTGGACCATAGAAACAATTGAACGGTGAAAAACAAAAGTTCGTAACTAATCCGCATATTCGTACTCCGTAATGGGAGAATCTCCCATGCAATAAGGATTTACGATTTTAGGCTTTAGTTATTTCGGTAAAAGTACCAAAAATATCCCTAAACCCTAATAGAGTGGAAATATCTTTGTTACCTTTATATTTCTCGGTTCCCCTATTTATTTGTGTTCCTCTAGTTCCTCTGTATCCCGTGTTTCCACTTGGGCGCCGTCACCAGCTCCCCAAAGAAACCCTAACCCCCAAATCCCCAATCTCTCTATCTGAGACGCCTCCATCCACCCACAAAATGGGGAGAAAACGAAAGCTCGAATCCAACAACACCGAGTCCTCCGAGCCCTCCAAGAAACAACAACCGGTCGTTGAAGAAGAGGAACCCAAACCCCAAAACGAACCAGCAGAGGAAGTAGTCGAAGAAGAAGAAGAGGAAGAAGTTGAAGAAGAAGAAGAGGAGGAAGATGAACCGGAAGAAGAAAAAAGAAGATGAAGGAGAGGAAGAGGAAGAGGACGAGGATGAAGAAGAACCTGGTGTTGAGATAAGCAAAACGATAACCTGACGACGACGTCCACGTCGGCAGCTTCGGATCTGGCCGATGACGGTGCCGACGAGGACGAGCCGATCGAGAATCTTCTAGAACCCTTCAGCAAGGACCAGCTTATTGCCCTGCTCCGCGAAGCAGCCGATACGCACGGTGACGTATCTGATCGGATCCGTAAAGTTGCAGATGAGGACCCGATCCACCGCAAGATCTTCGTCCACGGGCTCGGATGGGACACCAACGCCGAAACCCTAACCAGCGTGTTTAAGGAGTACGGTGAGATTGAGGATTGCAAGGCTGTGTGCGATAAGGTCTCTGGTAAGTCCAAAGGTTATGGCTTCATTCTTTTCAAGACCCGTTCTGGGGCTCGAAAAGCCCTGAAGCAGCCGCAGAAGAAGATCGGCAATCGGATGACTGCGTGCCAGCTGGCGGCTACTGGCCCAGGTCCGGCTCCGAGTGCTGCCGCCGCTGTGCCTGTGGCGGTCCAGGCGGCCCAGTCACAGACAGTGTCGGAGTACACGCAGAGGAAGATCTATGTGAGCAATGTTGGGGCTGACTTGGAACCCCAGAAGCTGATGATGTTCTTTTCTAGGTTTGGAGAAATTGAGGAAGGGCCACTGGGGCTTGATAAGATGACTGGGAGGCCTAAAGGGTTTTGTTTGTTTGTGTATAGTCGCAGAGAGTGCAAAGAGGGCATTGGAAGAGCCGCACAAGAATTTTGAAGGCCACATTTTGCATTGCCAGAAGGCTATTGACGGTCCAAAGCCGGTCAAGTCTCAGCACCCGAACCAGCACCACCACAAATCCCACAATTCCAAGTTTCAGAGGAATGAGAATCCGGGTTATGTTGGTGGAGCTGCGGCAGGAATGGGGCATTTGATGGCGCCAGCAAGTGGTGGGATTGGGTTTAACCAGGGTGCTGCGGCCCCCCAGGCATTGAATCCGGCACTTGGGCAGGCACTGACTGCATTGTTTGCAACTCAGGGGGCTGGTTTGGGGCTGACAAACCTTTTGGGAACTTTTGGAACGGCTCCGAATGTGAATCCGGGTGTTCCTGGTGCAGGACATGCCATACAGGGTGGGTATGCGAATCAGGCAAGTATAAGCCCTGGAATGATGGGAAGCTATGGAAATCAAGGTGCAATGCAAGGTGGCTACCCGAACCCGCAGATAGGGCAAGGTGGTTCAGGAAGAGGGCAGCATGGTGTTGGGCAATCTGGTGGCGCTCCTTACTTGGGGCATTAGGTGCCCCTGAGGATAACAAAATCACTCTTTTACTTGGTAATTTTAGTTATTCTCACGCTCACACCACAACTAATCACAAAGTCACTCTTATACTATTCCTTTTTTGGTAGTCAAATACTATTTGTACTTTAGTAAGTTTAATTGAACGAGTGTAGAAGATTTAGTTGTATAGGCTATCAGGAAATAGAACATCATTGCTTGAATCCCATTCATTTTCATTTACTAGGTTACTGAAGGCTATTAGGGGTTTCAAGTTTTAGATGCCATCTATTGTCAATGCAGGGGTGATTCCTTTGCGAGGAAAGGCCTGGTGTATAATTTGTTGTGTGAAAACAAATTGACTTTTGGTTTTAGATGACAGAAACTTTGGCTTGCTGGGTATTTAGATTGATTTTCAAGAACTGAATAAGTGACTTTGCAATTGATCAAGGGAGTGTGCGTCCTTTTGATCCATTCTTTTAGAATTGTTAGGATCTTTTTCAATATTATTGCTTCTTTATTTTGTACAGCTCCTTAAGATGGATACTTTCTTGTCAAAGTTCTTGAATTTAAGCAGTTTGAATTATCTAATGTTTTGTAGCAAGTTGATTTCATTGTTGTATTTAGAAATTAACTGTCGAGACCAGTTCTCCTTTCGACTTTTAAGTCTTAACTTGTATTCAATTTAAAGGGATTTTGGGTTTTAAACCTTTCATCTCTTTTGAAATTATTTTTCACAATTTTTTATTAAATGTGCAGATCTCAAATAGGTGCATCAGTGTTTTTGTACTGGTCTGGTGATTCTTCTGAAGTTTAAAAGGAGCTGATGGTTACTACAAAGAGCAGAATCTTAAAACTGTCAAATGAAATTTCTGTTTTCTTTCCCTTTTCTGTGTTTTCCTTCTTCAAAGTACTGTAGTTTTTTTAATTTTATTTGTTTGAAAGCTCAAGAGTTTGAGAAATTCTCTTATAAACCTATCTGTATTTTATGGAGTCAGCGAGGTTGAACAAAAATACTTTTTAAATTCCCAATCCTATGGATTAAATGAACTTTATAATGTAGTTTTTCTTCTGCAATGCTCATTGTTAAATTTGTTTATTAATGCTCTTTTATTGTTTTTTATTGGTTTTGAATAATTTTCTTGTATTTAACACCACATTTTATCATCTATAGTATATTTGATGGATCTTTCTAAACTGTGTTTTTGTCAGCTCGAAATGGTACTGAATGGTGCCCTATGAGTCATGATATTTTTGTGTGAAACATCAGACCTCATACGATTCGCTTCAGATGATAACATGATCTTATTGTTTACTGCAGTCCTTTTGGCAGGTAATGTGATGCAGGTTGTGAGGCCATAGAAAATCTATTGTTAGGTTTTTTAGAGTTTCGAAGTAGGAGCTGTGATCAGTTTTCAAGTAAATGCTTCTTAATATAAAAGTTGGTCATCTAGCCATGGGTATAGAGCTTGTAGCTGAATATAGAATAATGGTGTGGTGGAGCTGGTGTTTATGTTCAGTTACCAACTCTAATATCATAATCTTAATACCCATGTGTGAAACAAAGTTCATGGACTTCAGGATTGTTGATAGTTCTCACAAAATAATTGATAGACTTCATGGAATGGAGGTAAGACAATGAACTTAAGATATTGCTGATTTTTGCTGTATATTTTTTTTGTTAAAAGAAGCTTGTCCGGCACCATTGGTTTCAAAATACATTTCAAGTGATTTGGTCTGGTTGGGGACAGGATTCGAACTCGCAATCTTCAGGTTATGATGGGGTTGATGAGTTGACCAATCCTCTATCCCGTGCCTTCCCCCTTCCCCCTTCCCTTTCATTCATTAGTTCTACTCAGGTTTACCCCTTACTTCTCCTTCATTACTCTTGCATGGTCGGGATATCCAGCTGAACTTCCAAGTTGGCGTCTTTTTGTTGAGTAACACTAGTTTGCATTGATAAATTTTGGGTCAGCAGAACAAGTAACTCATGTTCTGCTTGCATATATAGAAGTAAATTGAACTTCCTTGTCACTTGGCAAAGTTCATAGTACTTCATTTTAGCCCTCATCGAAGGTCTTTCTAAAGCTGCTTTGCAATCTCATCCTTGTTTGTTGAACCAAACGGAGGTTCAATCCATGGGGATCCACTGTGAAAGTAAAACTTCGGATATGATAGACGCGAACTACTTGACGATAGTTGCCGTTTTCTTAAGCAAGATTTGTAATCATGTATCCGTGTTCTTGTCCTTGTCCTAGTGAGTGGAGATCACGTTGATTTTTGAATGAGCGGTGCCCAAGTGACCGCAACCCTTGTACATGCCGGAAGTCACATCCAGGAATCAGTTTTGCCCAAAGTATTGAACAAATGGTCACCCAATTACTGTTACTTAAATGTACCAACGGTGTTAGAGTCCTGGCTTGTCTCCAGTGAATATTTTTGTTCTGGATTTTGTCAGAGGGTTGTATTCTGTGCTAGAATGTTAGATGTTGGAAAGATGTGAAAGCTGGTCCTTTGAAAATTCTCTACAGTTGTGATAAGAGCTTCATACACGATTAGAATATCAGGTCGTGCACTGCAATTTTGAAATATTTATAGTTTCACTTTGGTTGCATTCGTACCTTTGGATGTGAAAGTAAAAGATTGTTATGATATAATTTTAAGCATTTAGTCTCAATATTATGGCCTTTGCTAACATTGCCCTAGGAAATGCTTTTACCGCATATATCTCTCTTACTATTTAACAACATTCTTTATAGGAAAAAACACTTGTCAACTGTTGTTCATTCAACCCGGAAAAAAAAAAAACCGTTCTTCCTGTTTTAGTTGCTGGCATTTTTTAGGGTGCTGTTAAATGAACTCTAACCCTACTATCAAACTATTTATTGAATGATTAATTTATTATAATATAAACTCTAAACAAACGTATTACTTGATTTTGACGGTGAACAACGCAGCGAGCATTGACGGTGGTGCAAAGAGGTATCATTGAATGTTTGTTCCTTTTCCCCTTCCTTTGCCGACCAAGAGCCCTCCATTGCTGCCCAGCAAATCCTCCATAAGAGATGAAGACCAAATCTGAAAAGCGGAAGACCATCTAACTATTATTAACAATCATTGAAGCTATTAGTTTTCAAATATAAGAAGGCATTTGGGAATTAGTTTTCATTTGAATCAAGTTTGCAGTGGCTATTAGACCCATATGGCTTGCTGTCGAACCAGTTTGAACAAATTCGTTATTTGAAGACTAAATCATAACCCCATTGAGATGAGAAAAAAAAGAAACATAAAAGGAATTTGCAGAGCACAAAAAAAACCCAGATTTGTTCAAATTGACTCCTTTTAATGTGAAGAACAAAAGCTTCAGAAGAAATTAAAATATGACGTGACAAATGAGATGTGATATAGTGTATTAGGGGTACCAAGGGTATTTGTGTAGTTAAATATGATGTACTTAGTTAATTTTACATTATTATGGTGTACTTAGATCATCGGGTGATAAGAAAATGAGAATGGTTAAGAAAAGGATTGTGGGTCAGATTAAAGCTTATGCAAGCCTTAGAAACTGGGCCAAATGCCGGCCTTAGGAACATGGACTCTTATTAAAATGATTTCAAGATAAAAAAAAAAAAAAAAAAGGCTCTGCTACATCGTTAGTAGGGTGGCACTTTCCACTTTACCCGTTACACGACTTTTAAATCCACACTGGAAAACACGACCCAAACACGACCCATTAATAAATGGGTAATTTTCGGGTCAACCCACCACTACCCCATTTATAAACGGGTGGAATTTGGTTAATCCGTTTAAATACCCGCTTTTAACCCGTTATTAAAATTGGGTCGTGTCATGGGTCGTGTCAACCCGTTTACTACCTGCCAACCCCTTAAAAAAATTAAGGAAATTGAACCTTTAGCACACCCACTGGGTTTCGAACCCCAGCCAATTTCACCCATCTCCTTGCTCCTTATCCATCTTGGTGTTGATCACTTTGTGATTATGTGTTACAACATTTGATATTTATAATGTCTTTACAAACTGATGAGCACGTAATTATTACATTTTTATCCATAAATTATATTTGTTAGTAATTATTCCTTATTATTTGCATTAATTATGTATCTAGGGTTTATGGTTTAACGTTTTAATCCTAAACCCTAAACCCTAAACTCTAAACTCTAAACCCTAATCCCTAAACTCTAAACCCTAAACCCTAAACCCTAAACTCTAAACACTAAACATGAAACTCTAATCCCTAAATCCTAACCCTAAACCCTAACCCTAAACTCTAAACCCTAAACCCTAAACTCTAATCCCTAAACCCTAACCCTAAACCCTAACCCTAAACTCTAAACCCTAAACTCTAAACCCTAATCGCTAAACTCTAATCTCTAAACCCTAAACCCTAAACCCTAAACCCTAAACCATAATCCCTAAACTCTAATCCCTAAACCCTAAACCCTAAAACCCTAATCCCAAAAAAAATTTCGTATAACTTATAAAATTTGTATCATGTCACTTTTTTAGCGGAGGTGCAATATTGACTAAGTATGAAAAATGGTTTTTCGAATAATCATTTTCTCAAGATAATTTTTGGCGGTTTTTATTCCTTACACATAAAATAAGAAAACTTGATTTTATGAGATTTTAGTATGAAGTATATATTGCACTAAAACAGATTTTTCATATTTTGATTTGGTGAGAATTTGATTTTCTAGTATTTTTACTCTAATCCAAATGGGGGTACTTTCTTATTTACATTGTAAACTTAAGTAATGGAGTAATATAAAAATAAATGAAAGTAAAAGGACAAAGACATTTACTTAAATGTTGGAGATGGAAATAAGGTAATTTATTATTTGTTAAATATATTTTACATGTGGCAAATAAGGTAAATATATTTGTTAAATAAGGTAATTAACAAATATAATTTATGGATAAAAATGTAATAATTAAGTGCTCATCAGTTTGTAAAGACATTATAAATATCAAATATTGTAACATATAATCACGAAGTTATCAACACCAAGATGGATAAGGAGCAAGGAGAGATGTGGAATTGGCTGGGGTTCGAAACCCATTGGGTGTGCTGAAGGTTCAATTTCTCTAATTTTTTTCGCTGGTTGGGAGGTAGGTTACACGACCCATGACACGACATGTTTAATAAACGGGTTACAAATGGGTCGTGTCGTGTCAACCCGTTTATAAACAGGTTGGGTTTGAGTTTGCATTTCCTGACACGATTAATAAATGGGTCGTGTTTGGGTTGGGGGTTTCTTGACACGTTAAAGTTCTACATTACATCTAACCCAATATTACACGACCCATTGAATACCCTAGTATTAATAGTGTACTTCTATGACAGTGTATTTATAGTGTACTTCTATGAAATGGTATTAACAATGTACTTCTATGACATGGTATTAACAGTGTACGAGGTTCGGTGGAGAAGGGTCGTAAGGACAGCTCCTTGATTTTTGTATTTTTTTTAAAGCTTGGGTTTTTTAAAAAAAAAATTGGGCTGGGCTTGTTTTGGGTGTTTTTTGAGTTTTTTTTGTGTTAGACTTGTTTTAAGTTAATCAATAGTAAAGATGTAATTTATAGGAACTTCAACACTTATTTCTTATGTATTAAATAGTTTTTGGGTATGTTTCTAAAGTGCATTCCATGTAGGGTTTTTTTTATTTATTTATAATTTTAGCCCCTATTTTGGGTATATTACTAAAGCTCCCTAATTAATTTGGAGACTACATCACTACTTTAAACCACATTCATACGCCACACCACATCCACATCACTAAGAGCATTTCCACTTATTCCTTCACTCACATTTGTAGTAATTTCTGTTGAATATAATTTAGTGATAAAAAAGTTATGAGAGTATTCTTGAATTACAAATAATTAATAACAAAGTACAAAGGTACGACCTAAACACGAATAATGAAATGAGTCATAACATTACGTTCTACGTTTATCCGTGACTATTAGTGGTGTTTATGTACCGGAAATAGGGTGATAAACACCAATTACAAATAGATAGGAATACTAGATAAGTCTACTATTATTAGTTAATAGTAGTGTTGTTCCATCATATAAACTGTGAAAAAGCAAAAAATATGTAATCTAAAATTGAAGATGAGGTCGTTTGAGTTAGAAAAGACCAATTTGCAAATTACATAGAATATAGAAATGCTCCAAGAGACAAAGAAGATTGTAGTAGATACGAAGAAGAAAGTGAGATAGGGATATGTAATCAAGAAAAGATCGTGTAGAGAAGCTGGAAGACGAAGCGTGTATCCCTTCTTTTTTTTTTTTTTTTCTCTCTCTCTCTCTCTCTATTTATTTATTTTATTTTTATTTTTTTAACAAAATAAATGGGCGTTTGAGTAAGACAAGGAGTATGAGGGAGGGATAAAATTATTAATTATGAGTGTCGTTAGATTAATCTAAGGGCTGTTATTAAAGAGGACCTTACAGAACCTCATTTTTAGGACCTTAAGTGAGTGGGACTGCAGTTTCTACACTGTGCATCTGTCTCCCTCCCTTCTTGGGCCATACTTAGGTCTAAGATTTGGATTAGAATAAGATAAGTCCTAGTAAGTTGATCATTGATCCAATTATTTTCGCTTGGAACTGTAAAATTTGGCATTGTATGAAAAACAGTTGAATAGACACATTTGGAAAGTAATATTGAAAATTTAGATATTATAAAGGGGTCTTTTTATCACAAAATGTATCCGAAGTTCACTAGAAAATAAAAAATGAAAAATGATAATTGATAGTTTCGTAAACCTCAAGACGTATAACAAACGACGCAACTAAGTAACCTCTGATGGTGAAAATCCATGTTTTTAAACTCAATCTGATAACGTTTGTTAGAACTTCAAGTGATAATTAAGCTGTAATATAGAATTTCATAAAGATATCCAAAATGCAAAGGATACCAACTATTGGATGGATATGTTGTCCAATCATTATCTTTTGTTATTAAACATTGATATTGATGTTGACAAAGAAATCATATTGAAGTGAGAAATAAAAATTAACATTGATATATATATATATACCCAATTGAATAAACATAAAAAAATTGAAATTTGTCGATTATCAACTGATTATTACCAAATCATTGATTACAAAAATAAAAATATTGTGAAAAAGACTAAATAAGAAAATACCACAAAATATAAGAGTGGAAAAGTTTTTACTTTGTGAATCTACAATCGACAATATTTGATCTTATGATTTTCCATCATTCAGTGAATTCCTACTAATTTCTCTCTCTTACACTTCTTGTTTTCTCTTTGTCTAATTTCTTAACTGTTCTTTGAAGTGTATTTTCAATACTTGTGCACCCCTTTAATTGTTCTGCATCTAACAATAAGGTGAAAATCCTTTCACTCCCCAAGGGCACCGAGTTTTGATTCACGTATCATAAGAGACAATCTTGAGGCAACCCAATATAATACTCCCCTATTCCCTTCCTAACTAATGACAACAACAAAAATTCATAAGTCTCTCATTCTCCGTACATTTTTCTTAATTATTTCAACTTGTTGGCCCAAAGACACATCAACATATATATATATATATTTCAACTTAAGCTAATAATATTATTGTTGATACAATTATTAGTTTCAAAATTTGCAATATAAGTATGATGTTTCCAGTAAACTTTTTTCGTTGAAGTGACTTTGTGAATCAATATTTGCAATTGCATAAAAGTTATGCATTAATGAATCTTATGTATGCAATTATGGGTAATTGCATTTAAGTTGACAATGATATGTTGTAGTTTACGTGAAATTGCATAGACGTATATGCAATAGTACATAGTTTATGTAATAGTCGACCCCATATATGCAATTACACGCGTATCACTTGCTTGGTTGAATACAATATGACTTCTCAATCCATGCTTTAGGATTTAGCATTGCAATTCATGATGAAATGAACTACGTTCCTTACTCAAGGAATGAGGGAAGTTTGTTCATAGAGTAATATCCACTTTTAATGGGTAAGTAACCACAAAAATAGTGAGATAGGATTGGATTATATTAAACTTGACAATATATGTTTCATATTTCATGACTACTTTTTTCCATTATGAAAACTGATCATTCAATCCAATCAGATAGGATTTAAACCTCTAATGTGATTGGATTAGATTGGAAAATTCATAATCAAATCTATATTTGATCGGATGACAAAATTGTATTTGTTTTGAACTGATGTACAACCCTAGTAAATGCAGTAGAAAACATTCCAATTACTACTTAAATAACTTTTTTTTTTTACCCAAGGAACAACGGAGATGTTTGTGGGTAACCATAGTAAGAATGACTATCTTACCATTTAAACGTGTTACTTTACTCTGTGAACGGCATGATAATGTGGGAAGGTAAAAGACACGTTTAAATAGTAATTACACAATGAACGACTTGATTACCATATAAATGCCACATGTTTGATCAGTGAGTAAAGAGAGGCGTTTGTATGTAAAAGTAGTGAGAAAGACCATGTTACTATTTAAACGGTTCCTTTACTTCGTGAACACAAGGATGGTGTTTGGAAGGTAAAAAACATATTTAAAAATTAATTACCCAATGAACAGCTTGATTACCATATAAACGTCACCCACGCGATCAGTGAATAAAGGGACACATTTGTCCTTTTTGTTGGATTGTATTATTATAATGAATTTTTTGAGAATTTGTAATAAATCCTTTCTTTAGTAAATTTTATAAAATTATTAAATTTGTAGTGAGAAAGGCCGCGAACGCAAGGATGAGGTTTGAAAGGTAAAATGCATGTTTAAATGGTAAATTACCAAATGAACACCTCCATTATCATATAAACGTCACCTCTGTGTTCATTGAGTAAAGAGACATGTTTATGGGTAAAGGTAGTGAAAAAGGTAATTTTACCATTTAAATGTGCATTTTACTTAGTGAACGCAATGATGGTGTTTGGAAGGTAAAAATCACGTTTAAATGGTAAAGTATCAAAGGAATGCCTCTTTATCATATAAACGCCACCCCTGCATTCACTGAGTAAAGAGACACGTTTGTGGGTAAAGGTAGTGAAAAAGACCCTTTTACCATTTAAATGTGCACTTTACTTAGCGAATACAAGGATAATGTTTGGAAGGTAAAATCACGTTTAAATGGTAAATTACCAAACGAATGACTCAATCACCATATAAACGCCACCCCCAGCATTTGTTGAGTAAAGAAACATGTTTGTGGGTAAAGGTCATGAAAAATGTCATTTTACAATTTAAACATGCACTTTACTCGACGAACGCAAGAATGGTGTTTGTAAGGTAAAAAGCACACTCAAATGGTGAATTACCATATAAACGTTACCCCCGTGTTCGATGAGTAAAGAGACACGTTTTTGGGTAAAAGTAGTGAAAAATGCAATTTTACCATTTCAACGCTTGCTTTACTCTGCAAATGCAAGGATGAGGTTTGGAAGATAAAATGCACATTTAAATGGTAAATTACCAATTGAACGCCTCTATTACCATCTAAACGCCACCCCTACATTCGTTGAGTAAAGAGACACGTTTGTGTGTGAAGGTAGTGTAAAATGTCATTTTACCATTTAAACGTGCACTTTACTTAGCTAATGCAAGGATGGTGTTTAGTGAATGCAAGGATGGTATTTGGAAGGTAAAAGTCACATTTAAAATGGTAAAGTACCAAACGAACGCCAACGCCACCCTTGCGTTTGCCTTTGTAAAGAGACACGTTTATGGGTAAAGGTAGTGAAACAAAGTCATTTTAGCAATTAAACGTGCACTTCACTTAGTGAACACAAGGATGGTGTTTGAAATGTAAAATCACGTTTAAATGGTAAATTACCAGATGAACGCCTCAATTACCATATAAACGTCCCCTATGTGTTCGTTGAATAAAGAAACACGTTTGTGGGTAAAGGTCGTGAAAAAGACCATTTTACCATTTAAACGTGCATTTTACTCGACAAACGCAAGAATGGTGTTTGCAAGGCAAAAAGCACGTTCAAATGGTAAATTACCAAATGAACGCCTCCATTACCATATAAACGTTACCCCTGCATTCGCTGAGTAAAGAGACACATTTGTGGGTGAAGTAGTGAAAAAGGCAATAGAGGCATTTATGGGTGAAAGTAGTGAAAAAAGGCAATAGAGGCGTTTGTGGGAAAAAGTAGTAAGAAATACCATGTTAGCATTTAAACGATTCCTTTACTCCATAAACGCAATGGTTGTGTTTGGAAGGTAAAAGTCACGTTTAATTAGTAATTACCCAATGAACGACATGATTACCATGCTCTCGTTTGTGAGGTACATAGTATTTGTATCGTTTGTAGGTAAATTACCCAACAAACTGGATAGTTTTCTCAGTCAATGTAAGATGGTTCGTTCGTTGAGTAAAACGGTCATTCATGGAGTAAATGTCATAATTATATATATGTCAAATGATTGAACCACATTGAATTAATGTACAAAAAATTGAAACTTGTCAATTATCAATTGATTATTACCAAATTGTTGATTTTGAAAAGTAAAACTATTGTGAAATACATTAAATAATAGAGTGCCTCCAAATATGAGAGTAAAATTGTATTTAGTTTGTGAAATTACAATAAATAAGAGAGTGACACCATATATCATGTAAATTACAAAAAAAACAAAACTTTAAATCTTTAAAACTACACTTCTAATATTACTTTTGGTACGATTATGAACATACTTCTAATATTACTAGAGAAGGAAGCCAACAAAAATCCAAATAAAATAAAAAACATATACTCAAGCTCATGCATAAGAGAAAGATCTGCCTCATCTTTCTGTAAACACATGTTTGTATGTAATTTTTTTATTGTGAAGAAAAGAGAGTATAAATAAACCAACTTAATTAGTACTTACAATCTTTTCTGCCATTGAAGCTACTTCCTCATCAACTATTCTCCCATTTTTATCTTCACGTGCATACTTCCATAGAAGAGCTCTATCAATTTCCTCCCCCTTCTCCACTACATTCTTCTCATACTATTTAAGATGGATATCAAATTTAGCATAAGGCAATAAACACAAATAAGACAACAACAAAAACTTTCTCCATTTACACTTACCAAGTCTTCGGCCACTCCAAGATACCCTTTACGCCCTGTTCTGTGATAATATTTACATTTACTTTGCCTTTCATTCTGGACTTCATAGATTTCCTACATTATAAGTATAAGACTAAAAGTTTATATTTCATATTTCTCCCAAAAAATCATTGTTTTAAATGAAAAACAACAAGTTTATATGTCAGCATACCTACCATTCAGGAGTTAATCTCAAGATTACAAAACTTTACCAATCTGATAACTCAATGAAGTCATACATTTCGGGAGGTTGCTTTAATGCATGTTGGTCATTTCTATATAGTAGTATGCGGTCCCTTGTTAACTTACTGCCTCCACTTGTTACAAGCTGATTGCAATATCCCCGTTTTGCTTTTGAGAGGTAATTCAAATACCACCTGCACAAAATAAAGAAAGATGTTCAGGATAGGAAAATTAGAATAGAAAAACTATGAGATAACTTATAACTACACATAAATTAATTAGTATTACTGTAATTTATGTCCACACTTTCACTTTCAACTAGTCATCCACGTCATTCCAACCATTGATGGCAATGGGGATAAAGGTTCGAGCCATTACACCACCTGTGTATGAAGCCAATTGTTTACCTGCCTGCCCACATGCTTCTCCTTTCGAGTTATATTGAACTTTATCGTTTTCCCTTTAAGTTTCTTTCTTTGAATTTGATTCATTTATGTTGGCCCACGCTTCTTTTTAGCGTCACTATTTGATGTAACAGTTGTTTGTGATGAAGACCCTTGATTTGATTCAGGCATAGAAATATAGGCTGACCTAAACACAAAAAAGGAAGAATATTAGAATGAATGCATATAAGAAAATAAATGATGTAAAGATTAATGAAAATTCTCACATAATACATGGAGTTGTACTTTTGAAGTGTTCGGTTCACAATTGTATATCATTTTTTACCCTTATGGCTTATGATTTAGTTATGTTTTTGAGTTAACCTTGTGCTTTTAACCTCTTTTGTATTTTTCATTCAGTTCATTGAGCTCTAGGTATCACTTGAGGCTTGTTAAGTAAAATGGTGAAAATAATGTGTAAAAACTGGAGACTGAGTTACAAATTCATTTCGGACTTATCGTCTTCATCCGAGCTTGGATTGGGCCAATACTTGTGTGGGTGGATCAATGACATTCCGAACTTCAAAATGGACATCTTACAGTCGACATTTGTGTGATCCAAGCCCAATCCGTGAGCCCAAGAAGTTGTTCATCATGCTGACAGGAAGATGAGCTCATTGCATGCTTGGTCATGGTGAGCTAGGCATGAGCTATTGGTTTCTGAATGGAAGCTTGGTCATGCTGACATGAGGATGAGCTAGGGCTGCTAGTGGGATTTAGTGGAGTAGCCATTTCTGATTATCTAATGCAAGTGCATCAACCACATTCTGATTTTCAAATGCAAGTGTTGAGTCCATTAGCCATATTCAATTCTGATTTCTCACTTCCCTCTCCCTATAAATACCACTTCCATTCCAAACACTTTCATCAAGCAAAAATCCTGGGATTCACAACACCACAATTCAGCCATCTACCCTCAAACACTTCCATCATTTTCCCAAACACTCCAGAAATCAACCCAAAGCTCTAAACAGCCTCAAATCACCAAAACAACTCCAGCAAACCTCTCTTCCATTTCCCTACGAATTTCATCTTTCTTAGCCATCACCACTCACTCAAACTCATCCCAAACCACCTCCATATCCTTCATACATCCTTCTAGACGTGAGAAAGCTCTTGGAGAAGCATTAGAAGTGGAGAAGCACTTGGAGAAGCCTTGGACACCACAAGAACTTCAGAAAAGGGGTTTTTCTACTCTTATTGCATTCATTATGTTTTCCCATTTCTGTTCAAGTCTCTTTTCCATTATGAGTAGCTAAATCCATAACTAGGGCTTCGATGTAACCTAACATGAATATTCTGGGTTTATAAGTTTGAAGTTTGGAGTTTCAAGTTTGATTCATGATTCATGTTCTTATTCATTATGCTTATAAGTTAACATGCTTGTTTGAATGATTGATCACCATTAGAACTTGTTTGTTAACTATCTTGGTTTGAATTAAGAGTAGACACCATGCTTTAATTCGAATTGAACTATGAATAGGAAGAGTATGTATGGACATTCGACAACAGGGATTAGATACATGCTTGGTTGTTTAAATTGTTCTTCTATGCTTAATGGGTTCCTAATGCTTAATTTTAGGTTAGACAACAAATGATCAAATTAGGGAATTAGGAACACAAAGTTAGGACCAGACACCATGGCCTAATCATACTATAGCTAGAATCAATCTTTGAATCTGAATTAGATTTGTTACTTGACTCCTTATAACCCAGAATTGAATTGTTATGGTGAATCGAATGCCCTAGTCTCCAAATCCATTTTCCAGCCCTTCAAAAATCACTCTTTGTTACACTTGTTTATTTGCTTTCATTTGCAATTTCAGTTTGCTCACTTCTTTTCACAATCACAATCACTTTCACTTTAAATTCTGTTTTAGACTTAACTTCCTAACTTCTTGAATTTGGTAATCTAAGTACATAACTAATTTGAACTTCTCAGTCTTCGTGGGTACGACCTCGTACTTGTCTTGCTATACTACTAATTGCCCCGTACAATTGCGAGTTAACATAATTAAACAACAAATTTTGGCGCCGCCCGGGACTGCTGAACGAAAGTTCTTCCCTGGTTATGGGCCCAAGGTTACCCTATTCTTTTTAGTGTTTCTAATTAATCTAATTTTCTGTTTCTGGTAGTTTATGTCTAACAGACCATTACTTGAACAAGTGAGGTCTTCGTTTCAACGTTCCAGATCTTTGAACGCAGGACCATCATTGCAACCCAATCGAGTGACCTCTGAAATTCAGAATCGTTTAGAAAGGGAGTTGTCAACTGCAAAAGAGCAAGCTCTTGCTACATTTACAAGTCTTGCTCTCCACACTGAACTTCCTGGTTCTTTACTTTCAAATTCGTAAGCAAGTTCAGACCAAGAACAAGAAGAAGAGATGGCTGCCAATGAGTTCATGGGAGACCTTGACATCCCAACAATTCCAGCATCCCCTTCAAGCATTTCGCTGCCCACTGTAGCTCGAAACTATGAGCTTAAATCTTCTCATCTTAATATGTTGCCTTCCTTTTATGGTTTACCTAACGAAGATCCATTAACTCATATAAAGGATATTTTTAATGTTGTGAGTTCTTTTCCCTTGATAGGTGTGACAGAAGATCAACTTCGAATGAGAGTGTTTCCATACACTTTAAAGGATAAGGCGAAGTATTGGTTGAATTCCTTGAAGCCGGGTTCACTCACTACATGGGCTGCCATTCAAAAGAAGTTCCTGGAAAAATACTTCTCCACACAAAAGACAGACATGCTTAGGGACAAGATCTTGTTATTTGCACAGCAAGATGATGATTCATTTTGTGAAGCATGGGAGAGATTCAATGGGCTGCTCAATCAATGTCCTCATCATGGGATTCCATTGAAGCTTCAAATGCGTATGTTTTATAAAGGACTAACACCTTCTAGTCATAATATTGTCACAAATTTTGCAGGTGGTTCTTATAAGACCAAGACTCCGGAAGAAACGTATGAACTCTTTGAGGAGATAGCAATGGAGACCCAACATACGGATACAAGAGGTAAACGTGTTGTTAGTGGTTCTAATGACTCTTCTAGTGTGCAGATTTCAAAACTTGAACAAAAGCTAGATGCTCTTCTTGCGTTGAACTCAAGAAACCCTCCTAAGGAAGTGTGTAGCATTTGTGAAGCTCATGACCATGCTACCATAGCTTGTCCACTTGGGGCTGGATATCCAGAATTTGTGCAAGAGCAAGCTAAGTTGGTAAATTCTTACAACCAAGGTCCAAGAAATGATCCATACTCTCAAAGTTATAATCCAGGTTGGAGGAATCATCCAAACTTTTCATGGAGAAATACTCAGAATCAAGCAAATCCACCTTCATTCCAAAGGCCACAACAATCATCATCATCATTGGAAGATATAGTGAAGCAGATGGCAATCAACCAATCCAATTTTCAGCAAACTACACAAGCTGCCATCTCCAAATTGGAAGTTCAAATAGGCCAAATAGCTGCTGAGATAAACCAAAGAGAACCTGGGAAATGGCCAAGCCAAACTGAGATCAATCCAAAGAACCATGAAGTCAAGGTCATTCATGTGCTCAGATCAGGTAAGATAGTTGATAATAAAGTTGATTCTAATCTTTCAAATGATTTTGTGGTTGTAGGAAATGAAGATGAAGAGGAGCAGATCACAACTACAGAAGAGCAACAACCCAAAACATCCCAATCTGCTCCTAAGGCCAAATCAGATTCTCAGGAATCCAAACAATTCCAATTGCATAAAAGGGATGACAAATTTGTGCCACCACATCTTCAAGAAGATAGATACGTGCCACCCGCTCCATATGTTCCACCGATTCCATTTCCAGGCCGTCTTAAGAAAGCAAAGCAAGATAAGGGTTTTAAAGAGATTTATGATATTTTGAGTAAAGTTAATATCAATTTGCCTTTGCTTGATCTTATTGAACAGATTCCTGCATATGGAAAATTCATCAAGGACTTGAAAACTCACAAGCTCAATTTCGCTCCAAATGAAGGAGTAAAGCTTGACATGAATGTAAGTGCTGTGTTGCAAAGGAAGCTTGTTGTTAATATTATGTTAACTCGCAATTGTACGGGGCAATTAGTAGTATAGCAAGACAAGTACGAGGTCGTACCCACGAAGACTGAGAAGTTCAAATTAGTTATGTACTTAGATTACCAAATTCAAGAAGTTAGGAAGTTAAGTCTAAAACAGAAATTAAATGAGAGTTATTGTGATTGTGAAAGGAAGTGAGCAAACTGAAAGTGCAAATGAAAGCAAATAAACAAGTGTAACAAAGAGTGATTGTGAAGGGCTGGAAAATGGATTTGGAGACTAGGGCATTCGATTCACCATAACAATTCAATTCTGGGTTATAAGGAGTCAAGTAACAAGTCTAATTCAGATTCAAAGATTGATTCTAGCTAATGTATGATTAGGCCATGGTGTCTGGTCCTAACCTTGTGTTCCTAATTCCCTAATTTGATCATTTGTTGTCTAACCTAAAATTAAGCATTAGGAACCCATTAAGCATAGAAGAACAATTTAAACAACCAAGCATGTATCTAATCCCTGTTGTCGAATGTCCATACATACTCTTCCTATTCATAGTTCAATTCGAATTAAAGCATGGTGTCTACTCTTAATTCAAACCAAGATATACAAATCAAAATGGTAGCTAAGCATTCCGAATCAGCATATAGGCAAGTAGGCAAAATGAATAAAAACATGAATCATGAATCAAACTTGAAACTCCAAACTTCAAACTTATAAACCCAGAATATTCATGTTAGGTTACATCGAAACCCTAGTTATGGATTTAGCTACTCATAATGGAAAAGAAACTAAAACAGAATTGGGAAAACATAATGAATGTCATAAGAGTAGAAAAACCCTTTTCTGAAGTTCTTGTGGTGTCCAATGCTTCTTCAAGAGCTTCTCCACGTCTGGAAGGATGTATGAAGGATATGGAGGTGATTTGGGATGAGTTTGAGTGAGTGGTGATGGTTGAGAGAGAGGAAATTCATAGGAAATAGAAGGGAGGTTTTCTGGAGCTGTTTTGGTGTTTTGGGGCAGTTTAGAGTATCTGGCCGTGTACCTAGAGTGTATGGGGTGGATGTGTGTTTTGGGGTTGTGAACTTCTCTATTTATAGGGCTAAGAGGGGGGAACATCATGATGATATTCCCACACCATCCTTCATCTTTTTTAACACAACCCATAACTCCCACTTCATCTTGTCTATGGTAGTGGGGTTGGAATCACTTTCATCCCATACTTCTTTGGCGCTGCACCTCCAGCTTCTTCACATGGGTTGAAAGGTGATCAGTTGTGGCTGCCAACCCATGTGGTCTTCTTTTGCTGCCAAAGTCATGTGGTCTTCTTTTGGCAGCCAACCCATGTGGTCCTCTTTTGGCTGCCAAAGTCAGTTACAGCTGGGGTGAGGCACATGGCTTAAAGGAGGTGACAGCTGGTCAGCTGGCAGCTGCCATCCTGAGCATGGTGCAACTTGATGGGCTCACGAATTGGGCTTAGCTTCATCAATTGATATGTTTGAGAAGTCCATCCTGCAGTTCAGATTCTCCTCTTTCTAACCACAAGTGATTCGGCCCAATCCAAGCTAAGATGAAAAAGATAAGTCCGAAATGAATTGCTAACTCAGTCTGCTCGTTTTTGCACCCCTTTGCAACTCTTCTTATCCAAAGCCACCATTGCTACCTAAGGCCCAATAAACTGAATGACAAACAGAAAAGGGATTAAAAGCACAAGTTTAACTCAATAACATAACCAAATCATAAGCTAGAGAGGTACAAAATGATATACAATTGTGAACTGATCAAATACCCCAGACCTAGATTTTGCTAGTCCTCGAGCAAAACAACACAAAACAAAGTTAAAAACAAAACAAGAAGTTAACTAAACCACTTCCGCAGGTAACTCGTTTGCATTGAGCATATGCAACAAGCCTTTTAACCTCCAGGCATCCCTAGTAGGAGGAGTTGTGTCTCCTGAGGGTTTAACAGAAACGATACCCACAAACGCTTTACCTGACTCTACAAAATAAAGTGATTAGTAAAACTTTGAAATCAACTAATGAAAATGAAAGAAAACTTTTGTCATACCTCCAATACCACAGAGTTGCCAAGATAAGTGATCAATCAGTGTGTAAAGTGGAAGCTATAGCTCAAAGGCACACGGCTTCAAAGCAAGCACACTCAAACCTTGAATAGAGAACATGCTTCGACTCTAATTCTCACAGATAACACTC
The DNA here is from genome assembly GCA_018703695.1 of Prunus fruticosa. Taxonomy (NCBI): domain Eukaryota; kingdom Viridiplantae; phylum Streptophyta; class Magnoliopsida; order Rosales; family Rosaceae; genus Prunus; species Prunus fruticosa. The sequence continues at coordinate 27,257,464 of CM031922.1, read as the reverse complement.
AATCACTCAGAACCTATGGTTTAATTCTCTCAAAAAAGCATAAATGAGTGTAAGAAATAGAAGCACAAGTTTGGTTAGATCTCATGAAAGGAATCAAATACTAAGAATAGAGATACACACATACTTACAACAACCATGAATACATCCTCAAAGATCAGCTAGGTCTTTTACAAGGTTGTAATGAAAGGCTAAGGTTAGGGGAAATGGAAGAATTGGAAGGAAAAACAAGTAACTTAAGAACATACCAAGGTTGCATTCTTCTTTGATCTGCAAGGTATCATTGGTTTAGAATGGCATGGCTGCAAACGTCATGGTATCACCTGGCACAGACTTTATTTTTCACACCTAGATCAAATCGAAACACTTTCTCTTTATCTTTCTTATTTGCTGATTTGATCGCTTCTTCTTTAACTTCATTGCACAGATGCATACCAATTTTTATTTAGGTACATGGCAGCAACTTCCTTGCCTCAAACGTGATCTTGGCACACCTTGGTATATTTCTAAGCTAGGGTATGGCTGCAATGGTTAAATATCTCAGATTGAGATACAAAGGTAGGGAAAATGATGAGGGTGATAGAAGAAGAAGGCTTGAAGTGTTTGGCTGCAAGAGAGCTAATGGAACACACAAATGGGTAGAGTGAAAAGAAAGCACAAAGAATGGTTATGCACACATAGCCTAGCATCACTTCAATGAGTTCATTCATGGGTGAGAGCAAGCACATGATATCTGCAAAAGAGAGAAATCATCCTTAGTATTCAATCAAAATGGAACAATGAGATCATTTAGAGTGAAATGAAGAAAATGAGTAGAGATGAGAAGTAGAAACACTTTAAACCCTCTCAGGAAAGCAATTAGGCTCAATGTAGCTCACTAGGGTAGTCTCCACTTTTCTCCTTCAAGAATTTGAGCATGGTGCTTTAGCCACCAGAATTCTAAGAGCAAAAGCTTTGTGAAGTGCAAAAATTCTGATATGAAAACCTCAATGGCAGCTCCATAGCATTGATTGTATGACATTCTAAAAAAAATAGTGACCAAAAATTTAAACCACAAATGAATTAAAATTGAAAACCTTCCCCCCAGACCTGAATTGAACATTGTCCTCAATGTTAAAGCATAGAAAAGATGATTGAGAACATGCAAATGATAAAGGGAAAAGTTAAGAAGAAGGTTTAGAGAAACTCCCCCTTGATGCGATTAGGTTGACCCCTACCAAGCACCGTCTTCTTGAACACATGGGTTGCCTCCCAAGAAGCGCCTTAGTTACTGTCTTGGCAAGACATTATATGCAACTTATCATGAATTGGGAGGTTTTGGATCAATCATCTCCTTACATGAAAGATAGTTCACCAAACTCCTTCTCCTCTTCCTTTGCTTCCTCTGTCTTTTTCTTTTCTTTTTCTTCATGTCTATAACTTTGAACATTGGGCTGACATTGGACGGTTCCAATTTCATAGAGCATGGTTCAAAAGGCTCAGGTGGTAGCCCTGAAAATGGTGGGAATGACTGGAACACTTCTAGGGCAGCTACCACTTCTTGGAATTCTGGTTCAACATGATCTTCCTCTTCTTGTGAAATGACAACATCTGTAGCTACAATGGACTGTTTCTGCAAACTCTTAGAAGAAACTTCATCATTCACAACATCAATTGTAAAACAAGTATCAAGAGAGATAGAAGGTTGAGATTGAGGATCAAACACTTTATATTCAGCAGTTTCGCCCAACACAGTCATGGAGAGGGTGCCATCTTTCATATTGATAATTGTATTTGTAGTGGCCATGAATGGTCGTCCTAAGAGAATGGGATCAACACGATCTCCATTTGGGTTGTCCTCCATATCCATCACTACAAAATCAACAGGGAGAATTAGTGTATTAACTTGAACTAGAATATCTTCTACAATACCTTTTGGATATTTGATAGAATGATCAGCTAGTTCAAGACGAATTGAAGTCTTCTTCATCCCTTCTAAGCCAAGCTCTTGATAAACTGAATATGGCATTACATTGATGCCCGCTCCCAAGTCCAACATGGCTCTTCCAACCTCCTTGTCTCCAATGTTAATGGGAATGTCAAAGCTGCCAGGATCTTTTGATTTTGGTGGAAGCTTTCTTTGCAACACAGCACTTACATTCATGTCGAGCTTTACTTCTTCATTTGGAGCAAAATTGAGCTTGTGCGTTTTCAAGTTCTTGATGAATTTTCCATATGCAGGAATCTGTTCAATAAGATCAAGCAAAGGCAAATTGATATTAACTTTACTCAAATTATCATAAATCTCTTTAAAAGCCTTATCTTGCTTTGCTTTCTTAAGACGGCCTGGAAATGAAATCGGTGGAACATATGGAGCGGGTGGCACGTATCTATCTTCTTGAAGATGTGGTGGCACAAATTTGTCATCCCTTTTATGCAATTGGACTTGATCGGATTTATGAGAATCTGATTTGGCCTTAGGAGCAGATTGAGAAGTTTTGAGTTGTTCTCCTTCCGTAGCCATGGTCTCCTCCTCTTCATCTTCTACAATCACAACATCATTTGAAAGATTAGAATCAACTTTATTATCAATGATCTTACCTGATCTGAGCACATGAATGGCCTTGACTTCATGGTTCTTTGGATTGATCTCAGTTTGGCTTGGCCATTTCCCAAGCTCTCTTTGAGTTATTTCAGCAGCTATTTGGCCTAATTGGACTTCCAATTTGGCAATGGCAGCTTGTGTAGTTTGCTGGAAATTGGATTGGTTGATTGCCATCTGCTTAACTATATCCTCCAATGATGATGTTTGTTGTGGCTTTTGGAATGAAGGGGGATTGGCTTGATTCTGAGTATTCCTCCATGAAAAGTTTGGATGATTCCTCCAACCTGGATTATAACTTTGAGAGTATGGATCATTTCTTGGACCTTGGTTGTAGGAATTTACCACCTTAGCTTGCTCTTGCACAAATTCTGGATATCCAGCCCCAAGTGGACAAGCTATGGTAGCATGGTCATGAGTTTCGCAAATACTACACACTTCCTTCGGAGGGCTTCTTGAGTTTAATGCAAGAAGAGCATCTAGTTTTTGTTCCAGTTTTAAAATCTGCACACTAGAAGAATCATTAGAACCACTAACAACACGTTTACCTCTTGTATCCGTATGTTGGGTCTCCATTGCTATCCCCTCAAAGAGTTCATACGTTTCTTCTGGAGTTTTGGTTTTATAAGAACCACCTGCAAAATTTGTGACAATATTATGACTAGAAGGGGTTAGTCCTTTATAAAACATACGCATTTGAAGCTTCAATGGAATCCCATGATGAGGACATTGATTGAGAAGCCCATTGAACCTCTCCCATGCTTCACAAAACGACTCGTCATCTTGCTGTGCAAATAACAAGATCTTATCCCTAAGCATGTCGGTCTTTTGCGTGGAGAAGTATTTCTCCAAGAACTTCTTTTGAATGGCAGCCCATGTAGTGAGTGATCCCGGCTTCAAAGAATTCAACCAATATTTCGCCTTATCCTTCAAAGTGTATGGAAACACTCTCATTCGAAGTTGATCCTCTGTCACTCCTGTCAAGGGAAAAGAGCTAACAACATTAAAAATATCCTTTATATGAGTTAATGGATCTTCATTAGGTAAACCATAAAAGGAAGGTAACATATTAAGATGAGAAGATTTAAGCTCATAGTTTCGAGCTACAGTGGGCAGCAAGATGCTTGAAGGAGATGTTGGAATTGTTGGGATATCAAGGTCTCCCATGAACTCATTGGCAGCCATCTCTTCTTCTTCTTCTTCGTCTGAACTTGCTTCCGAATTTGAAGGTGAAGAACCAGGAAGTTCAGCGTTGAGAGCAAGACTTGAAAATGTGGCCAGAGCTTGCTCTTTTGCAGTTGACAACTCTCTTTCTAGACAATTCTGAATTTCAGAGGTCACTCGTCTAGGTTGCAACGATGGTCCTGCGTTCAAAGATCCTGAACGTTGAAACGAAGACCTCACTTGTTCAAGTAATGGCCTTTTAGACATAAACTACCTGAAACAGAAAATTACTTGAGTTAATTAGAAACACTAAAAAGAATAGGGTAACCTTGGGCACATAACCAGGGAAGAACTTTCGTTCAGTCCCCGCAACGGCGCCAAAATTTGTTGTTAATATTATGTTAACTCGCAATTGTACGGGGCAATTAGTAGTATAGCAAGACAAGTACGAGGTCGTACCCACGAAGACTGAGAAGTTCAAATTAGTTATGTACTTAGATTACCAAATTCAAGAAGTTAGGAAGTTAAGTCTAAAACAGAAATTAAATGAGAGTTATTGTGATTGTGAAAGGAAGTGAGCAAACTGAAAGTGCAAATGAAAGCAAATAAACAAGTGTAACAAAGAGTGATTGTGAAGGGCTGGAAAATGGATTTGGAGTCTAGGGTATTCGATTCACCATAACAATTCAATTCTGGGTTATAAGGAGTCAAGTAACAAGTCTAATTCAGATTCAAAGATTGATTCTAGCTAATGTATGATTAGGCCATGGTGTCTGGTCCTAACCTTGTGTTCCTAATTCCCTAATTTGATCATTTGTTGTCTAACCTAAAATTAAGCATTAGGAACCCATTAAGCATAAAAGAACAATTTAAACAACCAAGCATGTATCTAATCCCTGTTGTCGAATGTCCATACATACTCTTCCTATTCATAGTTCAATTCGAATTAAAGCATGGTGTCTACTCTTAATTCAAACCAAGATATACAAATCAAAATGGTAGCTAAGCATTCCGATCAGCATATAGGCAAGTAGGCAAAATGAATAAAAACATGAATCATGAATCAAACTTGAAACTCCAAACTTCAAACTTATAAACCCAGAATATTCATGTTAGGTTACATCGAAACCCTAGTTATGGATTTAGCTACTCATAATGGAAAAGAAACTAAAACAGAATTGGGAAAACATAATGAATGTCATAAGAGTAGAAAAACCCTTTTCTAAAGTTCTTGTGGTGTCCAATGCTTCTTCAAGAGCTTCTCCACGTCTGGAAGGATGTATGAAGGATATGGAGGTGATTTGGGATGAGTTTGAGTGAGTGGTGATGGTTGAGAGAGAGGAAATTCGTAGGAAATAGAAGGGAGGTTTTCTGGAGCTGTTTTGGTGTTTTGGGGCAGTTTAGAGTCTCTGGCTGTGTACCTAGAGTGTATGGGGTGGATGTGTGTTTTGGGGTTGTGAACTTCTCTATTTATAGGGCTAAGAGGGGGGAACATCATGATGATATTCCCACACCATCCTTCATCTTTTTTAACACAACCCATAACTCCCACTTCATCTTGTCTATGGTAGTGGGGTTGGAATCACTTTCATCCCATACTTCTTTGGCTGCTGCACCTCCAGCTTTCTTCACATGGGTTGAAAGGTGATCAGTTGTGGCTGCCAACCCATGTGGTCTTCTTTTGCTGCCAAAGTCATGTGGTCTTCTTTTGGCAGCCAACCCATGTGGTCCTCTTTTGGCTGCCAAAGTCAGTTACAGCTGGGGTGAGGCACATGGCTTAAAGGAGGTGACAGCTGATCAGCTGGCAGCTGCCATCCTGAGCATGGTGCAACTTGATGGGCTCACGAATTGGGCTTAGCTTCATCAATTGATATATTTGAGTAGTCCATCCTGCAGTTCAGATTCTCCTCTTTCTAACCACAAGTGATTCGGCCCAATCCAAGCTAAGATGAAAAAGATAAGTCCGAAATGAATTGCTAACTCAGTTCTGCCCGTTTTTGCACCCCTTTGCAACTCTTCTTATCCAAAGCCACCATTGCTACCTAAGGCCTAATAAACTGAATGACAAACAGAAAAGGGATTAAAAGCACAAGTTTAACTCAATAACATAACCAAATCATAAGCTAGAGAGGTACAAAATGATATACAATTGTGAACTGATCAAAGCTTCCACCAAAATCAAAAGATCCTGGCAGCTTTGACATTTCCATTAACATTGGAGACAAGAAGGTTGGAAGAGCCATGTTGGACTTGGGAGCAGGCATCAATGTGATGCCATATTCAGTTTATCAAGAGCTTGGTTTAGAAGGGATGAAGAAGACTTCAATTCGTCTTGAACTAGCTGATCATTCTATCAAATATCCAAAAGGTATTGTAGAAGATATTCTAGTTCAAGTTAATACACTAATTCTCCCTGTTGATTTTGTAGTGATGGATATGGAGGACAATCCAAATGGAGATCGTATTGATCCCATTCTCTTAGGACGACCATTCATGGCCACAACAAACACAATTATCAATATGAAAGATGGCACCCTCTCCATGACCGTGTTGGGTGAAACTGCTGAATTTAAAGTGTTTGATCCTCCATCTCAACCTTCTATCTCTCTTGATACTTGTTTTTCAATTGATGTTGTGAATGATGAAGTTTCTTCTAAGAGTTTGCAGAAACAGCCCACTGATGCTATAGAAGTTGTCATTGCACGAGCAGAGGAAGAACAAGTTGAACCAAACTTCCAAGAAGTGGTAGCTACCCTAGAAGTGTTCCATCCATTTCCACCAATTTCTGGGTTACCACTTGAGCCCCTTGATCCATGCTCTACGAAGTTGGAACCATCCAATGACATGTTCAAAGTTACACCCCTTGCACAATTGAAGAAAAAGAAAAGGAAAAGACAGAGGAAGCGAAGGAAGAGGAGAAGAAGTTGGGTGAACTATCTTGAGACGATTAATCCGAAACCCCCCAACTCATCATAAGCAGATTGTATAATGTCTTGCCAAGACATTAACTAAGGCGCTTCTTGGGAGGCAACCCATGTGTTCAAAAAGATGGTGCTTGGTAGCGGTCGACCTAATCGCATCAAGGGGGGAGTTTCTCTAAACCTTCTTCTTAACTTTTCCCTTTATCATTTACATGTTCTCAATCATCTTTTCTATGCTTTAACATTGAGGACAATGTTCAATTCAGGTCTGGGGGGAAGGTTTTCAATTTTAATTCATTTGTGTTTTCAATTTTCGTTCATTTGTTACTAATTTTTTTTTTTGGTCATAAAATCAATGCTATGGAGCTGCCATTGAGGTTTTCATATCAGAATTTTTGCACTTCACAAAGCTTTTGCTCTTAGAATTCTAGTGGCTAAAGTACCATGCTCAAATTCTTGAAGGAGAAAAGTGGAGACTACCCTAGTGAGCCATATCGAGCCTAATTGCTTTCTTGAGAGGGTTTAAAGTGTTTCTACTTCTCATCTCTACTCATTTTATTGATTTCACTCTAATTGATCTCATTGTTCCATTTTGATTGAATACTAAGGATGATTTCTCTCTTTTGCAGATATCATGTGCTTGCTCTCACCCATGAATGAAGTCATTGAAGTGATGCTAGGCTATATGTGCATAACCATTCTTTGTGCTTTCTTTTCACTCTACCCATTTGTGTGTTCCATTAGCTCTCTTGCAGCCAAACACTTCAAGCCTTCTTCTTCTATCACCCTCATCATTTTCCCTACCTTTGTATCTCAATCTGAGATATTTAACCATTGCAGCCATACCCTAGCTTAGAAATATACCAAGGTGTGCCAAGATCACGTTTGAGGCAAGGAAGTTGCTGCCATGTACCTAAATAAAAATTGGTATGCATCTGTGCAATGAAGTTAAAGAAGATGTAGATCAAATCAGCAAATAAGAAAGATAAAGAGAAGTGTGTCGATTTGATCTAAGTGTGAAATATAAAGTCCATGCCATGTGATACCATGAAGTTTGCAGCCATGCCACTTTAAACCAATGATACCTTGCAGATCAAAGAAGAATGCAACCTTGGTATGTTCTTAAGTTACTTGTTTTTCCTTCCAATTCTTCCATTTCCCCTAACCTTAGCCTTTCATTACAACCTTGTAAAAGACCTAGCTGATCTTTGAGGATGTATTCATGGTTGCTGTAAGTATGTGTGTATCTCTATTCTTAGTATTTGATTCCTTTCATGAGATCTAACCAAACTTGTGCTTCTATTGCTTACACTCATTTATGCTTTCTTGAGAGAATTAAACCATAGGTTCTGAGAATTAAACCATAAATCTTCTCATCTTAATATGTTGCCTTCCTTTTATGGTTTACCTAACGAAGATCCATTAACTCATATAAAGGATATTTTTAATGTTGTGAGTTCTTTTCCCTTGATAGGTGTGACAGAAGATCAACTTCGAATGAGAGTGTTTCCATACACTTTAAAGGATAAGGCGAAGTATTGGTTGAATTCCTTGAAGCCGGGTTCACTCACTACATGGGCTGCCATTCAAAAGAAGTTCCTGGAAAAATACTTCTCCACACAAAAGACAGACATGCTTAGGGACAAGATCTTGTTATTTGCACAGCAAGATGATGATTCATTTTGTGAAGCATGGGAGAGATTCAATGGGCTGCTCAATCAATGTCCTCATCATGGGATTCCATTGAAGCTTCAAATGCGTATGTTTTATAAAGGACTAACACCTTCTAGTCATAATATTGTCACAAATTTTGCAGGTGGTTCTTATAAGACCAAGACTCCGGAAGAAACGTATGAACTCTTTGAGGAGATAGCAATGGAGACCCAACATACGGATACAAGAGGTAAACGTGTTGTTAGTGGTTCTAATGACTCTTCTAGTGTGCAGATTTCAAAACTTGAACAAAAGCTAGATGCTCTTCTTGCGTTGAACTCAAGAAACCCTCCTAAGGAAGTGTGTAGCATTTGTGAAGCTCATGACCATGCTACCATAGCTTGTCCACTTGGGGCTGGATATCCAGAATTTGTGCAAGAGCAAGCTAAGTTGGTAAATTCTTACAACCAAGGTCCAAGAAATGATCCATACTCTCAAAGTTATAATCCAGGTTGGAGGAATCATCCAAACTTTTCATGGAGAAATACTCAGAATCAAGCAAATCCACCTTCATTCCAAAGGCCACAACAATCATCATCATCATTGGAAGATATAGTGAAGCAGATGGCAATCAACCAATCCAATTTTCAGCAAACTACACAAGCTGCCATCTCCAAATTGGAAGTTCAAATAGGCCAAATAGCTGCTGAGATAAACCAAAGAGAACCTGGGAAATGGCCAAGCCAAACTGAGATCAATCCAAAGAACCATGAAGTCAAGGTCATTCATGTGCTCAGATCAGGTAAGATAGTTGATAATAAAGTTGATTCTAATCTTTCAAATGATTTTGTGGTTGTAGGAAATGAAGATGAAGAGGAGCAGATCACAACTACAGAAGAGCAACAACCCAAAACATCCCAATCTGCTCATAAGGCCAAATCAGATTCTCAGGAATCCAAACAATTCCAATTGCATAAAAGGGATGACAAATTTGTGCCACCACATCTTCAAGAAGATAGATACGTGCCACCCGCTCCATATGTTCCACCGATTCCATTTCCAGGCCGTCTTAAGAAAGCAAAGCAAGATAAGGGTTTTAAAGAGATTTATGATATTTTGAGTAAAGTTAATATCAATTTGCCTTTGCTTGATCTTATTGAACAGATTCCTGCATATGGAAAATTCATCAAGGACTTGAAAACTCACAAGCTCAATTTCGCTCCAAATGAAGGAGTAAAGCTTGACATGAATGTAAGTGCTGTGTTGCAAAGGAAGCTTCCACCAAAATCAAAAGATCCTGGCAGCTTTGACATTTCCATTAACATTGGAGACAAGAAGGTTGGAAGAGCCATGTTGGACTTGGGAGCAGGCATCAATGTGATGCCATATTCAGTTTATCAAGAGCTTGGTTTAGAAGGGATGAAGAAGACTTCAATTCGTCTTGAACTAGCTGATCATTCTATCAAATATCCAAAAGGTATTGTAGAAGATATTCTAGTTCAAGTTAATACACTAATTCTCCCTGTTGATTTTGTAGTGATGGATATGGAGGACAATCCAAATGGAGATCGTATTGATCCCATTCTCTTAGGACGACCATTCATGGCCACAACAAACACAATTATCAATATGAAAGATGGCACCCTCTCCATGACTGTGTTGGGTGAAACTGCTGAATTTAAAGTGTTTGATCCTCCATCTCAACCTTCTATCTCTCTTGATACTTGTTTTTCAATTGATGTTGTGAATGATGAAGTTTCTTCTAAGAGTTTGCAGAAACAGCCCACTGATGCTATAGAAGTTGTCATTGCACGAGCAGAGGAAGAACAAGTTGAACCAAACTTCCAAGAAGTGGTAGCTACCCTAGAAGTGTTCCATCCATTTCCACCAATTTCTGGGTTACCACTTGAGCCCCTTGATCCATGCTCTACGAAGTTGGAACCATCCAATGGCATGTTCAAAGTTACACCCCTTGCACAATTGAAGAAAAAGAAAAGGAAAAGACAGAGGAAGCGAAGGAAGAGGAGAAGAAGTTGGGTGAACTATCTTGAGACGATTAATCCGAAACCCCCCAACTCATCATAAGCAGATTGTATAATGTCTTGCCAAGACATTAACTAAGGCGCTTCTTGGGAGGCAACCCATGTGTTCAAGAAGATGGTGCTTGGTAGCGGTCGACCTAATCGCATCAAGGGGGAGTTTCTCTAAACCTTCTTCTTAACTTTTTCCTTTATCATTTACATGTTCTCAATCATCTTTTCTATGCTTTAACATTGAGGACAATGTTCAATTCAGGTCTGGGGGGAAGGTTTTCAATTTTAATTCATTTGTGTTTTCAATTTTCGTTCATTTGTTACTAATTTTTTTTTTTTGGTCATAAAACCAATGCTATGGAGCTGCCATTGAGGTTTTCATATCAGAATTTTTGCACTTCACAAAGCTTTTGCTCTTAGAATTCTGGTGGCTAAAGTACCATGCTCAAATTCTTGAAGGAGAAAAGTGGAGACTACCCTAGTGAGCCATATCGAGCCTAATTGCTTTCTTGAGAGGGTTTAAAGTGTTTCTACTTCTCATCTCTACTCATTTTATTGATTTCACTCTAATTGATCTCATTGTTCCATTTTGATTGAATACTAAGGATGATTTCTCTCTTTTGCAGATATCATGTGCTTGCTCTCACCCATGAATGAACTCATTGAAGTGATGCTAGGCTATATGTGCATAACCATTCTTTGTGCTTTCTTTTCACTCTACCCATTTGTGTGTTCCATTAGCTCTCTTGCAGCCAAACACTTCAAGCCTTCTTCTTCTATCACCCTCATCATTTTCCCTACCTTTGTATCTCAATCTGAGATATTTAACCATTGCAGCCATACCCTAGCTTAGAAATATACCAAGGTGTGCCAAGATCACGTTTGAGGCAAGGAAGTTGCTGCCATGTACCTAAATAAAAATTGGTATGCATCTGTGCAATGAAGTTAAAGAAGATGTAAATCAAATCAGCAAATAAGAAAGATAAAGAGAAGTGTGTCGATTTGATCTAAGTGTGAAATATAAAGTCCATGCCATGTGATACCATGAAGTTTGCAGCCATGCCACTTTAAACCAATGATACCTTGCAGATCAAAGAAGAATGCAACCTTGGTATGTTCTTAAGTTACTTGTTTTTCCTTCCAATTCTTCCATTTCCCCTAACCTTAGCCTTTCATTACAACCTTGTAAAAGACCTAGCTGATCTTTGAGGATGTATTCATGGTTGCTGTAAGTATGTGTGTATCTCTATTCTTAGTATTTGATTCCTTTCATGAGATCTAACCAAACTTGTGCTTCTATTGCTTACACTCATTTATGCTTTCTTGAGAGAATTAAACCATAGGTTCTGAGTGATTGAGTGTTATCTGTGAGAATTAGAGTCGAAGCATGTTCTCTATTCAAGGTTTGAGTATGCTTGCTTTGAAGCCGTGTGCCTTTGAGCTATAGCTTCCACTTTACACACTGATTGATCACCTATCTTGGCAACTCTATGGTGTTGGAGGTATGACTAAAGTTTTCTTTCATTTTCATTAGTTGATTTCAAAGTTTGTTTTTCTAACCTCTTTGTTTTGTAGAGTCAGGAAAAGCGTTTATGGGTATCGTTTCTGTTAAACCCTTAGGAGACACAACTCCTCCTACTAGGGATGCCTAGAGGTTTAAAGGCTTGTTGCATATGCTCAATGCAATCGAGTTACCTGCGGAAGTGGTTTACTTAACTTCTTGTTTTTGTTTTGTTTTGTTTTGCTCGAGGACTAGCAAAATCTAGGTCTGGGGTATTTGTTCGGTTCACAATTGTATATCATTTTTTACCCTTATGGCTTATGATTTAGTTATGTTTTTGAGTTAACCTTGTGCTTTTAACCTCTTTTGTGTTTGTCATTCAGTTCATTGAGCTCTAGGTATCACTTGAGGCTTGTGAAGTAAAATGGTGAAAATAATGTGTAAAAACTGGAGACTGAGTTACAAATTCATTTCGGACTTATCGTCTTCATCCGAGCTTGGATTGGGCCAATACTTGTGTGGGTGGATCAATGACATTCCGAACTTCAAAATGGACATATTACAGTCGACATTTGTGTGATCCAAGCCCAATCCGTGAGCCCAAGAAGTTGTTCATCATGCTGACAGGAAGATGAGCTCATTGCATGCTTGGTCATGATGAGCTAGGCATGAGCTATTGGTTTCTGAATGGAAGCTTGGTCATGCTGACATGAGGATGAGCTAGGGCTGCTAGTGGAATTTAGTGGAGTAGCCATTTCTGATTATCTAATGCAAGTGCATCAACCACATTCTGATTTTCAAATGCAAGTGTTGAGTCCATTAGCCATATTCAATTCTGATTTCTCACTTCCCTCTCCCTATAAATACCACTTCTGTTCGGTTCACAATTGTATATCATTTTGTACCCTTATTGCTTATGATTTAGTTATGTTTTTGAGTTAAACTTGTGCTTTTAACCTCTTTTGTGTTTGTTATTCAGTTTATTGAGCTCTAGGTATCACTTGAGGCATTTGAAGTAAAATGGTGAAAATAATGTGTAAAAACTGGTGACTGAGTTACAAGTTCATTTCGGACTTATCTTCTTCATCCGAGCTTGGATTGGGCCAATACTTGTGTGGTTGGATCGATGACATTCTGAACTTGAAGATTGACAGCTCAAAGTCGACATTTGATTGATCCAAGCCCAATCCGTGAGCCCATCAATTTACACATCATGCTGACTTGCAGATGAGCTCATTGCTTGCTTGGTCATGCCTGACATGAGGATGAGCTAGGGCTGCTAGTGGGATTTAGTGGAGTAACCATTTCTGATTATCTAATGCAAGTGTTGAGTCCATTAGCCCATTTCTGATTATCTAATGCAAGTGTTGAGTCCATTAGCCATATTCAATTCTGATTTCTCACCTCCCTTCCCCTATAAATACCAATTCATTTCCAGATTCAAGGTGTGCAAGCCTGGGATTCACAACCCCACAAAACCCTCTCCATCCATCCTTAAACACTCCCATACACTCTAGGTGCAAGCCTGGGATTCACAACCCCATAATTCAGCAATCCTTCACTCCATCCTCCCTCAAACACTTCCATCATTTTCCCAAACACATTCAGAAATTATCCTCAAACACTCTCACAATCCCAAACACTCCAGCAATCAACCAAAAGCTCTAAACAACCCCAAATCACCAAAACAGCTCCAGCAAACCTCTCTTCCATTTCCCTACGAATTTCATCTTTCTTAGCCATCACCACTCACTCAAACTCATCCCAAATCACCTCCATATCCTTCATACATCCTTCTAGAAGTGAGGAAGCTCTTGGAGAAGCATTAGACGTGGAGAAGCACTTGGAGAAGCCTTGGACACCACAAGAACTTCAGAAAATGGGTTTTTCTACTCTTATTGCATTCATTATGTTTTCTCATTTCTGTCTTAGTTTATTTCCCATTATGAGCAGCTAATTTCCATAGCTAGGGTTTCAATGTAACCTCACAAGACAATTTCATGTTTCAAGTTAATTTTATCCTTTGTTGATTACTCCTAATTTTCTGGTCTCATTCACTTGTTCTTAGTTGAATCTCTATGCATGTTTAAATAACTGGCCACTATGAACACATGCATGTTGGTTATCTAGTTCAAGTTTACATAAACACCATATGACTCTTGAACCGATTAGTGAATGAGTGGGTAATGCATTTAGGACAAACACCATGTTTAAATGTTTACTTGGTTCTTTTGTGTTCTTCTTAAGCTTAATGGATTCAGATTCATAGCCTAGACTAAACACCATAGCTAAGTTGTGTTTCTGAGTACTTGATTAAAACCAAACACCATATGGATAATCATACATAAGAAAGAACGAACTCCAGAAATTGTAATCAACTTAGGTGATTGTTAACTTGTTGCTTGAAATTGGATTGTCGTGGTGAAGTTGAAACCCTAGTGCTTGTCTCCTTTGTCTCTACATTTTCTAAACATCTACTTGCTGGTTACTTGCTATTTTGCATTCCCTTTAGTAGTTTTCAATCACTTGCTATTTTCTTTTCCTTTTTGTAGTTGTTACTCAAAACAAACTCAACACAACCTCATTTAAATTCTGTTTAGTCTTAGGATTACTTGTGAGTCTAAGTAGTAGTAATAAGTGTCTTTCATCCAAGTCTCTGTGGAACGACCTCGGTGCTTGCATTCCTATACTATAATTGGTTCGTGCACTTGCGAGAAATAGGTAGAGTAAAATCTATCCAACAAGAAAATGGCGCCGCTGCCGGGGACTTGATTAAAAGTCTTATTTCTATGGCTTACTTTCTTTAGTTTTTCTGTTTTTCAATTGATTGTTTGGATTCCCTGGTTTTGTCTAAGTTTGTGCAGGCACAATCTGATGATGCCTTAGAAATTGTTTTGACACAACCTTTAGGTGACCTTGATGATGAATCTGAGTTCCAGGACGTGGTAGCTGCCCTTGAAGTGTTCCAGCCATTCCCACCATTTTCTGGGCCACCACTTGAGCCTCCTGGACCATGCTCTATGAAGTTGGAACCATCCAATGTCACCTCAATGTTCAATGTTGCACTCCTTACACACATGAAGAAAAAGAGAAGAAAAAGACAGAGGAAGCGAAGGAAGAGGAGAAGAAGTTGGGTGAACTATGTTGAGACAATTAATCTGAAACCCCCAACTCACCATAAGCAGATTGCATGATGTCTTGCCAAGACATTAACTAAGGCGCTTCTTGGGAGGCAACCCATGTGTTCAAGAAGACGGTGCTTGGTAAAGTACCGTGCACTTCACAAAGCTTTTGCTCTTAGAATTCTGGTGGCTAAAGTACCATGCTCAAATTCTTGAAGGAGAATAGTGGAGACTACCCTAGTGAGCCATATCGAGCCTAATTGCTTTCTTGAGAGGGTTTAAAGTGTTCTATTTCTCATCCATACTTATTTTCTTCAATTCACTCTAATTGATCTCATTGTTCCATTTTGATTGAATACTAAGGATGATTCTCTTTTGCAGATATCATGTGCTTGCTCTCATTCATGAATGAACTCATTGAAGTGATGCTAGGCTATGTGTGTATAACCATTCTATGTGCTTTCTTTTCACCCTACCCATATGTGTGTTCCATTAGCCCTCTTGAAGCCAAACACTTCAAGCCTTTTCTTCAATCACCCTCATCATCTTCCCTACATTTGTATCTCAATCTGAGATATTTAACCTCTTGTAGCAATACCCTATAACTTAGAAATATACCAAGGTGTGCCAAGATAAAGTTTGAGGCAAGGAAGTTGCTGCCATGTGCCTAAATGAAAGATGATGTGAATCTGTGCAATGAAGTTAAAGAAGATGTAGATCAAATCAGCAAATAAGAAAGATAAAGAGAAAATGTGTCGATTTGATCTAAGTGTGAAATATAAAGTCCATGCCAGGTGATACCATGAAGTTTGCAGCCATGCCATTCTAAATCAATGATGCCTTGCAGATTAATGAAGCATGCAACCTTGGTATGTTCTTAAGTTACTTGTTTTTCCTTCCAATTCTTCCATTTCCCCTAACCTTAGCCTTTCATTACAACCTTGTGAAAGACCTAGCTGATCTTTGAGGATGTATTCATGTGTGATGGTAAGTATGTGTGTATCCCTATTCTTAGTATTTGATTCCTTTCATGAGATCTAACCAAATTCGTGCTTCTATTTCATACTTTCACTTATGCTTTCTTGAGAGAATTAAACCATAGGTTCTGAGTGATTGAGTGTTATCTGTGAGAATTAGAGTCAAAGCATGCTCTCTATTCAAGGTTTGAGTGTGCTTGCTTTGAAGCCGTGTGCCTTTGAGCTATAGCTTCCACATGTACACACTGATTGATCACCTATTTTGGCAACTCTATGGTGTTGGAGGTATGACTAAAGTTTTCTTTCATTTTCATTAGTTGATTTCAAAGTTTGTTTTTCTAACCACTTTGTTTTGTAGAGTCAGGAAAGCGTTTATGGGTATCGTTTCTGTTAAACCCTTAGGAGACACAACTCCTCCTACTAGGGATGCCTAGAGGTTTAAAGGCTTGTTGCATATGCTCAATGCAATCGAGTTACCTGCGGAAGTGGTCTACTTAACTTCTTGTTTTTGTTTTGTTTTGTTTTGCTCGAGGACTAGCAAAATCTAGGTCTGGGGTATTTGTTCGGTTCACAATTGTATATCATTTTGTACCCTTCTAGCTTATGATTTCGTTATGTTTTTGAGTTAACCTTGTGCTTTTAACCTCTTTTGTGTTTGTCATTCAGTTCATTGAGCTCTAGGTATCACGTGAGGCTTTTGAAGTAAAATGGTGAAAACAATGTGTAAAAACTGAAGACTGAGTTACAAATTCATGTTGGACATATCTTTTTCATCTGTGCTTGGATTGGGCCAATTCACGTGTGCTTGGAAAGAAGACATTCTGCACTTAATGATGGACAGCTCAAGTGCATCATTTGATTGATCCAAGCCCAATCCGTGAGCCCATCAAAATACACATCATGCTGACTTGCAGATGAGCTCATTGCTTACTTGGTCATGCTGACATGAGGATGAGCTATTGGTTTCTGGATGGAAGCTTGGTCATGCTGACATGAGGATGAGCTATTGGTTTCTGGATGGAAGCTTGGTCATGCTGACATGATGATGAGCTATGGCTGCTGGTGGGATTAGTTGGTGAAGTGCAGCAACCACATTCTGATTTTCAATTGCAAGTGTGTTAGGTGATTGCCATAATTAATTCTGATTTCTTACTTCCCTCTTCCTATAAATACAACAATTCCTGGGATTCACAACCCCACAATTCACTCCAGCCATCCTCAAACACTTCCACAAACCTAAACACTCCAGAAATCAACCCAACACTCCAAACTGCCTCAAATCACCAAAACAGCTTCAGCAAACCTTCCTTCCATTTCCCTACGAATTTCCTCTTTCTCTACCATCACAACTCACCCAAACTCATCCCAAATCATCTCCTTGGCTGTCATACATCCTTCTAGATATGGGGAATCATTTGGAGAAGCATTAGACGTGGAGAAGCACTTGGAGAAGCCTTGGACAAGAACTTCAAAAAAGGGTTTTTCTACTCTTATTGCATTCATTATGTTTTCTCATTTCTGTCTTAGTTTATTTCCCATTATGAGCAGCTAATTTCCATAGCTAGGGTTTCAATGTAACCTGACAAGACAATTTCATGTTTCAAGTTAATTTTATCCTTTGTTGATTACTCCTAATTTTCTGGTCTCATTCACTTGTTCTTAGTTGAATCTTTATGTATGTTTAAATAACTGGCCACTATGAACACATGCATGTTGGTTATCTAGTTCAAGTTTACATAAACACCATATGACTCTTGAACCGATTAGTGAATGAGTGGGTAATGCATTTAGGACAAACACCATGTTTAAATGTTTACTTGGTTCCTTTGTGTTCTTCTTAAGGTTAATGGATTCAGATTCATAACTTAGACTAAACACCATAGCTAAGTTGTGTTTTCTGAGTACTTGATTAAAACCAAACACCATATGGATAATCATACATAAGAAAGAACGAACTCCAGAAATTGTAATCAACTTATGTGATTGTTAACTTGTTGCTTGAAATTGGATTGTCATGGTGAAGTTGAAACCCTAGTGCTTGTCTCCTTTGTCTCTACATTTTCTAAACAACTACTTGCTGGTAACTTGCTATTTTGCATTCCCTTTTAGTAGTTTTCAGTCACTTGTTGTTTTGCATTTCCTTTGTGTAGTTTTCATTCCAACAAACTCAACAAAACTTCATTTAAATTCTGTTTAGTCTTAGAATTACTTGTGAGTCTAAGTAGTAGTAATAATTATTTTTCATCCAAGTCTCTCTGGAACGACCTCGTGCTTGCATTCCTATACTATAATTGGTTCGTGCACTTGCGAGAAATAGATAGAGTAAAATCTGTCAAATAGTGGTCCCTGATGTCGTCTCATGGTTAGTGTAAGGGACCAACAGACAGGGCGAGACACGTGTCGACGCATAGAGGCGCCGCGGAGACTCCACAAGCAGAATTTACGGGCTCATGGAAAGGCGCGACGACTTTGCTGAACGCGTCCGTTCAAACAAAGCAAGTCGTGACAAATGAGTTGGAAACGGTTGGAAAGTGAGAAGGTTGTGGGACTCGAGGAACGCTGGGGATTCAGAAAATGCTTAGACGCTGCAATGGTTATGGTTTGTCAAAGACTACATCTATAAGAAAGAAAAAGAAGGGGAAAAACACAAACGCAAAAACACACAAAAGAGAAAACAAGCAAGAAAAAGAACAAAAAATGTGCGAAATCAAATGGCTTCTTCCTACCCCTTTTCGTTGGATCTCAACCTAGTTCCACCGACTCAGACACGAGGCCAAGCAGGAGCACCAGTATAGATGCCCTACTTTGCCTCCGCAAGGGGGCCTGTGGGTGTCACTGACTCAGTACTCCTGGACAACGATGTTGCCATTGGAGTGGGCAGAAATTTAGTGACTCCTAAAGATATACGTGTGTTCGGGACAAGGGATGACAGACTGGGTCACGAGCGATGCCCTGGCACTGAGCGTGCAGAGTCAGGATGTGTCGCAAGTTTGGGTCATCGCCTACTTGCGAAGTCCCATGAGGTAGAGGTGCTGAAAGGTCAGTTAGCGGCGGAGTGAAGTATGGTTGAAGAGTGTCAGAGTGCTATAAAAAGCTTGAAAAGGGAGAGGGCCAGGATAGTGGAGGTGAATCGACACCAGCTAGAAGTGTTGCGGGACGAGAATAAGAGCCTATCAAAGATGGTAGAGTTGTACTCTCACGACATGCGAAAACAGCTGGAAGACCTAGACCGACCGGGTAAACGCAAGCAAGTAGATCGCGAGAGTAGTTACGCTCAAGTTAAGATTGTGATATTTGGGAGCTCAAGTGATGAGCCCCAAGAGGCTGTGCGTGAAGCCCCGGAAGAGGACAGCCAGAGGGCCAAACTCAAAGCTCCTATGGTCGAGACACCGACGGCCAAGAAGAAATGATTTCAGTTTTTATTTATTATTTAATTTTAAAGTGTAATCGTTTTTTTTAATTGGGAAATAAAAACGTTATGCTATTTCAAAGAGACGATTGACCCTAAATTTAAATAACGACGATTAAACAAAAACATGAAAACCCAAACATGCATTTTTATTTTTAGTTAAGTAAACACACAAGTAACTGCTTATTTTAAGAGAAAAACTTAAGGATGACCAGTTAAGGGCCTCAGAAAACACAGCCAGGGGATCCGGGAAAGTTGGAGGGGTCACAATGGTCCATCTTAAAACCCAAACTTCTTAGACACCGAAGGTGCCACCTAAAGAACTCCTAGACACTGGATAGACTGCGGTTGCTCATCTGGAGTTACCAAAAGTTTAGCTCCTTCAAAGAATATCCTATGAGTTTTAAATTATACTAACTAATTAACTAAAAACAAAAACTGAAATAAACACACAATTCAAACAAGAATTTAAAAGAAGAGTTGGGATTCTTGCACCAGGTGTCCAAGATGCATCTTTAATTTTGTCTCTTCTTCCAATTAAATTCTTGAGAAACCTGACAAACAAGAAGAAAACAATTGAAAAAAAAATAAAAAATAAAAAATAAAATAAAATAAAATAAAATAACAACTGAAAAAGCAAAAACACAAACATCAGAAAAAGACAGGGAGGCAAAAGTAAGTGAAAGTATAGACATGCCCCCTTTTAGAAAAAACGTGCTCGCAATTTGCGCCTGAAATGAAGGGATCCGAGAGAAAGGAGCACAGGATAGCACCCTCGAGATCCGAAGTGCTTTCGGCTCCCCCATCTGCATAAGTCTATTTAAACTCATCTCGGTGAAGTAGAAGAGCACCCCGCATTTCTTCCTGCTAATTCAGAGAAAAACATCACAAAATCCAAAAACAAAACAATGGCATCCTCATGCACTCACCTTGATGATCTCAACCTTGAATTATCCCTTGCGCCACCGAATGCGCAGATAAGGGCTCGTCCAAACCCTGTCCTCCCAAACTCCACATATCATCACGGTACGGCCTCAAACTTTGCTGAGGTAATTCAAAACTTTTCTGAGGCGGTCCGAGACAGAGGAGCGTTGCTGGAAGGCATGATTGGCAGCAAGCTCACATCGACAGATCATCTGCATGTGGCAAAGAGGTCTGACAAGGCAGCAGTGGAGGAGTCCCACAATTTAACTGTGCTCCACGCAGTCTCGGCTACCAATTTGGCATGCGATTGCTGGCGAGAACACGGGAATGTGCCGCGATGAGCGAGGAAATAGCTTCCTTGAAGGCTATGGTGGCGGACTCGCAGAAGCGGCTCTCCTGTGCCAATCAGCACGTGGAAGCACTGGAGAGAAAATATGAGGACCATGTGGAGCTGCTGGAGATTCTGCAAGTAAGAGATAACAGAGGCATGCCATGAAGATGAAGATGAAGAAGTTGTTTTCATTTTTGCTTGAATGTTTTTTTTTAAAACTTTTTTTTTTAAACTTTGTTTGTAACGTTTGAAATGAAATAAAAATGTGTTTTTAACACTCATAAATAAACTAACTAACCACACCACGTAAATAAATACATAAACTAACTTAACAAAACAAAAAAAGAAAACAAAGAAGTACCAAATTGATTTTTTTTAAAATTTATTATTATTTACAACTAACTAACCACACAAAGAAAAAAAAACAAAGAAGTTCCAAATTGCAATTTACAATGAAAAATAAACAAAAACTCAAATTTCAATTTTTTTATTTTTTTATTTTGTTTTGTTTTGTTTTTTTAAAAAAACACAAATATACAAGCAACTCATGGATGACCAGTTAAGGGCCTCAGAAAACACAGCCAGGGGATCCGGGAAGGTTGGAGGGGTCACAAAGGTCCCACTTAAAACCCAAACTTCTTAGACACCGAAGGTGTCGCCTAAAGAACTCCTAGACACTGTATTGACGGAGACGCTCACTGGAGTTACCACGAGTCAGCTCATATAAAAAATCTTTTAAATTTTTTTTAATAAAAGAAATAGAAAATTGAAATTACTGAAATAATAACAAAACAACTAAAGAGAAAGGATTGGAATACTCCCCCTTGAAGCGATTAGGTCGAGCGTGATGCATTTGGAGGTTGCGACTTCTCCCACTACTCCACACTCCCCATTCTTATGATTGAGGTTGCCATCTCTCTCCATTTTTATTAAGCTGTCATAAATTGCTTAAAACAAACATAGAAAACTTGAAACAGAATTAAAGGATTAGGAAATAAAAACTAAAATGGAAAGGAAAATCAACACTCATCCAATTTCATGCTTCAAAGTAACAAGCAACAAAGTAATCAAACTAGCTTATGAAGTTCGTTCTTTCTCAAATATGATTATCCATATGGTGTGTGGTTTTAATCAAGTATTCAGAAAAAACATTTAGCTATGGTGTTTAGTCTAAACACAAATTCCGAACCCATTAAGAACAAGAAGAACAATAGAGAACCGAGTAGAATTTAAACATGGTGTTTGTTTTCAATATCTACCCATCCATTCACTAATCAGTCCAAGAGTTTTATGGTGTTTATGTAAACTTGAACAAGATAATTAATTAAGAGCAAGTGAATGAAACCATAAACTAGAAATAATCAACATGCTACTTGAACCTTTTTTTTTTTGTTGTGTAAGTTGGGACTCAAACCCAGTTCTCTTGCTTGTCAAGCAATTGTCCTTGTCCATTGGACTACAAACACAACTTATCCATTAACCTCATTAACTTTAAAACATGAAACTGTCCAGTTATACAAAAGATAAAAATAAATAAAAAGTAGAAAAACCAAATAGAATCAAACAATGTTACCGATCCCGGCAACGGCGCCAAAAACTTGTTGCGTAGATACAGCTTCACCAAAATGGATTCAGTTGCATCCTCAACTTGTGATACTCGCAAGTACACGAGCCGTTCGGTAGTATAGCGTATGTAAGTGCGAGGTCGATTCCACAGGGATTGGTGATTGAATGATCCTGTTTAGTTTTCCTACACAAAATAGAAATGAAAACAAAAGAAGCAAAAAGGGTTTTGTACAACACTTGAGAACATGGAGAGTTTTTGGAGAGAAAGAGAGAATGTGTTTGAGAAACATGAGGATTTTGGAAGGGAAGAGAAAGGTGCTTGAGAACTTGGACAATGTTTGTGAACTTGGAGAATTTGAGAACTTAGGGAAGGGAGGGAAAGGTGTTTGTGAAGTGTTTGAGACATGGAGACTGTTGGAAGAGAAGGGAAATGTGTTTGGGAAATTTGGAGAATTTGATGAAGGAATGGGAGAAGTGTTTGGGAACTTTGAGAATCTTGGAAGAGAGCGGGAATTGTATTTGGGAAATGTTTTAGAGCATGGAGAACTTTGAAAGAGAATAGAGAAATGTTTGGAGATTTAATAAAAAAGAAAATTTAGTAGAAGGATCTTATTACAACAATTGAGAACTACAAAAGGGAAACTAAGAGAATTTGAGGGAGAGAAGGGAAGGGAGCTCTAGAGAAGTGCTTGAGAGCTCCCCCCCTTGGGGTGTGTTTACAAGCTTGGGAAACCTCACTATATATAGGCCTAAGGAAGCTGAAAATCTGAATTCAATAAGACTAATGCATACAACACTTGTATTATAAAATCTGAAATGGTTGATGCACTTGTATTAGAAAATCTGAATTGCATGATGCACTTCCCCAATAAATCCCACCAGCAGCCCTAGCTCATCTTCATGTCAGCATGACCAAGCTTCCAACCAGCTACAATAGCCCATGCCTAGCTCACTATGACCAAGCATCCAACCAGAAACATTAGCTCATCCTGAGGTCAGCATGACCAGCAACTTCAAGGGCTTACGAATTGGGCTTCCCTTAATCAAATTAGGACTTTAAGCACTCAAACTTGAAGTTCAGAATGTCTTATTTACAGCCATATATCATTTGGGCCAATTCAAGGTCGGAGGAGGAAGTTAAGGCCAAAACAAATTGCTAACTCGTTTTGCTCGCTGACAAAAATCCATCCTGAGCATGGTTCTGTTTTTGCTAGGTAACAGACTCCATATTTATCCAATTAGTCTGAATTTTGGATATGTTATGGTACACACCCATTGAAACAACGTTTATGAAGAATGCTGCCTCATCCGAGCTGTGTAGGTTGCTGAAACAAAGCTTGCAATGTGATCTACGGAACTGGAACTGGCAGCGGCTGGAGCCAAAATGAGTTTGTCTTTAAGCTCTTCTTCCCTTCATCCAAATCAGGCCTTAACATGCATGGATTGCATCATTTCCTATCCAAAGCCATCATTATTACCTAAAGCTCAATGAATTGAAAGATAAACACAAAAAGGATTAAAAGCACAAGTTTAACTCAAAAACATAACCAAATCATAAGCTAGAAGGGTACAAAATGATATACAATTATGAACCGATCAAGTCCGTAGACACATAGTGGGCTCGAATTGGAGTTATAACGAAGAAGTTATGATCAAAACAAACTCAGTGGCACAATCATAATTTTTTCGAAATTGGTTTTTAAATATCTGAAAAACCCTCTCTCCCTCCCCGCGTAAGAGAGGCTAAATTGTTTTTTAATGGATTTTCATAAAAAAAAATATTTATTTATTTATTTAATCCACATGTCACGATGTGATTGGACATGTGGGCTCCACTTATCTTCCACATCATACACTTCACATAATTTCTAACGGAAGGGACCATTTGTGATAAAAAGTCCAAACGTTAAGGACTATTTGTGTCACAAAAAAACCTCAAGGACCATTCGTGATAATTTCGTAAACATCAAGGACCATTTGTGATAAAAAGCCTAGACTTTTATTATAGACTTCCATACTTTTGTATGAACTTTTGTTATAGATTCAAATCTATTCGCATAGCCACTAGTCGACCATCCCTTTTTCTTTACTTTTTTTTGTTTCCCAAATTCTTCCTCTACTTGCGTACACAACAAGAAGTTCCCTTTGAAATTTCCACGAGTTGGAAACTTTCATACCCAAATAATAAGAATAACAACCTCTTCGTCCAAAAATTCAATGCAAAAAAAAAAAAAACAACCCTTTGTCCAAAAAGCAAGGGCCCTATCATCTGGTAGTGTTATGGGTATGCAAAAATGTCGCAAGCATTTCTTTTACAAAAATGAACCTTGTGTTTTTTCTCTAATAATGCTACACAACTTGTGAAACACATCTGGATACATTCTATACATTTGTCGGAAATGCTCAGGATCCTCACTCAAAACATTATGTATATAGTTATATCCTTTCCTAGTAATTGTTCGCTGAGTTAATGGACGTTCAAAATTTTCACTACACATGACAATCATAAACTCATTCAACGCATGAGCTACTGCTTGGATCGCCATTAATAAATACCTAATGATTTCATAAAGTTCTTCTTCACTCTCAATTTCTTGCCTTTCAATTTGTTCTTCCTCCATTATATAAATTGATATTCGACCACCTGAAAAAAAAAATTATATGAAATCCGATCTTATAATTCTGTATTTCGTTTGGGTTCATGCCCAACTCAAGACAAGGACTCAAAAGATAAAGTGGCAATGACAGACAATAGGAAAAGCTATCATGCAACAGTCGTGCTCTTCCAAATAACAATAGAAAACCTATCATCAACACCCAATAACAAGTAGTACAAAGAAAGAAATTAAAAAGAATCAACCAGCAGAAGATTAGGCTAAATTCTAGGTTGAAAAAGGTGTAGAATTAGGCAGTTCTAATTCTACGGCTGCCTGCCTCTGATCTGGACAGCTCTGCCTTTGCCAGGCCCTACCTTGGGGAACAACTCTTTCCCGCAAGAAATTATTTTGAGATCACAATTTTGTATTCTCGTGGGGATGACAGTGAACTCGAGAAAATTTCATCACCGCGGTACCTAATAAACCCTAACCTCAAGATAAATTCTAAAAACAAGCTACACTCTAATAACAAGCAAAACCTCTATAAAAACAATAAAAACATCAACCAATAATCATCAACGAACAAACAAACAAGAAAAACCATGGAAGAAGAAGGAAAACCAACAAGAATATTGAGAGAGCATACCTTTGGAGGGTGGTTCGTCTTTTGCAAAGAGGAAAAAAAAAACATGTCGTCTGAAATCTTTGGGGTGGAGGTTGGATTTATGCTGGCCTTTATTATTTATACCTCACCCCTACAAAGTCTCCAAACTCCAACACTTAATTAAATCCTTCCAAATCTATCTCCTTTTGAATACAGGTAAATTTATTAGGACTTTTTCCAAGTGCTAATTTAATACACCCATATTTAGATGGACATTTTAGTCTACCCCTATAAAAATTCCTAGGCCCCCCATTGATTGCGGTATTATTCCAAACGATTGGTTAGTGTCATACTATCTGACCAATTCGTTTAGTCAATAGCTTCATATATAATTCA